>JANRMT010062840.1:57181470-57276417 GCA_026402145.1 Polypterus bichir lapradei | reverse complement strand
ATAGATATAGATATATATATATAGATAGATATAGATATATATATATAGATAGATATATAGATATATATAGATATATATATATATATAGATATATAGATATGGGAACAACACTCATATCAATGACAAAACAATTACATTAACAATCATGTTACGTTATTTTTTAAATTTTTCCTTTTCTTTTTCATACCTTCTTTAACACACTACTTCTCCGCTGCGAAGCGCGGGTATTCTGCTAGTTAAATTATATAAATTCCTGTTTCATTCAGTAAAAAATATAAAATCACCACTTTGTACTTACTGAATGTATGCAAAATACATAGGAAGTGGAAAGCTTTAGTTCGCTTTGAGATAGGAGTAGAATTAAGTGAAGAAATGTGTTGGGGTCCCCAGGAATGAACTTGAGAACCACTGGGCTAAACAAGCTTGCTGCTCAGACTGAATGGCCTTCTCATTTGGGAATTTTTTATTTTTAATTTCTCTGTTGCCTTCAGCAACATCCAGCTGTGGGTTAAGGTTGTGCGGTGTACCAGTGACTGGGTACGTTTGGAGTTAACCGTTATATGGTACTGGTGCTGATGTCCAAAAGCTGGTATTGATACCAAAGTTCACATTTTAGTGCTGGTTCAGCAATATTAGAGATGTGCTGGTGGCCGAGCCTTTGGTGTCCTGGATGATGGACATTTGTCAGGCTTACCACAGTTTGTGAGGCTCAAGGACTCAGTTTCTAATATGGATGTCAGCAATACTGGAACTCCACAAGGATCGGCCTTGACTCTTTCTTTTTTTTTTTTTCTTTTTCTTCTTCATTCTGTACACCTCAGACTATAACTATGACAGCAGGTCAGGGCACTTGCAGAACTTCTCAGATGATTTGGGGGGGCGGCCTTAATACCATCAGCAGTATGCCTTTGTGGTGCCTTACTGAAACTGTAGTTGCATGCTTTCTTTAGCCAGATCGACGTCTTTCTTTTTAGTCATTCTGGTGTATGTTTGAGGAGGTGGTCGCAGTTTGTCATAGTGCTGTCGGCACTGGAGGGCTGCAGTGGCTAAAGGTTTTGTGTTCCAACCCAATTGCTTTATGAGAAGTCAGTCATTTCTGATAAAGCACTTATCGCTTCATTTTAGTTGTCTCGCTTGTCAAGTTTTTGATTCCTTATTTGCTGATTTTTTTTTTTTTTTTTTTTTTTTTTAAAACAGCAGCATTCACTGTTTTTAATTGTTCCTTGTTGGCAATAAGATGCAAATAACAAAGGAACCAGCAGTTCTCTATCTTGTTTCCATTTACCTCTCTGTGTGTGTTGTGTACTGTTTGGTTTAATAAAATACTCTGAAGGAAACTAAAGAGAAACAAGCGAGGAACTGAATTGACTCCTCAGCTTCAGGCTTCAAATCATTTGGATGACATCCTCAAAAAGAAAAATCTGCGATATACAAATTCTGACGTGGCAGAGTTAAAACACTAACCAGCCGTGAAATGAAATAAGATGTCTTATTAGTGAGGTCTGGTTTGTAATTAAGCAACTGGTTTGAAACCAGGACCAACATTGATCACCCCTGATGTAATGAGATTAATTTTGTATTAAGCCCCTGTGTGAAGCAACATAGTTGTATCCATACATCCAGTTCCAGTAATTCCTCCCTTCAGCCCTGGCACCTCAAACTCCATTTCTGAAAATCTGCAGGTTTTCTTTCCAGTCCTTTTCCTAATTAATCTCCACTTTCTGCCACTATTTATCTTTCCACCTTCCAGTAATGAATGGACTGCAGTGAAATGTGTGCAAAAGTGCCTGCTGTACCAGCCACCATTTACAAATCCATCTGTCTGTTTTAGGCAGGTGGCATTGCGGGCATGTGTGTTGACCTCGTGCTGTACCCACTGGACACCATTAAGACAAGACTGCAGAGCCCTCAAGGATTTTTCAAAGCTTCTGGTTTCCGAGGAATCTACGCTGGTGTTCCTTCAGTTGCTGTTGGGTCATTTCCCTCTGGTAAGATGTGCGAGTAGGTGCTTATTTGGTTTTTATGTACAGTATGTATGTATATAAAAATTTGCTAAAAGGATTGGCAACGCTTTTTGGATTTTGGAGCACAGAAAAGCTGTGATTAATGCAAATCAAAAACGGAGCCCTCTGAAAGTATTGAGACCCCTTCACGATTTACACATTTTTTTTTATTATATTGCAGCCTTCTTACCAAATTTTTTTTTTTTTTAACCTGATCAAGCAGCACCCAGAGTGACAAAATGAAAATGGGATCTTTCTTCAAATTTATTAAAAAAACTCAAAACCCCACATTGAGGAAAGTTTTAAGACCCTTCTCTCTGTACTTAGTTGTGGAAGCTGTTCCAAACTGCAGTCTTCATGGCTCTGACATGACAAGCTTCGCATGCAGATCCCCTCATGCTGTGTCAGGCTGGTTGGAGACCCTCTGTGGCTATGGCTATGTTCAGGTCTCTCCGGAGATGTCCAATTGCGTTTAATTCTGGAGCGTAGCTTGGCCACTCAAGGACATTTTGAGCGTTGTCCTGAAGCCACCCCATGTTGTCTTTGTGTTGTGGACCTTTGTCCCAGTCTGAGGTCCAGAGTGCCCTGACCATATATATATATTTTTTTTTTCTTTCATTAAAGATGATTCAGTTGCCCCGCAGCATAATGTTGCCACCACCATACTTCCCAGTTGCATTACATTGTACAGGTGATGAGTGGTACCCAGTTTCATCCACACGTGACGCTTAGAATTGACGTCCGATTTTTCATTCCTGGTTTCATCGGATCAGACTCTTGTTTCTCACAGCCTAAGAGGCCTTTAGGTGCCTCTTTGCTAACTGCAAGTGGACCTTCATGTGTCATCTCGCCACCCTGTTGGAAAGCCCAGATTTGAGGAGTTTTGCTGTGATGGTTGTCATCCTTGAAGTTTCTTCCATCTCCATACAGGTTCACTGGAGTGGAAGCAAGTTGACCATCGGGTAATTGGTCACCTCTTTAGCCTCGACCCTACTCCCACAGTTCAGTTTGGTCAAGTGGCCAGCTCTAGAAACAGTTGTTCCAAACTCTCAGTTTAATAATTATAGTGGCCACTGTACTCATTTGTATTTCATATGCTTTATCAATCCCTGAAAGGAAATTGTCTTTTTGCATGACCATTTTTTTTGGGGTGGGTGGGTTCAGAGTGCAGTGTCAGCCCATGTATGGCACCCCGAAGCAATTTTGAGCTTAAGGGCCTTTCTCAAGGGCCCAACAGAGTGGGGTAGCTTCTGGTATTAGAGTTATGAAAGCCACTGTGCTCTTTGAAGCCGCCTTTGCTGCAGAATTTTTGGTAGCTTTCCTCCGATCTGTGCCTTGACACAATGGTGTCTGTCTGTAAGCTCTGCATGCAACTCCTTGAAGCTCATGGCTCAGTGTCAACTGTGGGACCTTCTAAAAACCGCTGTGTGCCTTTCCTCCTCAGTCTGACTGAATGTAATGACCACAGGTGGTCTCTAGGCAAGGTGTAGAAACATCTCATCAATGGTCAGTAGAATGGGACCCACCAGAGCTAAAAGCAAAGGCTTAGAGTACTTGTGTCTGTGTGAGAGTTCAGTTTTTATTTTTAATACATTAACAGATGTTTCAAAAATCCTGTTCAGGTTTTGTCATTCTGGGTTATTGAGTGTTTGAGGAAAACTTTTTAATTTAAGTTTATTTTATCACATGGCTGGCTGAACCATAGTGTGTAAAACTGGAAATGATCCAGGGTGTTTGTGAAGGCACCGCATGTCGTTTAGATTCAAGTGCTTTTGAACATGTGAGCAGACATTTCAAAGTGTTCTAAATGTGCGCAGCAAGTCCTTGTTCATCATGTGTTTAAAGTTACTCATTAGCTGTTGGCTCAGTGCAGGTCATCCAGAAGATCAAACACTGCAATGCTTACAGCTGAACCAGGGGTGGGTGTGTGTGTGTGTTTGCACCTGTAGCCTCATCATCATCATGTGACTGCATGTATTCATTCAGCATCTATTTTTGTTTTTGGCTTGTCATCTGTTTGTGCAGTACATCCTAATTCAGATGTTAACTCCAGAAGTGTTCCTCATTAAAGTTACAGATGGTTCTGGCTAATACTAAAACTGATTTTTATTTTTTTTTTTCTTCTCTCTTTACAGCTTCTGCATTTTTTGTCACCTATGAGTACTTCAAGTCTGCCTTGAGCACTTTTACTCCTCCATACCTAAACCCGGTTATACACATGGTTTCAGCTTCACTCGGAGAAATGGTGAGCAGTTGTTTTGTGAACTAATAATTAATAATAATTAGAAGTGTAGTCCTATCATTAAAATATCTAGGGTTTTATAAGACCCTTTATTATTGCCCTATGTACAGCATCCAGTGAAATTCTTACTTGCCTGTGCCAAGGAAGATGCTGCACGGCACCACGACTGCTGAATAGAACTGTTACCTCAGAATGTGTCTTCACTGCTTGAAATAACCAAATGAACTTGACACCTTATTGTATAAAAAGTGAAAATGGAGATTTATTTACAAATGGCCGGGCACAATTGTTGTCCTAGCAGCCAGCTTTTTTGCAATTCTGTCATCTTGTGGCTCTTAACTGACTTTTTTTTAACAATATTTATTACTATTATTCAACATTTGAGACACAATCACTGGTATACTTGCAAATAAGTTGTCCCGCGGATAAATCGGAGACTTGATTTTTACAGTATCAGTTCTTGTATTTCATAATGTCAGTTGTATAAGTTGAATGCGGAAAACTCGCGCTATTGGTCCAGGAGATTACGATATGCTAGCGCCCAAATGAGAGAGTAACCACGGAGCACGCAGCTTTTTTTTTTTTTTCTATGTGGGTGCGGCAATGCGCTGTATCGGCATGTCTTCCTAATCTCTCTCTCATTCTCGCTATTGTGCCTACATGACCTCACGGTGATACCCAAACTATTCCGAAGCAAGTTCTTTTTGTATCTTTTACCCTCATACACCTTTATCATAGCAGCATTCCTTATCTACAATTGAGTGTTCAATCAGAAAAAAATATGAAGCTGGTTTTAAATTAAACGTCATTGAAGTGGCAAAAGAAATTGGTAACTGTGCTGCTGCAACAAAATTTGATGCGTGTGAGAAGTTGATGTGAGATCGGAGGAGGCAAGAAGATGTAAAATAAAAATTTAAGTGTTGCATTTTTGAACAGGCGTATAAGTCGGGAGTCTGATTTTTATGATTTTTTTGGGTTTTTTTTGGGTTTCAAGACCCAACTTATACGTGTGTATATGTGGTAGTTACATTTCTTTTATTTTTACATTTGGAGCTCAGGCAGGTGAAGTGACTTGCATGGTGTCAGCAATGGGATCTGAACCCACTGCTCGAGGTCTGAAGCTCAAAGCCTTAACCGCTATGCCACACTGCCTCCAAAATATGATGTGGATGCTAGAGGGTACTGTTGCTCCTCTAACCCGACAATCAGACATTGATGGTGCACTTTAAAAGCACCAAGAATTTCTTTTTCTTCTTTCATAGTGCTTTCCACCACCACACCCAGAAACAAATGCACAATTTTCTTCTTTTTTTTTTTAATCTTCCTCACATCCCAGCAAGTGTTGTCCCCTTCCACCTGACTGTGGCTCACTTCTGTGAGGTCTGTCGAGTCCTTTTAAATTGGCCAACCGAGAAGTACTTCTGGGTTTCACTCATGTGTCCCTCCATCACTTCTGGGTTGGGCAAAAACTTTGCCTCCTGTTTATTTACAGCACCCAACAGGGCTGAGATACAGAACTCTAAGTCCCAGGATGCTCTCTGGGAATCCGGGGCACCGCTGTAAACCGGGGAGCTGCACCCATGCATCTTGGAGACAATACCCTAAAAGAGCTGCCTTCCCCCATCCTTGCGTATCCGGGGCGACCTGACGGGTTGAGCATCTGGCTGTCTTTTACAATGTCTGCCCATCATTTTCCTACATGTGTGATCAAACTGTGCTCTCTGTACTGGGGTTTGTAGGAGGTGTGCCAAAGTCCAGTAATCCTTTTTTTTTTTTTTTTTTTTAGGACAATACAGTTGACTAAAAAGCCTTTTTAATTTTTGTGGGTTTTTTTTTTTTTTTGCTTTTCTTTTTTTTTCCCCAGACTAACTTCTCAATTAGAGCAAGCGGTACTGTAGATATCCAGTGTGGTAATTTATTCTGGTCTCAGATAACTTTATGAAGTTGATTTTCTGGACTAAAGTCAAGGTGCCCTTTGGTTTTATTGACACTTGGGGGGGGGGGGCCTGGGAACATGAGGGTTTCCTGTGTGCTGGCTGGTCTGGTGCAGACTGCCTACAGTTTCTTTAAGGACGCATTTAAGAAGTTTCACACACCAAGTTGTTTGCCATACGATTGATTCACTGACACAGTTTAAAGAGAAATAGCCACAATTTCTATCTCTTTATAGTGAAAAGTACTGTCTCATGTGGCTGCTTTATCAAACTAATGGCGCAAAGCAGTGCAGATGTTTTCTTATAACTCATTAGAAGAGAGCAGAGCAGTGACATCATGCCAGTACTGAGTTGGTGAAAGAACTCCAACTGCCAAGAATCAATGTGGTGGCTTTGACATGAGCTATGCTGTGTATGGCTAACCCGTCCCCTAGTTGCCTTCTTGATTCCTGACGTGCCAATGTATGGTTAGACCGCACTGGAAAGCTCTGTGTTTAGGGTACATACTCCAGAAGGACACGTGGATGAGCCTCAGTGACTTGTGAAGATTCACCCACATGTGCGGGTGGTTAGTGCCCAGTGATGGCAGCATAAGCTCTGACAGGTCATGTCCTTGACGTGGGTTATGCAGGGCCGAATCTCCCTGCATGCAATTGTGATAAATCTGATAAATCTTGCACATCGAAGAGCAGACTTGTCAGCTTCAGTTGGCAGGCATCCCTCCCAGGGTTATTTATTATGTCATGATCACCGGCCCTCCATGTCCGTATTTGGGTGGCTTAAGCAAAGGATTGGTTAGATGGAAGAAAAGTCATCTTTCAAAAGGTTTGCTTGTCATGGATGTCAAGGTCATCTTTTCTGTCCTTTTTCAGTTCTGTGTGCAGTAGTTATTACGTTTAAATATAACCCTTCGAACAAAAATGGAAAAAATGAAAATGTTGAAGATCCCTTTGCCTTAAAGCAAACTTGCTATGTTTTACTGTCCAATTTGTTCTAGAGAATTGATGGCAGGGGATCTGTGCTCAAAGGAGGTTTTCCCTCTAATGGCCACAAGGTGGAGGTATTGTTCCATGTACCACACATAAATCCCACATTTTATGTAGTAGAAGGAAAAAAAATCAATAAATGAAGCTCATTTTTATCATAATCCTGCGCTCTGCTTTCTAGCTGCCAGTGTCTTATTCCTCTGTGCTGTGCATTAAACTTTTTACAGTGGAGCAGAAGAGATTATTTACAGGTACGTGCTCCTTGTACTTTTGTAACAGCCCCATAAATTTTAAAACACAAACTAGGACAGCTGTATTTTTTTTTTATTTTTATTTTTTTTGAGAGAATAAAGGTAGATAATAGGTGCTCTTCCTCCTGTTCAGGCACAGTGTGTTTGAGGAACAGTCTGTGATTTTTATAAAAATCTTCACCTAGTTTTGACTCCCCTCTGGATACGTTTCACATACGGTATACGGTGGCAATGTAACTTGTGCTTAACTTTGTGGGTTGTGTTTTTGATGGCAGTTACTTAAACCCTCAAAGTGAGGACCTGCTTACATGACATCCAAGCTCCAAACACAGAACTGAAGATGTGGCACACTAGAGCATGCACTTTCACGTCTGACTTTAATGATCTGCACTTTTCAGTGTGTATGTGCCAAGTGTAGTTGTTCAAAATGTTTTTAACAGCACCACAGGTGGGATGTTGTGTGTGCTTTGTGCGGCTGCTGGCCTTCCACTTTAACCTCAGAGTCCATTCCTGCTCCAGACGTGCAGACCTGATGTGACTAAATCTATGAAGAGGCCCGAGGCCGTTAGCCCTGAAGACCACTGGATGGAATTATGAAGTGTGCACATAAATGGAAACTGCTTGCTCAGTGCTGTATTAAGGTCCAATGGTGCTAATGTATGGTCAGAATTTCCATGTCTTAAAAACTTTATCTCTTTTGTGTTTTTATTTATACAGTACATCAAATATATTTCTATATCGAGGTCCCCAACTCCGGTCCTGGAGGGCCCCCAGTGACTGCAGGTTTTCATTCTATTTTCTTAATTACTGACCTGATTTTTGCTCCTAATTTACTTCTTTTGATTTAATTTTAATTGACTTTATTTTTTTAAGATTTGTTCCCCTACATTTCTTCATCGTGCCTGTTTATTTCGCCTTATACAATTTCTCGTATTAGGAATTTGTTATTTTTTGCGAACCCCTTGGGGTCTGAGCGCACAGTCAGCCATTGTACAGTGCCCCTGGAGCAATTGAAGGTTAAGGGTCTTGCTCAAGGGCCCAGCAGAGTAGGATCTCTTTTGGCAGTGACGGGGCTTTGAACCAGCAACCTTCGGGATACCAGCGCAGATCCTTAGCCTCCAAGCTACCGCTTAATTTCTTTCCATAAATGGCACCCAAGTAGAAATGAAATGTGAAGTGAGGGAGCTGACAGAAGACCAACTAAGTCAGGGCCTGAACCTCCAATTTCACTCCAACCAGTTGCTTAATTAGGCTTTGATTCTTGTTGTTAATTAAACTCGTTCTTTAATTCCTTGGCTTGTTGCTGCTCTCATTGTGCAATAGCAGATATTTCCTCTTTTTTGAGAATTTAGTGTTTTGGGGACCTAAGTCAATCAGCATTCCTGGAACCTTCACCTTTCTTTTCAGATATTGGTATGATGGACACAGTTTGCTGGTGAAGTTTTGGCTCATTTTTGTATGTCCTTATCATTTGGCTGTTGAGGGAAAAAAAGCATTAGGGCTGTGTCTTACAGAGCAAGTCAATTAAAGTTAATTCAAGACTTTAATTAGGAGCTAAAACGGGTCACTAATTAAGAAAAAGGTTAGAAATGTAAACCTGCTACCACTGGGGCTCTCCAGGACTGAAGTTGGGGACCCCTGATCTATATATAATAAAAATATGTGTGTATATTGTCACAGATGCGTGGGGTCCTTGTCTAGCTGGGACACCTCATCGCTGAGAGGACGGGGGAAGCAAGTGTGGCCAGAACAGTTCCTCCCCCAGGGTGCTAGTTGGCAGCCCACATGGGTTGCAGTGGTGCCTCGGACTCCCGCAGGGCTTTGTGGGAGATGGAGTTCTCTACAGCCCTGTTAGGATCCGGGGCCACCGCCATGGGGTGCTGCAGCTGCTGCCGAGTGCTGCTAGAATTAGGTCAACAGGCACCTGGAGCACTTCCGGTTGCCTTGTACAAGGAGCAGGCACCCCTGCTCGGGGAGGCAGTGTTTGGGAAGAGTGGAGGAGAAAGAAAATAGAGAAGGAAGAGTATTGTGCTGTGTACTGGGACAGTGTGCTTGCGGGAAATGAGGAAGGTGTTTCCCACAAAGTAAAGAAAATAAAACCATTTGTGCTTTTGGTGTACCTCCTATTTCTGTCTGTGTTGGGTTAAGTGCTGGTATAGCATCATTCTCACAATTTCTATATATACACATAGCATATATAATCATGTGAAGCCAGTGAGGATTTCTTGCTGTAGTAATCTCTTCAGTATTACACGTCCTTAAAAATACAGCAAGAGAATCCCACTCAAAATACAAATCAGGAGAACATTTGGTCCCCGTTGTACCAGTTAGGAACTCCTTCACTACAGTGAATAAAATACAAATGAACTCGCAAAAAGAAAGTAAAAACGTCAGGTGCTGTGATACAAACCACTTGAGGTGTGACTGTAATGTCTCCTTGTGTGGGATGAAGTGCATCATCATCTGCATCCCATTTTGAAGATGGACACTCATTCTGAAATAAATTGATGTTCCAAAATGTTGGGCTGGAGTAATTTAAGACTAATAATGAAATGAAAGTTAAAGTAACAAGGTGATGTGAAGCAGGTGAGGCAGTCATATTTCAGTATAGCGGGAGCCTCAAAAAAAAAAAAAAAAAGCCCAGTCCTTTTATGAGCAAGAATGGCTGAATCTTGCCAGTTTGCCACCAGATGTGTCCACAAATTGTTTTCCCACGTTCCAGACTATGATCCGCAATGACATATTGGTAGGATTGTGGGCATTTCTGCAGTGCACAATACAGAAATCCAGTCAAATCTTAAAACATAAGGGGTGAGGCCAAAAATCACATCTGAATGTGTGCGATCTTTGATCCCTCAGATGCCGCGTTCTTAAAAACCGCATGTGTCTGTCATGACTATCGTGACATGAGCTCTGAAGTGTCAGTCAACATCACTTGCCACTGCATCCTCAGAATCGAGTTAAGGCTTCACTATACAAAGCACAAGCCATACATCAGCTCTGTCCAGAAGCACTGCCAACTTCTCTGGGCTTGACCTCATCGGAGGTAGAATCAGATTTTGTGATCCGAGTTAAACATTTCAAATTGTTTTGTGGAAAATTTGGCCAACTAATTCTCTGGGACAAAGAGGAAAAGGCCCATCCAAGCATTTACCAGCACCAGGTCCAAAAGCCAGTCATGATATGGGGGTGTGTCAGTGCCCATGGGTTGGGTAACTCGCACTTCTGTGAGGGCACCATTAATGCTGAAAGATGGGTACATATTTTGGAGCAACATGTGCTGCCATCTTCCAGCAGGACGATGCTAAACCACAGATTGGAGATTTGACACAGGAATCCCAGGAGGAAGTGGGTGGCTAGTTGGCCGAGGTCTCTGGGTCTGTGACCCTCTATGACTTTGTCTTACAACTGACCGTGGACGCTGCTGATTGGTGATATTTTTTTTTTGTTTGTTTTTTTTTTTCCTGTCCTCTGTTGCCCAGTGGGGGCTGGGGGCTCTCCTGGCCTTGGAACCCCTGCAGATTGTTGTTTGTTTTGTTTTTTTTTTTTTGTTTTTTTTTTTCTCTCCAACCCTCTGAAATTTTCTTTTTTGTTTCTTCTGTCCTCCCGGCCATCAGAACCTTACTTTACTCTTAGCTGTTTAGTATTGCCTAATCTTACTTTTATTTTGTATAAACTTTTCTTTCTTCCTCTTGTAAAGCACTTTGAGCTTCATCATTTGTATGAAAATGTGCTCAAGAAATAAATGTTGTCAACTGGCCATAATTTAACAATTCATAAGTGGGCAGATGTTTTTGATTTCCATTTATGTTAATCGGTTTCTACTTTGTTTCCTGTGTATTTTAAATCTGCATCTTTGTGTTCTAATTGTGTATTTATTAATTTGTCAAATCTAAAATTGTAATTTACATGTGAGCTTGTCACAGTGCTCTGTGCCTGGACTCCGTGACCAGTGCTATAATAAAAGAGACAGAGTACGCCTTTGTGGCTCCATACGCCGAAGGTGCAGCTACGTGATTGGCCAGTCCTGTCCCTTGTAGCACATTGAGGTTCCAAATACAGCAGTGGGGTGGCTGAAGAACTGCATTATGGGAGAATTGGGGAAAATAACCAACTTGTGTCCTCAGCGCCCAAATGCTTAATAAGTTTGATAAAAGAAATGGAGAGGTGACACTGAAGCAAACAGAAAATGGCCCCAGCTCTTCTAGAGGGTGTGTCAGTTTGGCATGAGTGTATATTTAAAAAAAAAAAAAAATACATTTACAGGGTAAAACCTCAAGTAAGGTGCTTTTGCAGTGTTTTCAGCATAGTACAAAGTGAGTAGAGTTGACAAATGATTCCTTTTTGTTTTTATGACCTTTTTCTGTACTGTACCGACTTTCTTTTTTGGCATGTTGTGTGTGTGTGTGTACTACAGCAGTCCATTTTGAGAGCTTTCCATGTATCTTTCATCAGCGATATAAGATGAGAACCACCTGCTGCAGATTTCACGTTCCCAGCTCTACAGTGGGAGTCCATCTTGACTGAGTGTTGGGCTTTGCACACCCTGCAGAGCATATTTGAAAAGCAGGGCGTTGAATGGCTTCACGTTTGTCTCCTTTTGTTGCTTCCACAATACCTTTATCCCTATTTTATTTCTGAGTGAGATTTCCCCCCCGAGTTTCGACTAATACAAAGAAGATCAAAGTTTTTTTTAATATGATTGTGAGATGTACAGAGAACTGCAGAGTAATGGCGGGATGTGGCACTTTATTCCTTGTCACTTGCTGAAGTTGGAAGGTCACGCTGGGCTTGCTGTGTGGGGCGATTGCCTTTCATCCAGTAGGCTCAAGTGTTTGACTCTTCCTTTCTACCGTTCTACTAATTATGGTTATAATAACTATGCTGCAGTATAAAGTCCTCTGAAGCACAAATCACTATAAATATTTAGGCCAAGACTCGGTAGTTGGCCGTTCATGTTTTGCTAAAAGTGTTTCCATTGTGATATTTCTCGCCTATTTAATTGTGAGTAGTTGGGACTTTCAGTGTCCAACTCAGTTTCTTGTATCAGCCTAAATTGCTTTTCTGTTTAGTTGAGACAAGTCGACTTTTTATATGCAAGTTTGACATTTTTAATAAGAGTGTTTCTAGTATGGCTTTAATGGATATGTTCCAGTTCTTTTACCAAAAATCCCCTTTCTTCATTATTTTAGTCTCTTGAAATCTGTCTTGGAAAAATGATAAAAGAATTAAGGACCACCACATTCGGAGCTTACATGAGAGGCCAGCATTTAGTCCATCTGTCACTCGTTTGTTTAGGTAAGCCATCCCATCGTCTCATTCAGGTACTTCTAAAAGTTAGGGTTTTTGAAGTTTCAGCTTCATTCTCCATGACTCAGTACTATGTATCCGATTCCCACAATTCTCTAAAGAGTTCATAGCTTCAGTTTTAAATGCACTTCCCCTTCATTTCCACGGGTGTCCTGGCTTTCACGATTCACTGTGTAATCAAATGAACTCTGCTGGACCTGCTTTATCAATGGCCTGTGAGTATTTTGAAGGCCTGCATCAGATCTTCTCTCTCTTACATACACACACACACTCACTCCTCTGCTCAGACCTAACTGGTTTGATCCTCTACGCCTGACAGCACAGGACGTGTCCTTTAAGTCCTGGTTGTTGCTCCCCTCTGCACAGCTTCACCAGTCATGGCCTGGCAGTGAAATCTCTCTCTCTCTCTCTCTCTCCAAAATGGCAGAGGACACGAAGCTCTCCACATCCACGTCACAGACACACATAAATCTATCTTCCCTTATCAGTGATGAAAGAGACGCTGACTAATTCACAATGGCTTTTGGCCTGTAAGTTCTTGTTGGGTGTTTTTACTTGTGTGTGTGTGTGTGTGTGTGTGTGTGTGTGTAATGCACACGTGTGTACCCAGGCTGGTTTTAACTCCAAATTCCAAGGTGTCCTGTGTCCATTACTTTCCATACGTTGGGGTCTCGTGTGAAGATTCATCTGTTCTTATAGAAAGCCATAAAAGGCTGATTGTCCTGTTATCTTGTCATCTAAGTGGCATCTTGGCTACCTTCTCCATAACTCATTTATTGTTTGTTTCACACTAAGATTTCCGTAAGGGGGCTCCCTGATTGCTGTGTGGCGTTTCTCTGACTAATTAAGACCACAAATGAGGGAAGTGGAAACCTGCAGGTCCTCATTGGTGGTTATAAATGTCCATGTTCTTTTTGAATTACATGTAAGAGATGCCTACAGTTTGTTTATATATAAATACATTTTTATTTATTTATTTATATATTTTTTTTCTTTCCTGATTTAATTTTGAGTCATTTTGGAGTTCAGCCTCACACAATATCCTCGTGTCCTTTTCAGGTCGCCTGTGTTATCAGAGTCCCTACTGAAGTTGTAAAACAACGGACACAAGCGAGCCCCTCCACCAGCACCTACAGAATTCTCCTTTTAACCCTGCAAGAAGAGGTGAGAGTTTGGCTTCTTAAGTAGCGAAAAAAAACTAACACTGAAGTGAAGCATTCATACATGAAATGTAACGGCAGGCAGACCTGATACTTTAATTAATCTCTCTGCATTGGTGGAAATGTTCTAGAAGACATTTTTCTTGGCATTAGTTAATGCATTTGTTCCTATGGCATGTATGTGCCTGTATGTTCTTAATGGTTTCTTTTTAGTTATTTAGTCCAACATTTCCTCTCTTTAAGGGCTTTTTGGGTTTATACAGAGGATACTCCAGTACAGTACTTAGAGAGGTAAGAGTTATCAGTTTTATTACTTTATTTAATCGCAGTGTTTAACTTGTGTGCCACAGGAGAGTGGAGTTTGACACCTGTTAAATGTGCAACAGATTCTGATGAATCCAAGTGTAAAACGGTGAGTGTCAAAAGAGGTAACCGCTTAAAGATCATGTCACATGACCACCAAAGGGTCGTCCCTGTCACGAGTATGGAGGCCAGTGAAGTCCTTACTAGCTAATCCATGTGTGAGCAGAACTGCTGCACTTAACCTTGAAACTTGTGTCCTCCGTGGCTAAAATAATCTGCAAATATTTGTCATAAAGTGAGGTGTATCTGACAGTAAACCGTAGTGAAAATGAATGATGTCTCTGATCATACTGCATACAGAGTTCTATAAAAAGAAAACAGGCCACATCTCTTTAGATTTTTCATAAAATGTGTTTGGTATCTTTTTTCCTTTGCCAGCTGCACAAAGAGACACACAGACACAGCAGATCTAATGAAGAAGTCACTGATTAAAGTTTCTGAACAGACTTTTTTTTTTTTTTTTTTTTTAAATGCAGTGCAAGAAAATAGTGTGAACAAATATTAAGGGATGGGGGTCCAGGACAGAGTCTCATTTAATAACAATCTTACAAAGAGTTCTTATTGAGCACAAGGGGCCGCCATGG
Organism: Polypterus bichir lapradei; assembly: GCA_026402145.1. Taxonomy (NCBI): domain Eukaryota; kingdom Metazoa; phylum Chordata; class Cladistia; order Polypteriformes; family Polypteridae; genus Polypterus; species Polypterus bichir. The sequence goes on along the minus strand of JANRMT010062840.1, from coordinate 57,261,584 downwards.
TCCATTACTTCATTCCTGAGGACGCAGTGCTGGCTCCTTGACATGCAGGTATGTGAATGAACGCCAACTTCCAGCTCTGCTTTGATCTTCTATGGCAGAAGAAGCAGAAGTGACAACCGTGCTCCATGGTGGTGTCGTCTCCCTCCACTGTAGAGCCAAAGAGGTAGAAGGCATCAGTAAGTGAGTCGTACCTTCTCAGCCTCCAGAGCCCTCAAATGCTCATACAGTATACGTGTACAGTCATTTTATATTAAGGAATTGTTACTGTGGAACTCAGTGAAAATACTTTGTGTAAAATATGGACCTCGTGGACCTCATCCATTGGTAAAGCCCCGTTTCCTCCTTTTAAACCATCTCGCAGATCTCTTTTGGATTTTTTTGGTTTTTTTTCTGTTTTTCAAGTGCTTGGTGTTCACATGCTTGTGTAGGAAAGTTTCATTTATTGTGAAAGCTGGATGTTAGCGCTTGCTGAAATTTTAAATGAAGACCTATAAATAGATACAGTATTTTTAAATATGAAACATTGAAATAACAGATATTCGTTGGACAGTCCAGCTGCTGAACTGCTGGGAGTGCTCATCTCATACCGAGTCTGCGTGAGGTAAACTGACACCCCACCACTGTTTCCATGCATACAGTGGAGAGTGGCAAGATACCTGAAAACCAATTTTCAGATTTTTAAAAAGATATTTGGGCGATGAACTTACCCTAAGATTTTTTTTTTTTTTCCCTGATAAAGTTGGTCATCACATTTCTAACTTTATTTGCAGTCAAATTGTGACCTGTAGGGGGCGTTTCAGTTCCTCAAGCCTTCACAACAGTCACAGGTTCAAACTATTTTTATTAATCAAATGTACCTTCTTACCGTCTCTTCCGTGTAATTTCTACAATAACTGAGCTCCCTTTCTCCACCTCCACACCATGCAAGTGTCACTCTGCTCTGCACCCAACTCGAGCTTCCCTGGGCAAGGTGACAGGCTCCTTTTTTCACCTGACCCTGTGAGGACTTCCCCCTTATTAGCTCAGTGACCTGGAAGCACTGTCTTCACTCTTACAGGGGAGTCTTCCTCTAGTGGCACCCAAGGACCCCATAAGGAGCCATACCAGAAGGATGCTGCCACCCAGCACACTAGGGGAAAGCAAGGCCTGGGAGGCAGACCCCTGTGTCCTTCTCTCCTAATGGCCTCCTGACTGAGAAAGAGGACAGTGACCGTCACCAACAGCGATGCTCCTCCATCTAGGCAGCCTCGCAGCCGGAGCAAACATGCACCACCTGTCCCAGCCAGGATGCCAGCCCATTTAAAAGAGGAAGAATGAATGCCAATATACTCCAAAATTGAATACTTAATGTTTAAAGCGTACAACAATCTTAGTATTCATCTTTTGTCACCACATTTTCCAGACAATATTGCATTTTAGGGTGTTCTAAAAAAAAAAAAAAAAACTCATTCTAGAAAGAAGGGCAATAAATGTGTTTAGATTTTTGTAAAGGGCTCTTAAATATGGGAATATAGTTTGATTGTAAAGAATTCAATTGTGTTTTTTCCATCCTGAGCATTAGATACAAATGTTCTTACAACCAGGAGGTGGTGTTTTGGCTTTTTTGTTTTCTCTGGGTGTGTTTAGAATTTTCCAGATTTTGTGCAGTTTGTAATCCTGCTTAGTGAGATTGTGTACATGTAACAAGTGTTTTTTCACAGGAGAGTTAATTGAGGACTTTTCCATTACTTTCATTAAAGAGCCTTTAAAAGTAATATCTATAGAAATCCTGTAGCTTTTTGAAAGGTGTATGGACTTAAAATCAGTTTGAAACAACACATGCTTTTTTCTGTGAATTCTCTAGTACACTATCAGACTGAACACCTTCCTGTTTATCTCAGCAGATCAGTTTAAATATCTAGAGGTAAATATTGCAAGTAAATATAAAATTCTTTTTCAACAAAATTTGCTATCTGCATGGGAAAAAATGAAGACGTGACTAATGGTCTACCCTTCACCTTTCATTGGCTGGGACAGTTGACATTAAGATGATCGTCCTTCCCAAGCTGCTCTTCCTATTTCAGAGCATCACCACATACATTAACAAATCATTTTTAAATTTAAATTAGACTCAATCATAACCTCATTTATTTGGAATGTGAAACATCCACACGTCTAAAGGGTGACTCTACAACAACCTAAAGCAGACGGTGTCATGGCACTATACACTTACAATTTTATGACTGTGCAGCAAACATACAAGCTATAAACATGTGGACATCGACACAAATTGATGAGTATCCACAAGCCTGCTCTTAGAAATAAAATCTTTCAGTAATTCTTTATATTCCCTGCTCTGCTGCCCCAGTTAATACAAACTACCATCAGTACACTATAAAAATCCAATTACCCTTCACTCTCTCAGAATATGGAACCAATGTAGGAAGCACTTTAAGACAGAGAAGCTTCTATCTGTTGCACCAACCACCTTTATCCACCCTCTCCAGCATATAAGCTATTCATAGTCTGGACAATGTCCGAGATTAAAACACTTGGTGACCTGTACATAGATAACGTCTTTGCATCCTATGAGCAATCAGTCTTCAAATATAACTTCTTATTAACACAATTCCTCCACTACTTTCAAACTAGAAACTTTGCCAAACAAACTGCCCAATTTTCCTCCCTTTCCGCATTGTTCTATTCCAGAAGAGTAATCGATCAGTCTTGAAGACTCTACAAGACATCTCTACAATTTATAAAAACATTTTAAAGTAACTTCCTTTTAAAGACCAGAGTACATTGGGGAAAGCATCGTTCACTCAATACTTCAGAAAAGGAGTGGAGGGCAGCCATGCGCAGAATACAATTGAACTCCATTTGTGCAAAGCATTCAGTAACTCAGTTTAAAATCTTTTATCAAGCGCATTTACAGTCATGGCTGAAATTATCGGCACCCCTGGAACTTTCCCAGAAAATGCACCATTTCTCCCAGAAAATTGTTGCAATTCCAAATGTTTTGGTATACACATGTTTATTTCCTTTATGTGCATTGGAACAACACAAAAAACAGAGAGAAAAGCAAATCTGACATCATGTCACACAGAACTTAAAAACGGGGCTGGACAAAATTATTGGCACCTTTTCAAAATTGTGGGTAAATCATTTTATTTCACCTGTGGCAAGAAACAGGTGCTGGCAATATAGCAATCACACCTGAAGCCAGTTAAAATGGAGAAAAGTTGACTTAACCTTTCTGTTCTGTGTCTGAGTGTGCCACACTAAGCATGGAGAACAGAAAGAAGAGCAGAGAATTGTCTGAGGACTTTATAACAAAAATTGTGGAAAAATATCAACAATCTCAAGACTACAAGTCCATCTCCAGAGATCTTCATGTCCACTGTGCGCAACATAATCAAGAAGTTCACAACACATGGCACTGTAGCTAATCTCCCTGGACATAGACGGAAGAGAAAAACTGCTAAAAGACTGCAATGAAGGATAGTCCGAATGGTGGTTGAACAGCCCCAATCAACTTCAAAACATATTCGAGCTGTTCTGCAGACTCAGGGTGCAACAGTGTCCGCTCGAAGTATCCGTCAACATCTGAACAAAATGAAACGCCATGGCAGGAGAGCCAGGAGGACCCCACTGCTGACACAGAAACATAAAACCAGACTGGAGTTTGCCAAAATGTACTTGAGGAAGCCAAATTCCTTCTGGGCGAATGGCTTGTGGACAGATGAGACCAAGGTAGAGCTTTTTGGTAAAGCTCATCATTCTACTGTTTGCAGAAAACAGAATGAGGCCTACAAAGAAAAGAACAACAGTACCTACAGTCAAACATGGTGGAGGTTCTAGGATGTTTTGCTGCCTCTGGCACTGGATGCTTTGACTGTGTGCAAGGCATCATGAAATCTGAAGACTACCAAAAGATATTGGGGCGCAATGTAGGGCCCAGTGTCAGAAAGCTGGGTCTGCGTCAGAGGTCATGGGTGTTCCAGCAGGGCAATGACCCCAAACATACCTCTAAAAGCTCCCAGAAATGGTTGAAGACAAAACGCTGGAGAGTTCTGAAGTGGCCAGCAATGAGTCCAGATCTAAATTTGATTGAACACTTATGGAGAGATCTCAAAATTGCTGTTGGGAGAAGGCGCCCTTCAAATCTGAGAGACCTTGAGCAGTTTGCAAAAGAAGAGTGGTCGGAAATTCCAGTTGAACGGTGTAACAAGCTTCTTGATGGTTATAGGAAGCGCTTGATTTCAGTTATTTTTTCCAAAGGGCGTGCAACCAAATATTAAGTTGAGGGTGCCAATAATTTTGTCCAGCCCCGTTTTTGAGTTTTGTGTGAAATGTCAGATTTGGCTTTTCTTTCTCTGTTTTTTTGTGTTGTTCCAATGCACATAAAGGAAATAAACATGTGTATACCAAAACATTTGGAATTGAAACAATTTTCTGGGAAAATTTCAGGGGTGCAGATAATTTCGGCCATGACTGTATCTTGTTAAATTTGTCCAAAATGTGTCCAGGGTGAGATTCAACCTGTGAACATTACAATCGAGCTCCAGTCTCATTGGTGCCATGTTCTGGGCCTTCACTGAATTAACAACATTCTGGACAAAAGTCTTTGCATGTCTATCAGACAGCCTTGGTGTCCCAATCACTCGTAACCCACTAACAGCTGTGTGTGGTGGGCTCCCAGAGGGTCTCAAAGTGGAGAAGAACAAACACACTGTAATGGCCTTTACCTCGTGCTGAGCACATAGACAATACAATTTTAGAATTATGCTTCCATTTTGGAGAAAAGGATGCCCTTTTCTTGCTCCTTTTATAGAGTAGCTGCGATTGCTCTTTCTCTTTGGTAGGAGTCGAATTTTGCTTTGATTTGTTAAATTTGACTTGTCTGTATGGAATGTTATCTGTTTGTAATTAAAACCAATAAAAATATATAAAGGAAATCCAGTAGCCTTAGAGTAGCAGCTCAACTGTGCATAAGCAATTCATTGATAAATGAGATGCACTTTTGCTCACATGAAACACATTGCAGTTCTCAAAAGCAGACCTAACAATTCAACAAGCTGCTAGGCAGACGCGTTGCTCAGAGTGTAGTCCAGACAAAGGTGACTTTGATACGGCTCTAGCCGTCATATTGAATCATTTAAAGCATGACTATCTTAGAATAATAGGCCTAATAGGAACATTCAAGCCCTGGTCTCTGTAAATATTACTTGTTTACACATGACAGTGTGTGACTACGTACAGTTTACAAATGCATTGACCACTCCTGTAATTGTGTGTGAGGATCTGTGTACGCAAGTGCTCATAGTCCAGTAGTATTTACGCACACACACAAACCCTGATGACACAGGGTTGGTTTCTCTCTTTGTAGTAATTTCTTCTTCAGTATCTTCAAGATTGAGCGATGTCAGAGAGTCCACTCAATGGGTGATTACTTGAAAAGTCAGCTGCTGGATAGGAAGGTAGCTGCTACTTTATTGTACAAAACAAGCTGCCAGCTTCCTGTAATTTATTCAAAAATGTTCTAACTTGTTAGAAATTTGTGCATGAGTGACACATATTTGAAAGACTATTTACAGGGACGCTGACTTAAATACAGACGGGAATGTTATAAAACGCTGCTGGTGTTCAGACAGTTCTGTGTGATTCTTCTAAGGCACAGAGTTTACCACACTGGCCTGTCAGTTTGGTGCCACATTCGGTCATCAGCATGAAAAATTCAACACTTTTAAAGATGTGGCACTTCAGTTATCTGGCATTTTCCAGGGTCCTAATGGAGTGATCTGTGCTGATGTTGTGAAAAAATAGAGGGCAAAGGTTAACTGCTGAAGATGCCACTTGTTACATTTATTGTAAGCCTTTAAACTGAACCTCCGTTAACTTGCACTGCAGCTCACTTTTAATGTGTTTTTTAAATGCGTTTGATTATTTCCCTCTCTCTCATTTGATGTGTATATATCGTGGTATACTGAGGGTGTACAGCTCCCCAATCCTGGACACAGACCGGCACAGAGACACAAGTCCAAGGCAATACATGTTTGTTTCTTGTGGGGCTGCGCTTTTCCCCACTCCCCACTACAGAGCACAGTGCAAAAGCACCAGCAGTAATGCTCAGTCCCTTCTTTGTTTTTCTTCTTTCTCTCTTTCTCTGCCGCCGCCTCTCCTCTCTTAGCAAGTTTTGTCCCAGGGAAGGTATTGCCTTGCTTATGCTCTCTGCCCCGGTCCTTCCAGGTAATGGCCATGGCGGCCCATCACTAATATTATATCTCTTGGTTTGGGGAGCTGTGTGACCCTGGTTTTTATATATATATATATATATATATATATATACACACTCACCTAAAGGATTATTAGGAACACCTGTTCAATTTCTCATTAATGCAATTATCTAATCAACCAATCACGTGGCAGTTGCTTCAATGCATTTAGGGGTGTGGTCCTGGTCAAGACAATCTCCTGAACTCCAAACTGAATGTCAGAATGGGAAAGAAAGGTGATTTAAGCAATTTTGAGCGTGGCATGGTTGTTGGTGCCAGACGGGCCGGTCTGAGTATTTCACAATCTGCTCAGTTACTGGGATTTTCATGCACAACCATTTCTAGGGTTTACAAAGAATGGTGTGAAAAGGGAAAAACATCCAGTATGCGGCAGTCCTGTGGGCGAAAATGCCTTGTTGATGCTAGAGGTCAGAGGAGAATGGGCCGACTGATTCAAGCTGATAGAAGAGCAACTTTGACTGAAATAACCACTCGTTACAACCGAGGTATGCAGCAAAGCATTTGTGAAGCCACAACACGCACAACCTTGAGGCGGATGGGCTACAACAGCAGAAGACCCCACCGGGTACCACTCATCTCCACTACAAATAGGAAAAAGAGGCTACAATTTGCACGAGCTCACCAAAATTGGACAGTTGAAGACTGGAAAAATGTTGCCTGGTCTGATGAGTCTCGATTTCTGTTGAGACATTCAAATGGTAGAGTCGGAATTTGGCGTAAACCGAATGAGAACATGGATCCATCATGCCTTGTTACCACTGTGCAGGCTGGTGGTGGTGGTGTAATGGTGTGGGGGATGTTTTTGTGGCACACTGTAGGCCCCTTAGTGCCAATTGGGCATCGTTTAAATGCCACGGGCTACCTGAGCATTGTTTCTGACCATGTCCATCCCTTCATGACCACCATGTACCCATCCTCTGATGGCTACTTCCAGCAGGATAATGCACCATGTCACAAAGCTCGAATCATTTCAAATTGGTTTCTTGAACATGACAATGAGTTCACTGTACTAAAATGGCCCCCACAGTCACCAGATCTCAACCCAATAGAGCATCTTTGGGATGTGGTGGAACGGGAGCTTCGTGCCCTGGATGTGCATCCCACAAATCTCCATCAACTGCAAGATGCTATCCTATCAATATGGGCCAACATTTCTAAAGAATGCTTTCAGCACCTTGTTGAATCAATGCCACGTAGAATTAAGGCAGTTCTGAAGGCGAAAGGGGGTCAAACACCGTATTAGTATGGTGTTCCTAATAATCCTTTAGATGGATGGATGGATGTATGTATGTATGTATGTATGTATGTATGTATGATCTATTCCACACAAAATGTGCGTCCAGGCTTTAAATGGTACTTTTGCTTGTTGGTTTTTGTGTGTTGAACATGATAGCCAGCAGGCTGAGACATTCCTGTAAATCCTATGGCACATGTGAAGTATGTTTTGTAAATAAATTGTTTCTGCCATTCAAATGTTAACATAATTTTGACTCACCTGTGTGTGGGTGTGGGTGTATGTATGCACAGTATATGTAAAGTAATTACTGTGAGTGCTATGCTGAACCCTTTTCCGTCCAGGACACAGTAATGGAAGGAGGCATACCCCTGGCCTTAATGGAGTTGAAGCGACATCCCATACAGTGGGATAAATTAATAGATAATGTGGGGGAGTTGTTGCATCCAGGGCATTTCCTCCCCCAGTATAATAGATGGCAGTGCTCAGCTGGCATGGAGCCAGTAAGGATGCCCACAGTGGCATATAGGAGTCGTAGTTCTGATGGCCAATCATGTTGGGATCCTTGGATGCTGCAAGGAGAAGGACTTCCTGCTTCAGGAGGCTTGTATTTGTGTGTGTGTGTGTTTTTGTATCTATGTTACTGTATGTATGTATATACAGTGTGTATGTTTAGGCTATACTGTATATTTATAATCTATTTTTAAGGAAATTAAATTAAGGTTTTAAGAATTTCCATCTTTTCAGACTTGCTTGTTTCCAGCAGGGTTGTCCTCTTGTCGGTGTGATGTTGTCCTCACTGCTGGCATTTGGTGCCCAGCGTCGTTGTTCTTTCTGAGCTGCTTACTCATTTTTTGGCAGGCACATCATGCTGCAAGTGTGGCATTCGTTAAAAGATGTGAAATGGTAATTAAGTGTGAGGAAAATGTTTTTTATCTATATGTATGTCAAAGTCTTTCCCTCTCACTTTGCATACAAAGATGTTCTACTTTTAAAGCTGGGCTAAGCTTACGATTTATTGGTAATTAAATTAGCTGCTTATTAAGATTAAGATATCGTTTTCATTGAAACTTGATTCCTTTGCTTCATTGTAACATGCTTTATAGACTAACTTTGAGGTGTGTTTTTCATTTAAATAGACACAAGATGGCAGCATTCATTTGGTTAAACATATCCAGGCTTGATGAGCTTTTACAGCGAACGGCCAATTGTCTGATGCTGTACAAAAGCAGCAGCATGTGTCTCATAAGTTACCACATAATGTAGAAAACCAGCAACCTGTCATAAGAGCAGCATGTTGACCTGTGATCAGAGACTATGTGTATGTGTGTGTGTCTGCACGAGCAGTCATTAAACTGGTGCCAGTCAGCGGGCACTCAGCAGCTAGTTGGTGCTTTTGAGTCAGGGTGTCACGTTCTGTCCTGGTTGCCCCATTTCCCGCTGTACAGAAAACCATTTTACCAGGAGGAAGCAGGAGCCGAGAACCCCACAAGCTGCTGCCAGTAATGCTGCATTCCTCTGTGATTGAAATATTGAAACCACTGCTGCTTTCAGCTCATCTTCCCATTTGTGTCCATCTGATCTTTTGAGTGAAGTGCCTGGTTGCTAATTAGCTGCATCACCCATAGCTAAAGCGGTTAAGCATTTGGACCTCCAAAGCAAATAACAGATATCTTCAAATCTTCATATCCATTGCCCGCCCCGTGTTACTCCTGCCACCCAGGTGTAGAAAGGGAATGTTTACTACTGGCACTGCTGGGAGTGCCATTTTAAAGTTTGCTGCTGCTGTTGTCCCTTTTCCAGTACAGGTGTAGCCTTTTACAGAGTGCAGTGGCGTTGTCACTTCCACATTGTCGTGGATTTCTTCTGCACGAGTGTTCTGAAGTCACTGTGTGTGTGTTCTTGATTTAATAGATGTGGCAGAGAGTGGCAAATGAGCTCGCTGTCCTGCTTGAGCCACTCTGACTTGACAGATATTTTAGTTATGTTTTATGTCCTGTATACATACTACTCTGTGTGTCTGTCTGTCTGTCTGTCTGTCTATCCACATTTAGGTTTTAAAGGAGAATGGATGCAACACTCTGCAATAAGCTTCAATGTGGTTAAGTGGTTGGGGCCGATGCCCAATTTCTCCAGTTTCTCCCGTCACATGATCCACATGTCGGTTATCCACTCCTATGCTCAGGACCTCCAATATGCCTACATTTTTTTTTCTCTTTAAAATGTTCAATATCTCTGGAAAATAAGAGTAGTGCTGGGACAGGAGGAGTGTCCTAAAGGTCAGGAGCTTTTTAAGACAGGACTCTTGGCCGCAGAGTGACAAGTGAGGCAGATCTACCACGTCTGCCATTTTGTTTTGAAGTGAACATTTTCTTGGTGGGCTTCACTGCTTTGAACTAAGGGCTGCTCACGAGTTTGAGAGGCATGAAGAAAGCCCTTGCTTCACCCCCAGTAACCGAGTGCCTGTCTGCCAGGTGGTGTTTGCAGTTTTTATATTTACATCATAAGATTGTTAGCTCTCAGTCTTGTGCTTGAGCTGTGACTCCATTGCTGTAAGCTCTTGTGTAAAGTTCCATGTCACCGTTCCTAGCTTAGCCACTTGTGTATTCTGACACGTTGAGCACAATTATAACTGGTATTTGTTTTTAATATGATACGATTTAACGGACGACAGGTGGGAGATTTCTTCAGCTAGCCGCATTTCTTACCACTTGTCAATGATGACGTGTCTTATTCTTGAAAGACTTTTGTTGATTACAGTAGTTGGTGTCCAGTTGAATACAAATGTGATTTCAGGTCGACTTTGTCGCATAGGAAGCGAGTTTTTGTAAAACTCTGTGTGTTTACTCGCGTTATGACGCGGACTCCTTGCGTTGGCTCAGTTGAGCTCACAGTGTTGGGCAGCGGATCTCCTTTTGTCCTCCACTTCTCATTTCAGTGTCTAACAATAGTTGGCCAGCATTGATGGGTTCCACTTGCCCGGTGTGATGCTTTTCATTATTGCAATGCCCGGTGAATCCTCTCGCCGCGTTCATCACGGATTAGTGGTGAGGAAGTCCAAGTGTGTGACTCTTCAGAGACATGTGGCGCTTTATGGTTTTTGTGTGCTTCAGGCCTGCTGTCAACCAGCTGGACGTACTTTGGTGCTCTGTTGTTGCCAAGAAAGTTTTTCTTGAATTCCTTCCATGTGATTTCCTCTGGCCCTAATGGCAGATTTTCTAACCACTTGTCATTGACGACGTCTCTAATTTGTGGACCTTCCTTAATTTTGGCATCGGTTGTTTGTGGACACATCTGCCTCAAATCTCCCAATCCTTTCCCTTCCTTGTTTGCTTTTACGTCATGATTCATTGGCCCAAGCTTTATATGAAGAGGTGGTATAAATATGTTTGTAGTGCCGACACCCCCCCCTTTCTGCCAGTTCTTTTTAATGGGGTGAGACTACTGAGCACGGCTGCCCCACTCCCGAATGAAATGACAGTATTTGGGATATCCATGCTGTGCTGCCAATACTTTTAGATCACAAGGTCTTCAGTTGTAGTTTTAATGAATTTGTATACTTTGTGCCCAGTTGGTGGCGCCACTGAGCCCCAGACCCAATATTACCCAACACAGTCACGGGTTCAAATAATGGATTTTTTTCATCCAACATTCACACAAACCAAGAAACTTGGCCCAAAAACTGCACAAAGTCACCTTCTCTCCTTCCACCTCCAGTTGAGTGTTGCCCTCTGACTCGGTCTAAGTGACCCAGAAACTGTTTCGGGCTTCCTGTGTCAGACCTCCGAAGCACCTCCTAGTTGTGCACGAACCAGGGTGGTCCTTGCCCAATAGTGCCCTCTGGCATCTCCCAAAGACCACAACAGGGCTGAGTCTCCAGACTCCAAATCCCATGACATCCTGAACTGGTCCAGGCTTTAAGAAAACCTGCCATCTGTTGTGTGGGGTGTACTGCTCCTGGTGGGCTTGTTCATCTGTCCTTCCCTCCTGGTACCTACAACTCCTAACAGGAGAGGAAAGCACAAAACAGGCAATTGTAATAAAACAATGCACGACAGGGAGATTTAGAGCTGATTTTAGTGGTCCGCAGGCCTTAAGATACAAGCAAAAGTGTTCATGAAGTCAAGTCCTCGTCGTGCAGGTTTCTTGGTGTGTGTTTTGCTCTGTCATTGCGCCACCGGTGGCTCCAGCCTTACGTACATTTCATTGTGTTGTACAGAGCTTTGGTATAATGGAAGTGAAATATTCAAAACTCACTTTGAAGGGCCTCATCCCAGGCCACCTGGCCGTCACAATGTTGACTCCTTGGCCACCGCTCTGCTGTTGGTGGGGCGACAAAATTCATGTGTGACATTACCACACTTAAAATTTCACTTGTCCTTTTGTTTTTTGCGTAGCAGTTTAGTTGGGTGTGTTGTGCTTAGTGAATTTGCAAGAACCCAACACTCCTCTTGTTTGCCCTGGGCAGCAATAGAACTTAAAATACCACAAGAATAATAATAATCTTATTTTAAACCGACGTGTTTGTTACGTGGGGCAATTCATCATGAAGCAATGATCCTGAGGAAGGCTGCCTGGCCTGAAGCGAGGCGCCACACCTGTGCTGCAGAGGCCTTCTCACTCCCGGCGTTCACAGCTGTCAATCTGAGGGGAGACTCGTTTCCGGCACACATGGCTGGACTTGCCTTGGCCCTCATGTCGTATGCCAGCATATTGTCGACCGTATGTAGAGCCGTGAATTACCTCTTCCAGTGCGTTTCTCCGTACGCAGGACGTGTCATCAGAACTGCGCTGCGTTGCTCAACGTTGCAGATGTTGAAGTCGGCAGCCTTTGCCTCGACTTTATGAGGCAACCCAAAGCTTTAAGAGCTCCATGGCACATCGACTGACTGGGCCGGGTGTTATTGGTCAGCCATTTCCTAAGCTACGTCATCCTGATCAGGGTCACAGAGGTCTGCTGGAGCCATTTGTGACATCTTGATATAACAAGTCTGTCAGGATGACGGGGAATGGATGGCCGATTTGTGTCAGATGAAGGTGGTCATCAGGCTGCTAACAAATTGTCCCGTATTTTGAGGTGCCTGTCCAGTTTCTGCAGAATGGATTTGAAATCTCAGTAGAGCAGGGAAGGCAATTTGAAAATTACACAGTAACAGTAATTGATAGAAGCGGACACCATACAACACTTTGGCAATGCCTTATGGGTAATTCAAACGCACACAGCGTTCATCTAGCTGAAGACCAGGCCTGATGAATATGGATGCCCGCTGCGGGATTCTGCTCTATTGTTTTGTTTTTGTTTTTTTTTTTTTTTTTTGGGCAGAGAAATGGATTCCTGCTGAAATTCACCGTACCCTCCATTGTAAAATGCAAGTGCGGGCATGAGATTTCTTTAAATTTGTACAAAACGCTTGACTTTAGAGCACCACTTTGAATGCCGTATACCATCTTTGTGTAGGAAAAATACTGACGTTCTCCTTTACCAGTTGGCACCACAGACGTTGAGAATCCACCTCGGTTTGCTGCCAACTTTGCCCAGCCGTGTGGTTCAGACAGATCATGAATGGCGCCATCTTCCACCCCAGTGTCTTTCACTAGAGTTCTCGCTTAGTCCAAGACCCTAAAATTGGTGGCAGAATGGAGACTTTCACATGTGTGTGTTTGATTTAAAGGGTGTGATGAAGCAACACAAACACATCTGTCCCTGTCAAGCCTCCCGAATGTGTGTCGTTCTGCAGTCTTCTCAAATATATCTGGCCCTGGTGATTTCACATAAAGAATTGTTGAACTCTTTTTATTATTTTCTTTCCATTGCCCTCCCACTGTGTGTGTGTGTGTGTGTGAGAGAGAGAGAGAAAGAAAGAAGATTGTCCTCTGTGTTTGCCAGACTAAAGCATGTGATCATTCCGGCATGATTTATGCTCTTAAATTTTGATGTTGGCCTTTCATAACATGTGCGACTCGCTACATTCTTACAACTGCAAACGATCCTGTGGTCCGAGTTTATAACATTTGTAAATGTTTATGAATTATTAGGCCTGCACCCGTCTGTCCTGCTGTGTGTTTTTCAAGCCTGTGGCTGACCAGACTAGAAGCCCTCCAACTCCATCTCTCCATGTCCTCCAAGGCTGTCTTGGCAAAGCATTGCACAGCACGGGTGGAGTCTTAGTGTTGCATGCGTTTTCTTCTTTTTCCAATGAAATGCTTTAAAGCCAAACCCTGGATGGGTTTTCATGGCCTTGTTGGATATGAAGCTGGCAGCAGATCAGATATGTCCATCTGCAGACCTGCCGTGTGATGACTCCTGGTGTTGACTCACAGTTTTAACATTTTAAAGTGTGTAAGTCGTACACAGTCAGCCTGAACCCTGACAAGCTCACACTGAAATGGCCTTCTCTTTTACCTGTCTTAAAGCCCGCATACTGAACAAGACCATGTGTGTGCGTGCAGTGGCACAAACCTGGGGGTTTGTTTTAGCTAAATGTCATTTGTGCCTCATGATGAAAGATTTGATCAGAACAAGAGAGCAGCATTAATATTTGGAGCGTATTTTGTGATGCATGAAGCCATAAAATGTGTGGTGTCTTTCATTCCAACAGTTGGCGCATGATAAACATTAGCACTGCTATGCAATTGAGCAGCAGACATACAGACACTGTAATGTGATAAAAGGAAATAACAGCAGGAGTGCAAGTCCTGTTAGAGCCCACCAAATGTTCAGGAGTTCTACACACGTTAATGTAGTAAAATGGGAGTGGAAATAAATAAGAAATTCAACATAGAGAGCACGCTGGCCTGCCAGAACAGAGCTTTAGGCTTCACTCTGTGAGACACTCAGGCAGCTCCAGTGGAATAATTTTTATTTTAAAATGTCATTTATTAGGTTATAGTGTTGGGTGTTTATGCCAGCTGTTGGAATGAAAAATACGATGCATTATATTAGTATATAAGACCAACCCTTTGGGATTAATGTGTCAGGAATGACTCCCACTAGAAAGCATGTCACAAAGGACGTCATGGGTATGGCCGACTGTGGGTCCACACTTTTGGGAAGTGACACACATGCTTCAGGGCCAAAATGTAGCACAAGACTGAATGCAGTAATACGGCTATAAACATGCAGAAGAACGTTAGAACTTCTCTGAATGAGAGGAGACCTTTCAGCCCACTTGTCGCCTGCTTTTCAGTTTCAGTGTCGACTCCATGAACCCAGTAGTTTGTTTCCGATTCCCACAACTCTCTGTATAAGGAAGTGCTTTCTGTCTTCAGTCCTAAATGGTCTTCCCCTTAGTGGCGTCCTCGAGTACGTGATTCATCGTTAAGTTGTACAATTTCTGCAGGGTCTGCTTTATCGAGGCCTTTGAGGATTTCAAAGACTTGGATGAGGTCCCCACGCCGTCTCCTCTGTTCGAGACTAAACAGGCTTACTTCTCAGAGTCTGTCACAATGGGACATGTCCATCAGTCCCATGATGCACCTGGTTCCTCTCCTCTGCTGTGTCTGTCTTATTGGCGTGGTGACCAGAACTGTACCCGAGACCCCAGATGTGGCCTCACAAGTGCGTCGTATCGTGTAAGCACAACATCCCTCGGTTTATGTTCAACACGTCTTAGGACATCGCCAAACGTCTCATTTGACTTTTAGTCTCCTCCACATTAGAGAATGAGACCGTTGTGTCAACGTGAACCCCTAAATCCTTTTCAGAGAGGTCCTCCTGTTAGTCGGTGTCCCCCATCTTGTATTTATAATTAAGCATGTTGCACTTTTTCTACATTAGCCTCCATTTTCCAAGTGTTTGCCTGGTCCCTGTCTTTCTCATTTGTATTTTCTGCCTCCTCAGTGTCTGCTAATTTTAGTGTCCTATATGAACTTCATAGATTACCTAACTCAATATCATCAATATCAATCAGAAATCGTAACAGAGGCTCCCAGGACAGACCCTGCGGGACCCTACTGACGATATCGCTCCATTCTCCTCTTCCTCCTCTGTGTGTCCTGCTGTTTAATCAGCTTGGGCTCTGGCGACCTCTGATGTTGACTGTCGAAGGCTTTGTGAACGTCCTAAGTCAATTTTGTCACCTCGTCCCCATTTGCACTTGCCTTTTCAAAACAATCTGAAAGATCAGGTTGGCGACATCTCCCTGCCTAGTTTATTTTCTTACACCTTTAAATTATTCTTAAGGAAGTGACAGGAGGCCGATAGTCCCATGATGTATGTTGAGTGGGCCAGCTAATATATCATATCATCATATATCGGACACATTGACCAGATAATCCTTACACCGGACTATTTGGGGAAAAATCCAGAAGGGTAACATTTAGAATTTTATTTACATAAACAAAAAAATAGCCAAAGAACGGGACAAGCGTCATTTTGGTGTGGATGTCCCCTGTTGTTCCCCAGCTCTTGTTCAGTTTTTACACTGATTTGACACGCACAGAGAGATTCTTGCGTCAGATTGAAGACGCATTTCACCTTTAGGGCATTTACGTTGGTTTGAACATCTGTGACTCTAAAAATCGGAATCAAAGGCCAGAGTGGCAGGTTGTGTTCCTCGCCGTCCTCGTCTCGTTTTCTTCCTCATTCCACATGCCCTGGTGTTCCAAGTTTCTGGGTCGGAATTTTTTTCCTTTTTTTCCCACAAATTTTTGTTTGTTTGTCTAACTCGACCACGTAATGATCTCTGGTAACATGTGTTTGCAATTGAGGCCTTTTCACATTTCTTGTCAAAGTGCCGGACAGAGAGAATCTTTGGCTTAGCTAGGAAGTTGATTATTTTTTTGTTAGAATTGTGTTGTGTTTTAATGCTGTCTTTGTTTGTTTTCAGTCTACCTAAAAGAAGACATTTGTTGGGCTTCTGTTGATGTTGAGATTTTGATGAATCTTGACGCTTTAGACCTCCCTGTGTATGATGTCTGTGTGTATAAACATGATACCTTGAGTACGCTTTCACTCAGCTCAACCAAATTTTGCATACAAGTATTCAGTACAAAACATAGATTTCAATCAACTTTTGCGCTAATCCCACTAACCTGAAGTGGTACCTGTTGTTCATGCAGCTGCAGAGTCCAATTTATTCTCCTTTACTTTTATCATAAATGTTCAATATATAAATATGATTTGATTTGTTGTTGATGGTTCTTTAATGCACATAATATAAAAATATATAATCATTGTCTCGTGGTTCACTCCTCAAATATCCTTCCCCATATCTGAGTATACGAGAAAGTCGAGAGGAGACGACTCCTGATTTTTCTCTAATGTGGACACTCCAGTACTGGTGGTGTGGTGATAGAGGTCGATCACATCCTCATGGGCTGACGCAGAAGAGCCCAGTTTGTGAATTCTGACCACAGACTTCTTGTTGCTACTCTGAAGATCCAGCTGAGGTCCAGTGGGCTACCACCTGCTAGGAGGATGAGGCTGGACTGGCCAGACCCCAAGACCAGGCTGTTTCTAGCGAGTTTGCATGCAGTTTGTGTGAAGAACCTGCTGACTTGGATGCGACTGCTGATCCTAATGTGATGTGGGAGACCCTTCATGACAAAGACCCTGAAGGTTGCTGAGAGTAGTGTTGGTGTTACCCGTGTTCCCAGAAGGAGGTGTTTCATCTCGCAGGGCACTCTGGATGTCATCGAGAGGAGTCACAGCACACAGCTTGATGGCAGCTCCAGTCTGTACCAGGAACTAAGGACGACGGCTGTGAGGGCTCTAAGATAAGGAGGCATTTATTAGAGGAAACTGTGACACACTATCTATGGTCTAGCGACAAACATCGTACTTGCAGAGGAATTAAAGTGTTACGCACATCCGAATCTGTTAATCGGAGAGGTGCAGTCAGGGCGGCTGATGGAACGGTCCTTACGGATGACACTGCAGTTGTGACCTGCTGGGCTGGCTACTTTAAGCAGCTGTTTAAAGCTGACCCTCCTTTAAGGACATTGGACATCTCAGGTCTGTGGTTTTTGATGCTGGTCCTCCAATTAGCAGTGAACCTCCCCAATCTCACTGAGATGGCACAGGTGGTGAACCAGCTGAGGGGAGGAAAGGCTGCATGGATGTGTGGTATCCGGGGTGAACTTCTCCAGGCTGGTGGTAAGGCTGTCCTGCCATTGCAAACAGTCTTTGCTTCCATTTGGGAGACTGGTATCATACCAACTGACTGGAACACGGGACTCGTCCCTATCTGGAAAGGGAAGGGTGATTGCCTGAATTGCAGCAGCTACAGGGGGATAACACTGCTGTCGGTGCCGGGTAAGCTCCTCGCTAGGGTCATCCTCAATAGGATCCCTGATCACTTGCTCACCTACCAGCAACCGGAACAGTCTGGTTTTTACACCTAAGTCGTCTGCCATCGACCGCATCCTGGCACTGAGGGTTCTCATGGAGCGCAAACGTGAATATCGGCAGAGTTTCTTTGCAGTCTTTGTCAATTTTGGCAAAGCATTCAACTCAGTTGATCGAACTGCCCTGTGGGACATCCTGAGGGTTTGCGGGATCCCCTCGAGGTTGCTGGATATCATGGCCGGCCTGTCCACTGGTACTGTGAGTGCTGTGCAGAGTGGAGGCAGGACCTCTGTGTTTTTCCCAGTTGATTCTGGGGTCCGTCAGCAATGTGTTCTGCTCCTACTCTGTTCAATGATCACATGGACTGGGTGTTGGGCAAGGTCGTGGGGTCCAGCGGCTGTAGGGCATCTGTTGGTGAAGAAAGATTCACAGATCTTGACTTTGCTGATGAGGCTGTGATCTTCAATGATGGCTCTGGTTGGGGGTCTCGAGAAACCGTGTGAGGAGTCTGACTGTCTGGGGTTACGAGAGTCCTGATAAAAACCAATATCCAGGCCTTAGGTGACTTCTTGGGCACGGCCATCACCAGTGTGTCTGCACAGAGAGTGCTGACTTTATCAAGAGTCTTACTGACCTCGGCAGTGACATCTCTGGTGACTCTTCCTATGAAGTCAGTAGATGGATTGGGAGAGCATGGAGGGTCATGAGGTCACTGGAAAGCGGTGTGTGGCACTCCCGATATCTCGGCAAAAGGACAAAGGTCCAAGTCATTAGAGTCCTGTCTTGCTTGATGATTGTGAGACATGGACCTATCCAGTGACCCTTCAGTACTGTGTCTCTTCAGAGAATCCTTGGGAGCCGCTGGTTTGACTTTGTGTTGCTCATGGAGTCCCAAATGAGTCACATGAAATGCATTGTGAGGGAGCCACATTTACGGCACTACGGCCATGTGGCGCCATTACCCCAGGCTGATCTGAGTGGCTGGACAACTAACACCTGGCTGCAACAAATAGAGGGTCATCTCCGGAGGGTGGGACTGGACTGTCTGCCTGCCTGGGGGGTTGCCAACCAGGATCCTGAGCTGTTCCGTCGTGTGGTGAGTGTACCAATGCCTGCCCCCAAACCTGACCTGACCGAATGTGGGCACCAAACCTTCAGGCAGTTTTCCAGGTGAGGCCCCTCTTTGACGTCAGGGCGCTATATCACCCAACATTCTGTTAGCCTTCTTAATGGTGTCTTGGTGCTGTCCAGCGGTCTGCTACGACTCCCAGGTATTTCTCTTAAGGGGTAATTTGAAGTTTCAGACCACCTCTCACATGTCTGCCTCTACATGTCCTGCTTTATATTGTGTTAAATTTTTTGTGCCCCCAAGTCTCCATTATCTGACAACCCAGCTAGCTTGGTATGATTTGCAGACGTAAGCAGCTTGTTGCTTGTGTTCCCATCGAGATATTTGGATGATACAGTATAAGGTGTGTAAGTTTCCATCGCTTACTTGTAAGGATAAAGGATTCCTTTTTTTACTACTGGTTACCTTGCATAGTAATGTCTTCATTTTAACACTCTCTTTTAATGAAGAGGTTGCCACATGTCGACGTTTGTCATTGTCTTTGAAGCCCCCTTTACACTGCAGTGTGTCTGACGTTGCACAAAACCGCTTGGCAGTTGAGAATTTTACTGCAGATGCACCTGTTGAAGTATTTGCTGTTTAATTAAGTTGACATAAATATTTATTTTAGCTCAAGTAACAGCCATTGTGGACTAAAAACATCTGTGGGAAACGCTGTGGCGAGAGGAAAATATTGAACTGTGACGTCAGTGGAGAAAAGCAGTGGGGAGCAGCTAGCACTGAAGAAGACGTCGGAGGTGGGGAGGGGGGCAGATCCCTTCTTGCCTCGCAGATGTCCCACTGAACAGACAGAGAGAGGGGGGGCGGCGCCCCCTTCCACGGTCACACCATTAAGTCTCTCTGAAGGACCCTTGGCTGATGTAGCGTTCTGTGCCTGTCACTCTAGTCACGTAACGCATTCTCAAGCCCACTTCACCCAATTCTGCGCCATAATTTAGAGTCAAAGTCTTTAATGTGGACAGAAAACCACAAACAACCCACACAGACACAGGAAGAACATGCCATGCCCACTCTTACAGTGACCACTGGGCTTGAAATCTTCACTTGGGAGTCCTGCGCCTCAGTGCCACCTGCATGTTTTTCAGCGGGGTTGAGGACTTTAGGGGCCTTGATGTCTTGGCTTGGTACTTTGGAGTGGTGGCCTGTCCTTTTGTTCTGATGTTCATCCACAAAGTGAAGCCTGGTGATTTTCTCAGCTCTGCCAGTTACTATGTATGCATAGAGACTAGAAGAGGACACTTGAAGTGTGGCATTTCAACAAGGCGGGTGCTTGGCTTATTCATCTTCCATCGTTTTATAAAGCAATTTCAGACAGAATGAAGTGCTGTCCTCGTGTTTTAGGACAGGATGGGACACCAGCAGTGGGTCAGCGTCCAGCTGTTACCCAACTCCCTCACGTCAGAGGTGTCTGCTGCTGATGCGGACAGGTACACAAGCATTCCTTGTGATGGCGTCGCTTTCTCTTTTGCGTGCTGCACTGATGTGACCGGCCAGCCGGGCCGGCCTTAGCTGGCATCTCTGCAGGCTTTTATGACCCTTCTGACCCGTCGCTGTCTGTTCCCTTTATTGTGTTGCATATTTCATTTGAAGTGGATACATTTGTCGTTTTTACCCATAAATCCACACTCAGTAGGCTATAAAGACAAAGTGTAAACGGGTTTAAGAAAGGTTTGTAAATGTAGGAGTTTTCAGACCCTCGGTTCAGTTCTTTATGGAAGCACTCGGTCTCGACAAGCTTTGCAGGCCTGGGTTTGGCCAGTTAATCGCCTGGCGGATCCCTTCGAGGGCCGTTAGATTGTGTGAGCGTCCATGTGTGTTCTGTTGGGTTTAAGGGGGGGGGGGGCACTATAGGACACTCGGAGACTCGTCCCCAAGCCCCTCGAGCCTTAGCTCATCAAGAAGTTAAACGATTCAGTCGGAAACACAATCGGTATAACACTGTAGAAAACCGCCGTGTGTTAAATCATAATCCACAATGTTTAAACGTGGAAATGAAGAAGCTGCTCGGTCTGGAGCGTGTCTTGAACGTCACTTGTGCTTCATGTATGTTTGTTTGTTTGTTTGAGGAACCAAAAGGATTCTGCTGGCGTGGTAAACACTTCAAAATGGTAATGCTGTACAAACTCCTGAGCAGCCATTAAGCCCTAATTGCTAATTTATGTTTCCGTTTGCTTCACAGTACTTCAGTAATGCATTTCGTCAAGTGAACACATGCTTGAATTCCATAAATATTACGCTGCGTTTTTTAATACAAAAGCAGAAACCCTACGCAGCCAACGCCAGCTATGGAAGAATGAAGATATTGTGTAACAAGAGGCAGATGTGTGTCAGATGGTAAAATCATTACAGTGCCCCCCATTTAACAAAGAGCCATCAGAGACGCAAATGAAGCAGGAAGCGCACACGCCGAGCCTAATCTCCAGTTTACTGCCAGGTAATGCCCTTAAGTCGAGGAGATCCTCAGAGCCGAGAAGAAGCAAGAAGACAACTGGGAAGTCGTACACAGTGGACTTGGGCCTGGAGAGAAATCGGAGAGGGGCCCGTGATGAGGCATGCTCCGGATGGATTTGTAGTGGAGATTGAGATCTTCTCCCTTATCTTCTGCTCTGATTGTTAACTCTGAGATGAATTAAAAAATGAGCAATAAATAAAGTCCTAATCCTACCTGACAGTTGCAGTAACAGTTGAAATTGCAGGCTTTGTTGCTGTGAAAGAAACGATTATGACAGTCATTAGAATTACAGAAAAGACCCTTTTAATAAGATTGAATGGAGGACCCCCAGCATGAAACATCCACCCATCCAGTTTCATTATAGCTGGAGCCGATGCCAGTAGTCGTCAGGCACAATGCAGGAGCAGTTGCAGTGTTTTGAGTGCATGGCTGTGACCAGGCCTATCCCAGATGGCCTGACCCCAAACTCTACCGGCTGGTTACGGCCTACCCAAGCCGGGGGGTGGGGGGGGGATTGCCTTATACAGTTTGAAACAACCACCAAAATATATTTAAAAAAGAAAATGCCCTCCTAGCTTAGCAAGGACGAGACCAAAGCAAGTTGAGATTTTTTGTTTTTATTTAAATCCAATTAAGCACAGATTTGTGGAAGGAGTGAAAAGGCAAGAGCAGCAAATTCACGATATGCGATACAATAATCGGAAACCAAAACAGAAGAAAGGAAACCCAGTAAACAGGAGAACTGGAGCAGAAGTGCAGTGGGACACCCAAGGATCACCTTTGGAAGATAAACGCTGAGGAGGAGGGGGTGGCCCTAAAGTGATGACATCAGACTGACTCCGCCTCTCAAGGCTCCACCCACAGAGTACCACATAGTGGACTAATCCTTCACACGTACTGTAGATAGTAAATAATAAACAGAAAATGAGAATGGCCAAAATGTTTCTGAGGCCCCAGGGTGCTACACAACTCCAGTGCTTGTAGTGAATCTCCGAAAGTTGTCATAGGGGGGCTGCCTCTGTGTGTGAGAGAATTCACAACTAGCCGGTGCTCAGCCAGAAGTACAACACATACAACCGAGAAGAACGCGATCCAGTCGACAAGAAGAACAACAGAGCAGGGAAATGGCAGCCCGAAGAGACCGACGGGTACAGTGGAAGCCAAGGGGAGGCCCACGGAGCTTTGTAGTCTCACTTGCGTCTATTCAGAGCCTTGTCTCGGACGTCCCGTATTGAATGGCAGCCCAAATGTGGGGTCCTTGCAGTGCTATGGCTGCTTGCTAGGGGATCTGAAACTCCGCTGAGAAGCCGCAAGAGTGTCGTGTCATCCCTGACATCACCGAGGCAACTGCAGCTGTCTGACTTGAAGTCGTGTCACGTGAATCTGAGTTTAATAATGCAGGGGCAGCACACTGAGGCCTGCTGGGAAATCGGGTTACAACCTAAAAAACCCTTCAGTGAATTCCATCCGAGTAAAATAAAAAACAAACAGTGTGCTGTAACACAGGATGTGGCTTCATTCCCTTCACCTTCGGTCTCAGGTGCTCACAGTGCCCGCCTGTGTGATTGAGGCCTAATGGCAGCTCCCTCATGTCAAACGGGGATGGCACTTTGCAGGATCTTCGCACTTTACAAACGCTGTTGTTTCTTGTTGTACACATCGGTGACAACGGACCCCTGCACGCATTCCAGAGCAGACCTTGTAAGTTGGCCTAATGCCGCAGAGCCAGTGTCCCCTTGCTTGGAGATTTCGGGCAGCCCTGCTGTCTTTGCGTGAAAGGAGTGCACCCTGACGAAAAAGGACGAGAACTGAAATCGGTTAGCGCCATCTCCTCAGCCCAGCCCTGTTTACATTGGCGTTTCGCTGCCCTCGTCTGCTCTGTGATGTTATGGCATGCGTGTCACAGAAACGGCAAGTGTAGCTGATTAATTGAGCTTGTTGTTTATAATAAATGGGGGCCGCCTGGGTTTTGGCACTCTGAGCCTTGGACTTTTGAGCCACGTGCTGTTTGATGTCTGCTCGCCTCGCTGGGTGCAGGTTCCTCGTTCGTACCTTGTAAGGCCGCCACAGGCGAATGAAGGCTGCACTCGGGCGTGATGATGAGGAGGAGGCCGCGGTGAGTTCGGTTTGTCAGTCCATCCCCTTGACTTGCTGGCAGCGTCTCTGCATGCAATGTGTGCCTCGGTCAAATTTATGGACTTTGCTTAACTGCAGTAACCTTTTCATCCCCTGATGCCCAAAATGTCTTTAGGCCTGCATCTGCTGCACGTGTTTTAAGTTGCTTTTGTGGTTCTGAAGGTGAAATGACTGTGTCGTTACTGTCGGCTGTCCTGTGAAGCTGTGACCTCCCAAATGTACCGTGACGAGCAGAGTAACCCAGTGGACTCCTCAATTGTGAGCTGGCGTGTCATCGTGCTCCAAGGCCTTTATGGCACCTTGCTGGTCTTTTCACTAGCCATGCCAGGTTTTCTTTTTTTTCTTTGTGTTGGGGGTCTTGTTTGTTACAATTTTTAATATAATACAAGCTGAATTTCTCCTTCATCAGAAAGCCATTTGTTCTATCAATCTGTCATGAAGGCATACAGCAGTACACTTCCCAGTACTCGATTAGGACGCCATGCTGATACTTTTTGGCCCCCGGCTGCTTCAAAACAAACTACATTCCTCCAGTCCACTAGGAGGCAGCAGTGGTGTACATCACGTACTCGCAGAGGCTGCTGGGAAATGTAGTGTGTGTCCGAGTCTCTTTAGACATGGGGGTGAACCACACAAGTGCTTCCTGCCAGACTGGAGACGTACTATCAGCATTGGCCTTTTAAGGGTCTTCACCTCATCCGTTAGACAAGCTTGGGGTGCAGAGAGGAGCTGAGGCAAAGGCAGGGTCTCGTCTGGCAAGGAGGAAGAGAAGGATTAGGAGGTAGGAGGAAGTTAAGTAGCAATACACTCTGTAACAGCAGCCGGTCCTGGGGTTAGGGTTGGGGTCGTCCTCTGTTTTGTCCTTTTCTCTGTTGGATTTTTTCCTTTCATTGTGCCTTCTTTTAATCTAACAGTCCCTCACTACTTGCCTGGACAGTACTGGTGCTTTCTGGGTACAGGGTCCACTCTAGAGCCCCCCCCCCCCCCCCAATCAGGCCATACTGTCTATCTAGTAATGCATGAAAGCTGCCTGCTTCTGACAGCACACCGTTGCCTGTCACTGGGTGGCTAAATCTGATCTCCCACCTCCGCCCCAAGATATCGAGGGTAGGGGGTCTGTCTAATACTTGTTCTCAGGAGGGGGTGTAAGTGGGTAACAGTTTTGCCAGCTAATAGGAGGCAGGACCTTATTCTAGTGGCATACAAGTTCCATGCTGTCCTGGCCCTGCTAATGGGCACACCCAGTGGCACCAAGGATCCATCCATCCCCCCCCCAAAGTCCTGGGTTTCCCATGACCATCTCATAACGTTTGGAGCCTCCTTCAGGAGCAAAGTGGTGGCTGAGGTTTGTGTACCCCTTTTACCCTCCAATACTCCAATCTTTACACAGCCGTTGCTGTGTGGTGGTCTTGTTGTATATGGACTGGCATGAGGAAGGCAGCAGCGTCCGTCTCTCCAGCATGGAGGTGGTGCTCTTTTTGTACACGGGCCGATGAGGCATTTCACTCCATTTCTGAGGACATTCTGATAAGGTGAGTGAGTAAAGTCTAATTGCTCTGCCTCCTCCATTGATGGTGTGTATTTTGTTTTTCTCTCCACATTTCATCTTGTTATCCTTTGCACTCTCAACCTTATCTTCGTCTCATTAGCCCACAACTCAGTGCTGATCAGGCTTTTCCATTTTCAATGCTGTTGAGTTGATGCTTAATTGATTATGCTGCTTAAAAATCCATTTTTCATATGGGGGGTCTGCCATCCAATAAAAAACACAAAGTTATCAACATTTTTTCTCGTTTATTCTCTTGTATTTAAACCCGTGTTTGCCTCTTCGGTCAAGAGACGTATTTTGTGTGACGGTCTTTGCCAATTAATGAGCCACCAGCAAACCACCTCTACTCTTAAAAATGTATTAAAGATCATAAAAAAAGAATAGAGAGTCCTGATAATTCATAAAGAGTTAAATGTAATAAAAGGTAAGCAGTCGTTAACGGGAAAGCACATCACCTTAACTCCGAGCCAGCAGCTTAAAACCACATGACCTTTTATAGAGCTGGGGCCACACCCATTCCCGCTGCATCAGCAGGTGGCCCCGCCCCTTGGCCTTAAGGCAACAGGGCAGAAGACAAATGCGAAGGCAGGCAGGCGGACAGCGTAAAGAAATGCAGGACAAAATGGACACAAAATAAGAAGGCATAATATTAGAAACAGCCGTTCAGCTTCAACAAAATAAGCAAAAACCGAAGTAATAACTGAATGTGAAAACAAGACGACGACTGAACAAACATCCCTGGGTGTAGCAGAGCAGCACACGTCCATTCAGTGCCCTGTTCTCGTTTTTATTAGTTTGGTGGTTTGCTATGTCTTTGACTGCCATCATGTTAATCAGCAGTTCCACATTTTCATTTTGGTTTTTATTTTTTTTTCTGGTGGGCTGCAGGGGGTCTCCAGAGGTTCTTTTTTTTATGTGGAAGATGACAAACATCCTGTGAGATTTCAGCACGTCAGCTCATCGGATGACGGCGACATTGATTTCTGCTCACTGCTGCTTCCTGTCTCGGCTGATAACAAATTTGCTGTGGCAGGTGTCTGTCAAAAGCTGTTTTACATGGAAGAGCAAACGGGGGCTCGGCTCATCAATTAATCAGCACTGGCGAGCCTGGTGGGAGTCTGCTCATTAACCAGCTTGGGCTTTATGTCCCATTGTGAGAGATTTTTGTCCTCCTTGTAATTCTTGCAGCTTTTAATTAATTTTTTTTTTATTTTTGAAGTTTTATTAATTTTATTGCAATCCATACAAATCAATCAATTTTTTACAAAAAGAAAAATGGAGTTAAGGACAAATCGATCCCCACCCCTGAGAGAGAGAGCAAAGCAAATGGCGTGAAATTTAAGGCTTGTAGACATACCTAAATTAATAAATTTGATAAGCCAATAGAGATGAATGCAGAAGACAAAGAAATACGGAAATAATTGGTTCCTCTGTGCTTTAAGAGCTTATTTTAAAATATTACTGATTAGATCCTGCCAGGTTTTGAAAAAAGTCTGTACAGATCCTCTAACTGAGTGATTTTTTTTCCAATTTTAAATAGTATAACACATCGGTTTCCCACTGACTTAAAAGAGGAGAGTTTGGGTTCTTCCAGTTTAGCAGAATAAGTCTGCGTGCCAAAAGTGCAGTGAATGCAATCACAATTTGTTTGTCCTTCTGCACTTTAAACCCATCTGGAAGAACCCCAAACACAACTGTTAATGGGTTAGGAGGGATTGTGAGACCAAGGCTGTCTGAGAGGTAATTAAAAATTTTGGTCCAGAATAATGTTAATTTGGTGAGAAGTGCCGTTCCCTGCATGATTGTGCTGACAGGGCCCTGTGACTCGGTGACAGTGACTCTTTTTAGTTGTCCTGTCCTATGACACGACTTCCATCAACTGGACAAACCCTAACTTCCCCATCTGTAACTCGGTGGCAAAGCAGTAAAATCAAATCCAAAAGGATCTGCTCAGAGGCCGTCAAGAAGTTGTTGTCATTCTGAACCAAACGTGCGGGGTCTGTAGAAAGGCTTCACCCCCTCAAAGTCGTCACATGTTCTTGTTACACAACTCGGAATCACAGTGGGCTTCATGTGCCTCTTCTGACCCTCCTCAACGAAAAAAAGACTCAATGGGGGGGGGGGGGCAGGACACAACAAAAAAGTCTGACTTGGTGTAAGGCGCCCCAATCCGGGGTCTTCATAAGACCTGTCATGATTTACTACACCAAGAGTGGTGTCTTTCAGGTCTGAATGTGCTCGATTTTCATAGGAATCTGTCACTTGTCACCCTCACGTGGAGGTCCATGGTGGGCTAGTAAAGGATCAAAAATAACCTCCCATTCATAATCAATGATCTTGAAATAGTCTGAAAGAAGACCCTACATGGTAGTCTGAAATTTGTCATTTTGTTGTCTTAGAGGGAGGGGACCACCGGTAAAGAATCAAATGCAACAAAATAGGGTGGTCTTCATGATCAGCAGCCTTAACATCGCACAAAATGACACTCCACGTGCCTGCGGTACCAATTCCCCTTTTACTTAAGTTTTATAGAAAGGGGTAACTTTAGACCTGCACAACTTCAGGTCCGTCTGATTGCTTTCTGTTGAAGACCCCATAAGGGCGTAATTTCCTGCACAAAAGGAGGTCTGCAAAGGAGGGTTTTCTGGGTCTAAGGGGGGAACCCTAAAAGCTCGCCGTCTTAGGTAACTAAACACCAAGATGTTGGGGCTTTCTTATGCCAGACCAGCCGTCGTCCTGATGAACACAAATACTAAAGGGGGGTGGGTGGGTGGGTTTCTAGATTTTGCAGAGTGATGAAGATGCAGGAAATGGCACCCATACGTTGAGACACACACACACACGTGGACAGTTTGCATTGCTTGATGTTGTGTCACTTCGTGTGATGCCACGCCGGGTCTGCCACAAACGAGTCCCGTGATGTTTCCACGCTTCCTGCCATGGCGTCAACTTTGCCATCGAAACGCTCTAAATGAGAACCTTCATTACACAAAGATTTGTGGGACTCTGGAAGAAACTGGCGAGCCATGGAGCTGAAGCAGAAACCTCTGGAGGAGATGGTGGGACAGCCGAGCAAGCTGCGAGTGAAACAAACGGGCGCCACGTGGACTGAGTGCTCTCCACTCGTTTGTCTGACTTGTTCTTTTATTCTAAAGGGTGTGTGTCTGGGTGTCACACCGTTTTGTCCTTACTGCTCACAGCTAAACGTTTAAAGATTTGTCTGCAGACTTTATGATAAACGGCCAAAGCCCCTCCTAGCAAGTGACACTACACACTCTAATCCTTCTTTGCTTCTTCATTTTGTTTCAGGTGCCGTTTTCCTTGGTGCAATTTCCATTGTGGGAGTTTTTAAAAGTAAGTGAATATTTAGTCTCTGTATTTGGGTTTGAATCTGTTAATGAATATTTATTTATATCAGGCGAGGTACTGCGGTGGCACTGAATTGATTTGATTTAACATTCCTGGCGCTGCTCGCTAGTGGCTGTGACTGAGTGACCAAGTTTTAATTTGGACAAGTGGTAAAGCCCCCCATTTGAGCAGCCATGCCTTCATTAGTCCTGTGGTGGTTATTAGAGAAACCTTTGTCATTTGTTGAGCACAGCTGAAGCCTGCCCTTCTGTTCAGTAAGGCAGGTCAAAAGTGAAAGGTCCTCACATTCCTAAAGTTCAGCTCTGGGTTCAGAAAAGGCCAAAATGAAGCGACACTCTCCGGACACGCATCAGCTTCTTGCTGTGTTGTGAAATGAAGGAACTGGAGATTTCATGCCCAGAGGGTGGGCAGACATACTACACCTGTGTATCTGTACCCTGTGTGTGTGTGTGTGTGTGTATAGAGGAATGAAAACACAAACTATGATAGAGTGGGGGACACCACCCAGAGACCCCGTATAATTGTAGATTAAAAAAAAAAAAAAAAAAAAAAAATCAGAAATGCTAAAGGAACGTCCTCTGAGACGAGTCCAGAAAAGAACGGATTCAAAATGGCGACGTCTGTGGTTTTAAGACCCTGACAGGAAGGGGCGGGTCCAGGAAGGCAGACAATAGAAGTGATGTCAGTGGTGGGCTGGGTCTTCCGTTCTGCAGAGGGAGGAGGAGGAGAGAAGGCGTTAGTCCACAGCACCACCCCCTGGTTCGGTGGGTTATTGCTGGTCAGCCTCCTGTGTGCTAGTACGTGACTCGTATGTAGAAGGAGGTGACGTGTGTTTCACATTTCTTTTAGCAGACGCGACCTTGGTAATTACAGTTCCTTTCATCCCCTTTTGTTTGCAGCACACCTCTTGTGGTTCACCCATTTCCTAGCCCTCTTATCCAGTGTGTCATCTTTCCCTTGCCGTATTTGTTTCCGTGGCACTGACTATGTTCTCTTAAAGGGATTTTGTTTTTGTGTGTTTAACACCTGCGTGTGTCAATTTCCTTGGCCCTTTCTGAATGGAGGTGCTACAGCCCGGTAAAGAGAGCTGCTGTGGGCCTCCCAGCTTACAGTGCCAAGTATCACATGTCAGCCATGTCAGTAACAAATGTCGAGCCGTGACAGAAAACCATCTAAACGTTGGATCGCTCGGTTTTTATTTTGTACATTTGCATCAAAGTTTGTGAGCCCTTTGCAATTCTGTGGAGTTCTGCCTTTAATTGGGCAGATCGTCGGTAGTGGACTGGCACACTTGACTCAAGCTAGCAACGCTGGCACCGCACCACAGTGAAGAATCGGCAGGAACGAATACAATCAACCACAATAAACCAAAGATCACAAATAAAGTATAAATCCTTTCAGAGGGGAAAGACGACAATAATGAACATAAATCAGAACGCATCGTCTGAAATATGAAGCAAGCAGCTGTAATCAGACAGGCAGAAGTGTTTGGTGCCTGTAAATGAAAGCAGAGTAAGAATTACATTGTTGATACGGGGGAGCATGGCCTACTGGAGCCACTGCACACGTGCAGATCTGAACAGCGGCCACAGCGCCCCCTAACATGCTCCATGTAAGCCACTTCAGTGACGTGAAAAAGTCAGTGCACCCCATGAAGTGGTTTGTCGTCTTTTTTAAACATATTTAGATTAATACCAGCAAACACCTGCCGCGTTTACATTTTAGATGTCTCTCAACTGGAAGGATTCTGCATGTCAGACTGGGAAAGACTTCCTCCCAGTTGATGTCCAAGACTGCTGAGGGGGCAAAAACCAGCTGTTAGAGCCAAGGATGGACTTGAGACAGAAATGATATATCCACAGTTCAATGAGGATCAAACACATCCCCGTATGTTGAAAGACTAAAACCATTTCATGGGGTGCACTTACTTTTTTACACCCCCGTCCATCTGTCGGTTCAGCAGATGGCTTTGTCTTCATGCTCTTACTCTATCTGAAACGGCGTGCAGTAAGATAACTTGACCCCACGTTAAAGACACCCACTGAATGGTGGAAACTCCGTGATTACTGAAGAGCACACGTCTTGTGTCTTCACTTCATTAATGTAACAGAATAACTCTGTCAGCAGTCCATGCCTTTGTTTCTGGCCTTCTCTTCGGCCACAGGTTTGTAATGTCGTTTTTTTGCCCAGTTGTGTTCTTGCTTGTCTCTCCCGGCCCGTTACCCATTCATTGTTTCGACTCTCGCATTAGGATGCTTACCGCAGCGCCTGTGCCTTCACTGCCAGGCCTTGTTAAATTTACAAAGCGGCCTTTGGTCTGTTGAGGATTTTACCGGATGAATTGACTTAAGTAAAGAAACCAACTGCACTTCCACCTTCACCTCAGCCAGGTGATGTTAAACTCTTCATGTGTGGCTCCATGGGAAGCACTGCATGGTGTGGGGCCCTCCCACGTCGTGTGTGTGTGTGACTGCACCCTGCAGTGGACTCGGTTGGGCCCATTGGTCTTGGCGCCTGAGACTTCAAAGACAGGCCAAGTGGGTTCACAAAAGCAATCCGTTGGGTTTCACGCCGTGGGGTTGTGTCGTCGTCATCGTAATCTGTGGTTGGAGGTTCAAATGGGAGGCTTGTGAAAAGCTGGTGTGTGTATTTTTGGAGTCGTCTCCTTTCGGCTTGTGGCAGTAGATAATAATTAGTAGCTAATTTTAATTCTTGAAAGTCAAACGCATACCTCAGACTGAGTTCTGCTTCACTTCGGATCCCCTTTCTTAACGTATTTGTTCCATTTTTGCCAGGCATTTGTTTTAGACAGTTAGGCTGCTGTGTCCAGACAGACAGACAGACAGACACAGGGGCTTCGCTGAGGGTGACAGAGGGACCCTCTTCTCAGCGGAATAATTGAAAGCTTCTTTGGCCCTCTAAAAGGAACCTTTCTTACAGTCCGTCTGTGTGGGAGAGCGGAATCTGACACTTGAGTCGGGAACACAAATCCCCCTCAACAACTGGGAATGAACTCCAGGCCTGAGCTGAGCGCCTCTCCTTCCTTCAGCTCTCACAGTTTAGAGAATTACAGGCTTTGTTTTGTGTCTTGAGATCCGCCCCTCATACTTTAATATTCTCAAAGTTTTGTCTTCATTTTCTTTTTTTTCTTTTTTTTTTGCTGAAAACGATGCACTCCCTTATCCTCGGTTTGTTAAGAGTCGGCATTCTATGGAACGATCACGTCCAGCGCTCCGAGGTCCGCCTGACTGACGATAATTGGGGTCGGACCCCTGCCTTTGTGAGGTTTCAGCTTTCCACCAACCAAACAAGATGGCCTTGACCAGAATGTTGGCCTTGGCTCTGCAGAAGGATCCCTTTTAGCAGCATCTGTCTAACGGAGTGTGAATCGGCTGATGGCACCTTATGGGACGTGTTGGCGTTATGTCAGACTTGCTGACTGTAGTTGCCGATGGTCCACATCAGACCACACCACTTCACACGACTGAAAGTCCCTGGGCACGTTGAGTTCAGCGCTGTGTGACGATTGTCCGGCCCATCTCTGCTCCCCCTTTTCTGACGCCCAATAGCGTGTTGCCTGATGGAGCCTGTGCTCCTGTAGGCGAAGGGTTAACAGGTAATCTCTGCCTTTTTTTTTTTTTTTTCTTTTGTCCATTCTGTTGTAGAACAGAAAACAGACGTCGTCGTGCTTGTGCGACCCAAACACCTGCGATTCTTATTCTTCATCACTGCATCCTATGTGTGTACGTCCAGATGACGTTCATTGTTGTTGGCTCTCCTGCACACACAGGAGCCAAAATCCAACCTGTCTGATGGGTCACCTTTCATCATAACAATGACCCAAAGTGCTGGAGAAACCTCAAGATGGCAGCTCACAGACGGAGCTTGAGAGGATCTGCCAGGACGAATGGGGGTCAACTGCCAAATCCAGGGCTGCAAAGCTTGTAGAGACTGAGCCAAGAAGACTCAAAGCTGGACTTGCTGCCAAGCGAACTTCTGCAAAGTACTGACTTAGGATCTGAATACTTTAGTTTCTGATATAGAATAACATTGCAGGCCTCCCATGTCAGTGCGGCTGTGAAACGGAGAAGGGGGCTACATATCGACTCAGTGTAATAATTAACATGCTTCATGTGTGTTTTTTTGGTTTTTTTTTTGTTTGTTTTTTTAAATCTTTAAAATCTATTTATGAGATCACATGATCATTGCACAGTGAATTACAGAAGGTCCCAAAGCACAATCCAGAAACCAAAATAATCTCAGAAATGGCAAAAGCAAAGAAATGGCGATACTCACGATACACTCCAGAAACTCGCTCCATGATCTGCTATGAGGCTTTTCTGCTGCGGCTTCTCCTTCTTTATAAAGTAATGGCGGTCAGCAGACCACCACTGACTGGACTGGACTGCACCTTCCTTTTAAAGGCAAGGGGCGGGGCCATAGCAGTGATGTGGCTGTGGCCCCGCCCATAAAACAATAGGCACACAGATGCACCATGAAAACAGTAACTACATGCATCCCATAAATCCATGGAAACTGAGATATGAATAAAGACCTGTAAGCCGGGGGACACCTCCTTCCTGAGACGACGGACACAAATCTGTCCCCTTCAGGGTGAGGTGGCACCGTGTACTGTATGGAGCCTTGGATGGCTTGCTTTTATCCTGCCTTGTGCTTGAGGTCCTATTAAGGTGTGTGATCTCCGACTTCACAACAGACGTGCCTCACATTTTCAGATACGTGTCCTCAGGCCATGACATGTCTCCCAAAGACTAGTGACAGGGGTGTGGTGGTGGGCACTCTTGGCCTGAGGGTAGAAGCTGCCCCTGAATGTGGCGGTGCTCATCGGTATGAGGGTCCCTTCACTCTTCAGTTCCCCCCTTTCCTGGCTGCATGTTGATGATTTTGCACACACAAGACCCCGGTCTCGCTAGCCGTAGGTGTGTTTCAGCCCAGTCACGACCTAAAGAGTTAACCGAGGGTCCGGGAAGAAGCCATCTGTGTGTTCCTGCACTTTGGCCGGGGGATTTTCCTCAAATTTGTTATTCATGAGGGAAGAGCAAGATAGTGGTGGGGCTGTCTGCAACGGCACCCTTTGATGTGCAAAACAAAGTCCTCCATTCAGACGGGCCAGGATGATGGGATACACATGACACATGTTGGCACTTCGTGTCGCCCCTCCACTGCACACTCCACTGAGGTGCCCGAGAAAAAAAAAAAAAAAAAGGAGGCTAATTACTTCATGCTGTTCTTCGACTTCACATTCCTTGAAGTAATCGGGCCGGCTTTATACGGGACCACCGACCAGCCAGTCTGAGGCAGACCTCCTCAATGAAATAATTCCCAAAAGCAAGCAGCGTCTTTACATAATTCATAAAACGTCAGCTGCTGCACCTCTCTGTGATTAGACATGCAACGGCCTGGCTGGCTGAAGCCATTAAGAACATTAAAAATGTAAAAGGTGTGCGACGGCGTCCTCCATTTGTCACTTAGACGAGTCATCGAGGCACATGAAAGTGGGCATCATTCTGTGCTTTTACATGGCCGTCCGATGAGCAGTTAATGTGACAATGGCACACGAGCGTCACTCTTACCTGCGTGGAAGGTTGACTCGTTTATTACAGGAGTCCATCTGTCTGCACACATACAGGAGACTAAGGAGAGACGAGCCCACCAACCGAACGTTCTGCTTCTTGTTAGCCGTTGTCTTCAGTGCCGCGAGGCTGGACTTTCGTGATTGAAACTCCCAATAACTCGGGGTCCCAGTTTGCTTTGTGTCGCTGGAGCAGAGTTTCCATTTTATGAGGGCACTAAATGTTTCAGGTTTCACTTTGTGTGAATCTCCACGGAATCCACGAAGGGCATTTCTTATGAAGTGCTTTCCTAGCAAATGAATGCATTGGGTCTGCCAGTTTAATGGTGGTGCCTGAGAGGAGCGCAGTGTGTTAGCAGAGGCTGCATTTATCTGTGGATGACGGGGAACACTGCCAGGGATGCCCCCAATTACCATTTAATGTGTGTGCATTGGTGAACGGGCAGTGAGCACAAAGTGTGGCAAAGTGGGCTCATCTGCCTCTACAAACACCTCTGAAAATGCAGAATGTCACGTGTCCACAGTATAGTGACATTCCTGCCTGCATGTCCCCTCAAATGTCACAGTGACAGAGCAACAAAAGGACACACACTTGATAAGGGCGTCTGTCTGCTGTATCATAAAACACTAAGGGTGTGTGTGTGTCCAGTCCCTCCGAGCAATCTGATTGGTCAGTCTGGTGACTCAATCGAAAGTGGATACGTGAGTGTGAGACGCATGAGGTGGAGTGAAGGTGTAGGAGGCCCACTGAGAGTCTCCACGATGCCATCCACCTGACCTCTGAACCTTCTTACCTTAAATGATAACATCATGTAACACCAAGTCAACCCTGACATCGTCACTTTCAATGTCCGAACTCGAGACAGTCAGGACCACTCACTGCCACCAGGACTAGTGATGGGATTGTGTCCTCATGCAAAGGAAGGGGCACACACAAAAAAAAAAAAAAAAGAAACGTAAGTGTTGCAGTGCCACCCGGTCATCACCCATTTAATTTGTTAGCACCAAAGCGGCCTCTCTCCGGCGCACTGAATGGAAAACTAATACTATGAAACGGAAACCGTCCTGCAGGTCACTCTGATCTGACACACTCGAGGGAGCCCCGGCCGGAGGGGGCAGACTCCTTTACCCTCAATGGCCGTCTTCTCTGGACTGCGGAGGAAGACGCAGCCCACATAGTTAGCGCTAGCGCCCCCTTTCGGCCTGGAGGGGTGGCATTACAGACCTCAGATGGGCCCGTGAGGTGACAGCTGCCACGTAAAGGAAACGGGAAGCAATTCAGAGGACCGAGTCTTAGAAAACACAGCAATTAAAATGAAGGAAACTGAAGTGAATTAACAGCAGAAGGAAAGTGGCAGGAAGTTGGGGGGGGCAGCGGGGATTGGACACCCCCGCCATTTGATAGTCTGCTTGTATTTTTAATGCGCGGGGAGGCTGTAAACACATTATATGAAGAAGTGAGACATTTGTGCGCATTTATCTAGTAAAGAAGACTTAAGGAGTGGCGGTCCTGGGTGTCGAGGTCATCCTGTCGATTTAGTGACCACGATGTGTTAAATTTATAAATAAAGATTACTTAATAGGAGGGGGGAAAAAATGGACGAGCGTCACCCATCTTGTCCTTGTCCAGGGACGCCTTGCTGTGGCGCAGTCATCCTGCGCTTTAATGAGGGCACGGGCACCTCTCGGTGGCAAGGCGTCACATCAGTGTACGGCTCACGGGCAACACCTTTGACTTCACAAATTTGAATTTCGCACACACACACACACAGGAGTGAATGCGGTGAAACTTTAGACAGCACTTGACTGACAACCAAAACTGCGATTTGGACATCGTGCAGCTGCGGTTAAAAAAGGGCAAATGAAAATGTGAGGCGATGCCCTAAAAAGTGTTGAGTTACAATCGAGGGACGTTCTGCTCCGACTACACAACGCACTAGTGAGGCCACATCTGGAGTACTGCTTGCCATTCTGGTCACCACGATGCATGAGAGACACTGCAGTAAGTGCATTGTGGGACTTGAGGACATGTCCTACCGTGACTAGTCTGAACAGAGGACACGGCGTGGGGGGTGAGGGACCTCATCCTGGTCCTCAAAGCTTTCAGAGACATCGATGGAGCAGATGATGTAGTGAATCTCGTACTCGAGGACATCAGTGGAAAGGCAGGAGGCACTTCATTACGCAGAGAGTGGTGGGCATCAGGAACAAACTGAAGACGTGGAGCTGACACAGAAACCGCGAGGACCCTTCAGAAGGACCCGGTGAGATGTGAGTGCTAAACACACAGACTGAGTGCTGGTCTCTCGTTTCCATGTGTGTTTTATCACTGCTTTCATTTATTTTCGCACTACATTTTGGTGTGCCAGCACATGTGGCATGTCCACCTCCTCCAGCACTCTGCACACCTAAACAAGCATTTCAGACGAAGCATCACGAGGACGAACTCGGCGTCTCGGCCCCCGTTTCCTATTGAACGGCGGTTGCTGTCCGTCGGGGCGTCTCTGACTGTACACGAGGTCCTTTGGTGTCTTTGCTGTTGTTTATTTCAGTGCGCAGTTTTACTTTCTTGGGAAAAGAAGCTTTTTGCATCATCAAAGAGGAGGACCCAAAAATAGCCGGCCAGTTGAGTTCCCATCCTCCGCGCTGACCCAGTGGGGTTTCAGAAGACCCTAAATGTGTCTCAGAAGCTAATTTCTCCTTTTCTTCCTCTCTCCGCAGGGCCTGTGGTCATGGAGACAGGGTCATGTGGTGTATTCTTGGCAGGCCGCAGTGTGTGGAGCGTTTGCAGGTGCAGAGGATTATGTGTTACGCTCAGAAATGCTAAAGACGGCTGAGGTGCCAGGAATGGAGAAAGTTTACAAAAAGCGGCATTCCTGAGCGGTCTGCAGGAGGAGTCTTGACAATGGCCCCCTTAGCTGCCGTATTGTACCCAGACACATTTCCCGATACTTTTCACACTTTCTAAATTACGCCTTTAGCAAAAGCCTGGCAGCGCGGCTTGGCTTTTGTGTCTCGCGTGAAGAGGAGGCCAGGCAGCTGCCTGACCCTCGGCGCTCACTAGAGCTCTCTGTCATTTCATTTAGAGGCCGTAATTCACAGCCCTAATGAGAGCCGCAACCTTGGGGCGTAGAGACAGTGACGGTGCACATCCCAGTCTACTAAAATAAAAATAAATAAAGGGGTGAGCAAAAGTCCAAAACTAGCACAAAGGCGCATGGTGGGCCTGACCGACTAAAGCGGATGTCGCCTTACCGTATGTGACTTCGAGTCACAGGGTACGTCAGACTTGCCGACTGCACTCGCTGGACTCGTCGCCGGACCACGACTGAAAACTGTTGGCGCGTCACTCTTAACGACTGCATGCCGACCTTCCAGCGCAGGCCTTTTTAGTGACAGCCAATCGTGTCCTTCCCATCGGAGTGCGAGCTGCACGAAGACGCTGCGGGTTCAGTTTCTTTTTCCATTCTGTTGTGGTGCGTTAAAAACGAGACGTCAGACATGCGAGCTTCTCTCGTGGTCCTTTGTCCTCGTCGTGGCGTTTATACACCGCATCTATGACGGGACGCCAAGCCTGACCGATCAGAGCGAGTCCATCGGGATGTCGCAATAGGCGATTGGCTTTGTGGGGGCTCATCTGACGTCTGAAATCACCTGACGAGTCGTTCAGTGCGACGACCCAAACCATCACCGGCAGCACATCCCCCTCGGACCACCGCCCATGAAAGTCTTCGTCCCCTTGACATTTTCTTGTTCTTCAACATTCAATCGCAGTGGAAATCTTGTGAAGGTGAACCCTGCTGTCTGCTTTGTGGTCCAAAATGAATTCTAAATATAAAGCCCACCATTACCGATTGCATCAGATGTCAGTGTGACACGGCTTTTTAGGGGTCCCATGTTTGGTCCAATGGGGGTCACCTGTCTGTGGTGTCAGTTGATTGAATCTGAAGGTCCGGTTTGTGGCGAGAAGAACACAAGTCAGGGGTCTGGAGGCGAGAACATCTGAATGTCCAGTGAAATCGAACATGAAGTGTGGTGGGCCATCCACAGACACTGAAGACGAAAAGTGAAGGAGGCCAGCGAGAGACCTCTGAAGCTACAGTGGTGACGTCAGAGAGACTGTGCAGACTACATCTGTGTCAGGGGGATTCACCAGTCCCAGGTTTATGGGAGAAAAACTTGCAGGACGTCTTGGCAGAAGGTAGTTAGCTGGAAGAAGGAGGTCCTGTGGTCTGTTGAGGCCGAGATGGAGCGGCTTGTCCGCTACACGTTCTCACAAACACACTGTGAAGCATGGCGGTGGCAGCATCAGGCTGGGGAAAGGCTTGTGAGGAGGAAAACCTGGCGAGGGGGCTTCAGACAACAAGCCCAAGCAGAAAGCCGAAGCTACGCAGGAGTCCAGATCTCAATTCAGCTGAGAGTTTGTGGACGGGGGGGTCTGCATGACACCTGACTTAGCAAAGAAGAAATGGAGAACATCAGAGCTGAGACGCGAGACTGTCATGGCCGCCCTCTACTAAAGATGAACTTGGAAGGGTGCGGGGGGGATACGTCAGGCATCAGTTAGCCCACCTCACAGAGCTCTGCCTTCACTCGCACATTAAAGCCCACCGAATCTCCCTGTGAGTCAGTGTTGTACATCGAGATCATGGTGCTGCAGTTTGGAGAAGCCATTTAATCTCCATCAGGCGCAGTGGTCCCAGGTCACCTTTAGACCCCATTTGCCACGCCGGTGCCTGCTGCTGTGTCGCTGTTATTGTTAAACTGAAATCAACCGTAAGTAATGTAAGGTCTGATCCTGCTCTCAAGACCCTAATGCGCTCTCTGGCCTGTGGTCCATCCTTGAAAATGTCTGCCGCCGATTCACATCAAGTTGGTGACGGAGCTTCAGGTCATTTTATGCTGTTCTGCTAAGCCCCCAAGTGGCGTGGCATCGTTTTAAATGCATCCGAGCTGCCCAATTGCTTGTCCGCTCTTTCATTTTTAATTGGCCTGCGTCCCCTTGTTTTCTGGAGTCCATTTTATGAAAGTTTAGCCAAAGTCACAATGCATGTGTTACTGGAGCAGACCAATGGGGTCTGTAAATTGCAACTGGTGATGTGACAGTTCATTAAAGCTGACTCAAGTAAGGCATTTTAAAGCCCCTTGTCTGCCTTGCCCATCCTGTCGTTTTCAAATCTGCTAAAAGTTGTGACTTCTAGCGGCCCCTTTAAACTCCCTACATAAAGGCGTATTTATACATCTGTGTCATCCCCCAAGTGTGAGGCCTTCTAAATGTAAAAATGAATGGTAATAATAGGAGGGCATTAAGATGGCCCCCAAGTGGAAAGCACATCTGGAATCGTTTTCAAACCCGAGTCAGGGGGCTTCAACCACAGCAGGTGACGCGTGACAGCATGGACAATGGGAGAACGCACACTGAGGTGGAGTGCCAAGGCTGGCAGGCCACGCCACTTTTAACATGGCAGCACAAAGACAATGCCCAGTAGTGAAGCTCAGCATTCAGTAGGTGTCTCCTCCTGTAGACGGGCGCAAGGAAACAACAAAGTAAGTTAGGGTGAGGACTTTGATTTGTACAGCGGGTGACAATGTTGTGTTTCGAATCTCCTTCAGGTGGCATGGCGGCCGCAGTCACGACTCCCCTAGATGTGGCAAAGACCAGAATTATGCTGGCAAAGGTAAGGCATTGGCAATTTAACGGAATCTTAGTCTTATCTTCTGTTATATGATAATACATTTATTTATATAGCGCCTTTCACGTGTTGTCCTGAGTGTCCTTTCTGTTCTGACAGCCCGATTTGGCTCCATTGGCCACTTTTTATTTGTATTTTATTGTGTTTGTATTTATTTGGAGTTTCTGATTCAAAGGATAATAAGATTATTAGCAGGATTGGCAAATGTTGTGCTGAGCAGAACTGGCTGTGTGTACATCAAGAAAAAGCAAAATTCAGTAGGAGTTTGATTTGCTTAAATGTTGATTAATCTGTGGTGTGTAAGGGAGGAGGAGGAGGCGGCTGGGAGCATGTGATGAAGGGCGGCTCGTAATGAGAAACTCGTTTTGTGGAGGGCACTATATTGACAGTTATCATTAGCACTTTGTCCTGGGGGGTTAAGCTTTTTACAAAACCTCATCAATAAATAAATAAATATTACAAGCAACAACCCCCCCTTCAAATACACCCCAGAATTCCTCGGAGAAGAAGAGCAGTCACTGTTGCTGTAAGGCACTATAAAAGGCTGCCTGGCGTAGCTGGTAAGACTTTGGACTTCAGTCCCGCTACTGGCGCTCTGTGACCCTGAGTAGGTCACTTCACATGCCTGTGCTCTCCAAATGGAAAACACACAAGAAATGCAACCAATTCTATCCTAAATGGATAAAGGCGTCGGCCAAACGAGTACACGCTTCATCTTTCTATTTAAAATCTCTTCTTACTGACTGACTGACTGCTGCCAAGTGGGTGACACAGGCAGGACTAAAGACTTTATTGCAGTGGCACAAAGCAGAAAACTGAAACGGTGGGCAGTTAATAGCAAGGCTTAGCCCCCCTGCCTGCCACCCACCCAACTACAAACAGCCAAAACTCTTAAGCAGGATGTGCTGTCTAAGGAAACGACGCTAAGTGGCAGTAATGCCTTTGGCCACACATGCATACGGTGGAATAATTAAACCAGGTGATATTTCCGCACATCCCAGAATAATGACGTTTGTGAGATTCTGTCCATAACCGACAAACAGATCATGGAAGGCCGTGCCTTGATGTCGACAGGCAGCGAGTGACCAAACAAACCGCAGCGTTGGATGAATGTATTGAAGTTCTTGGGCCCCTCTGTTCTAGTTTGGGTGGCCTACATACGGTAAGCCTCGTGGACTCATAAAGTCTGCACCGTCGCAGGCACACCGCTTTGCCGTTTTTTGGCTATATTTGGTAAGCTGAAGTAACTTGGCTCGTCTCTGGACAGTGAGGCCTCCTCCAGGCCCGTTCACAGTTTATCTCGTGTATCGTTTCAGGTCGGCACCACTGAAGCCAAAGGAAATGTGACAACAGTGCTGTACAAAATCTGGAGGACTGAAGGAGTCTCAGGGTAAGAACTCCTGTCTTGTACAAATGATTGAAGGCCGTCCATATTTTAGTGGTAAAACAACAGTCATAGAGGAGGTGAAGCGCCTTAGAAGTGGGAAGAGGACACCAGGATCTACAGGCAGCGACTTGGCAAACACTTCACACTTGGCATTTTTCTTAAATATCGATGAGATCCCAACAGTGACAGGGACTGCAAAGGGGGTACTGAGTGGCTTGGAAATTGTAGAGAGAGATGTGCTGCTCAGATTAAGCAGGCTGTAAAATCTTAAAGCGTCAGGACCCGCTGACCCTTATCATCCAGCACTTGAGCGGGTCACACAGGACATTTAGAAACCGTGGACGCTTACTTTCTAAAAATCACTGGGGAAAATTCTAACAACTGGAATCCCATTATATGAAGAGAGTAACCATTCGATCCAAGTCACCACAGGCTGCTCAGCTTAACGTGCATCCCGGGTGAACTAATGGAGGCCATTATTACAGGAAAACTCGAGCGACACATCCCTAAAAAAGGAGCGTTAGTGAGCAGTCAGCAGGGGTTTAGACAAGGAGACCGCAGTTCACTAAGCAAATAATTCTAGACGTGTGTATGAAATAATTTACACGACGGGCTAGGTAGGCAGTGGCTTTGCCACGCTGTTCAAGTGAAAACAGGCCAAAGACGCTTAAAGGGTAAGACCACCACTGGCAGAGGTTCATGGAGGTGGTGCTCTGCTCTGCTCTGCTCCCCAGCTTACTAGCATGAGGATGGATGAAGTGAGAATCGCACAGCAACATGAAAAACCAGCAAGGCCAGAAATGGAATGTGACATCTCGACGTCACTGCAGATCACTTGTGCTGCCTCTGGTTAAACACAGAGGACGACGCTCAGTGGCTCCCAGCTCAACTCCGCCATTGCTTGTGCTTATCTGCCTCGCCTTGGCTGCCCTTTGCTTCCATTCAGTGAGCTCTGGCAGCCATTTACACCCCGCCACTTTCAGGGTGTCCCTGGCATCCTTTTTGGTGTTGGGTGTGGCTGAATAAAACGCAAAGGTCACCAGCCTGATTTTAGGCTCAGGCACCTCGCTGTGCTTCTAGAGGGCCGGCCACAGCCGTTGTCATTCCAGCATCCATATGCAGAAAGGAAATGTTGGTGCTCGGGTCCCGGTAAGTAAATGGTGCCCACAATAACCCCATAAAAAAACATCATGATAGAAAGTACCCCATAAATAACCCCTTAACCTTCGTGATAAAGATATCACCAATCAATACAATAAATAGAACACAAAAACACCAGCTACAGAAATATGGAACACCGTGGGTGTCGTCAAATTCCTAACGTGGGATGTTAAGTTACGAGACAGAAATCTGGAAGAAGGGCAAACAAGACGTTCTGTCCTCTTTATTGCAGTCCGGATGTGACCACATAGTCTCCACATCTGGGAATGCCTCAGTGGCCGACGG
Source organism: Polypterus bichir lapradei (assembly GCA_026402145.1). Lineage (NCBI taxonomy): Eukaryota > Metazoa > Chordata > Cladistia > Polypteriformes > Polypteridae > Polypterus > Polypterus bichir. The sequence goes on along the minus strand of JANRMT010062840.1, from coordinate 57,219,033 downwards.
CAATTAATACAGGGATGGGAGCAAACGGCACGGAGCAGCCAATCATGTAAAGCAAAGGTCAGCCCAGGAATTTGGGTCTTGATGATTAAGTTGTGTAATTACATTGTTTGCCGTTATTAGTACAATTAGAAAATGGTGCTTTGTGTGTTGGGATGTGTGTGTGTGTGTGTACATAAAATAAGATCCATCCATCCATCCATCTCCCAAACCTTCCAGATATATAATAATAATCTGGTTTTTTTTTTTCAGGATGTATCTGATATACGCCGGTCACGTGATTCCTCACAAACGAAGGGAGCTACAGCCTTAATCAACAGCTTATGACCCGATAGGTTCTATAAATGTTAACACTTTTAGGTAGCAATTAAAGCACAGGCCTGCACTCCTGTCTGTTGGTAATCCTGCAGGATGCCCTACATACGGGTTCAGAATTCATGTGGTCTTCGTGTGCCATAACTTTCAAAACTTCCTCAGAGGCACGTTGGATGAAATGAGCAGTACAGTGAAGAACGGTGTGTGTGCGTGTGTGTGTGTGTGTGTGTGTGTTGTTCATTCATACTCTTAACCTGCTTATTGAGGGTCAAGTTGCAGGGCAGCAGCCACTGGGCACAAGGCAGGAACGACACCCTGGACAGGGTGAACTCGCACAGATACACACAAACACTGGCCAGTTAAGCAATGCCAGTCCAACTGCCCTGCAAGTCTTTGGACTGTGAGAGGACACTGGAGCGGTGAGGGGGTCAGGTATGTGGACATGGGGACCCTGGTGTTGCCACTGTGCCACCACACCATGCTGTGTATGTATGTATATATTTATCTGTAGCTATAAAGTACACATGTGACGGGTATTGTTGGCACCATGATGCCAGCACTGTTCAGCTCAAGACCGTGTGAGCCCAGCCATGTCTTATTTTGGAGGGTTTTCCTTTGGCCTGTAAATACGCTGTGGTGTTGCCGTTTTGGTACACAAGTGCGTTCTTACTATGAATTGTGGCAGCGTCACCAAGAGGACGCCAGGAGTGTGTAGGGGGCCAATAGGATCAGCACACAATTCCAGAAGGAAAGGCTGAGAGCAAAGCTGCAGTGGCATGTCCTACACGTCACCTGCGTGTGTACGTTTGTCATTCTGCATGCTCCTGGTCTGAGGTACAAGGTGCATAGCGCTTAATGGGGCCAGCCGTCCACTTAATGCAGGCTCCGTCCAGAGGTCGTTGATCGCGTATTTCAGTGTTCGGCTAACACTCGACTGCTCACCGATCGTAACCGATCCCTAATGCAGGAGACACTGGCAGTCTGAACAGTCAGCATTGCATCTCTGGTGAGGATTTGTATCGTTTCCAAATTTCCTTATAAACGTGTGACTTGTGATGTCCTTGGATCACTGAGTCACTGAAGCCATGCGTGGACGTGTGGATAAGTCGATTATGGAGCTCCGCTTGCGACCCTCGATACTCGCCACACACAGAGACCGTGATTGGGTGGCCACCTTAACAGAATTGCGCTTGTCGGTGTTGTTTAAAATGTGCAGCTTTTCTTATTTATCTGTTTAGTTGTCATTGATCAGACTTCAGTGTGCTGCACACGTTAAATATACGACAACACGGCCCACTCCACTTTCTGTTAAACTCCCACGCTACTCCAAGGAAGGACAGCCCAAGCCTTGGGAGAAAACGGCCCACCATTCACCTAGGGCAGGATTTGTGACGTTGATTGATGCGACTGGTGAAGCCGCTTCCTTCCACATAACGGCTCCAGTAGCTTTATTAAGCCCCCTTTGTAATTCCTCACATTTGCCTTTCCTTTAATCTCCTCCACCCGCCACCCCAACGTTCTCCACAAACGGCGCTTTGTTAACGCGAGTGAAGCACAGAGACACGCAGGCCTCGCGTTTAAATACAGAGAAGATATTTTTTCGCTGGGCTCGGCGCCCTTCACACGCGAGATGAGTTGCATCAGCACAAGGCTTTGCAGCGCTAGCCCCCCAGACTGCTCTGCTGCGACATGCTTTGTACAAATTGCTCGGCTTTAAACCTGTAATTATGGTAATATGCCCAATTGCTGTCTAGTGAAGCCATAAAGCACTTCCATGTGTGCGATCGCCTCAAGCTGTTAGCAGAGTTCAGCGCCACAAAAACCACAACAACTGCAATCAGAGCTTGACATGACACCACTGACAACTGCAAGATGTTTGCAGCGCCGCGGCTTTGCTTTGTGCCCTTTTAAGAGCAGGAGATGCGTTACGAAACTGTGACGGGCCGGCCAGCCGGCACACGAGTGGATTGGGCCTTCGTGTCGGCCGTGTACGAGGTTGAGCCGCCTTTGTAGGAAGACCTTCAGAGGAGTTTGTGGACTTGGGATGCACGTGGCAGAGTCTTGTGTTCACCCCTCTGAATTAGTGAGCACTCACGCCAATACGATGGCAGGTGTGGGATCAGCATGAGAGGACGAAAAAATTCAACAGGGTCTGTAAACTTTGGTATATCGGACTGTGTAGAGACTGTCGCTTGCACACGCAGACCTGCCTCGTCATCCATTGGCTGCTGCGCACCTTAAATGGCCTCGTTTATGTTTTACAAGTCTGGGTGTGTCTTATGGCATCGTCATTACGTAGAGATCCCCAAATTGGGTTTCTCTAGGCTGGCTTGGACAGAGCGGCCATTCCTTGTGTCATGTGGTGACTGATGAGGACCAGGATGGAGTTTATCAAGTAATTACTGAAATGTGTATTGACAGATATGAGCGCACCTTAAAGAAGAACAGTTGTAGTGGATCTAGCAATAGAGGAAACCATGACAGTGCAGGGGTCGTCAACGTAACGGCGGCTATGGAAATGCAGGCTACGCACGGCTAAGTCCGCTCCACCACACAGTAACGTCACGTCACGTCACGCACTCGTCGCTCGCTCGCTCTTCACGCAGGTTTGGTTCTAAGCAGTAAACATGGCCACTCCACTCTCCGTTAACACCAAGCAAGAGCAGCGATCAGCTTTTTAAAGGCTGAAGGTGTACCTCGTCACTTTGTCAGAATCATGGCGCCGACTTGGTACAATGGTAGTGGGTGTGGACGGGCTCAGGGTTAGTTAGGCCATCAGCTCACAAAAAGCCAAGCACGGCTCGCTGCTCCTCATTGCTGTAAACCGAGAGTGGAGTGGCCATGTTGTTTAATCCTACAAAATAACGAGAGAAGCTGCCTGAGCCACCCGCCCACAGACCCTTCAAGTGGTAAGCGGTACGATCAACTCGCAGATCTGTTCAGTGTAGCACATCTCAGACCTCTTGGTGCTCATTCATGTACGATCAGCTTCATCAAATATTTCTCTTAGTTGTACAAATGACCCTCTGACGTCCGCCCCGATCCTGAAGCCCGCGGTGGGGATCTTTTCTGAGCAGAGTTACACTTTTGATAGCACTGTGTGTCTGTGTATTCTGCCCCGTTCAGACTGCAAATTGTCTTGTAGTGTTGCTCTGGCAAGTGACTTTTGTTCATTTTTTAGGCGTCGGATTTTTGTGTTTCTAATTTACATTAATAAGTTCCTTTTTTTTCTGCTATTTGAGTCTTTGGCTGCCAGCTCTGCATGGGACAAGCATTTAGCTTCAGTAGTGCTGAAGTGGAAACTCCACAGAAGGAGAATAGGCAAGAGCCTGAAGAGCGTTAGCAACTTAAAAGTATGCCAAAAATGCAAACACTTCATGTTACAAAGTTTGAGCGGCAGGAAACCAGTCAGCCCATTCCACTCATGGCTTCACTCTCGTCCAGATTCCTTTTAAGGGTTCTCAAGGTTCCACTTGAGCTCCACGACTCCCACAGAGCTTTGTGTGTAGAAGCGTTTCCTGATTCAGTCTAAAGTGCACTTCCCTTAGTCCCCACTAGGTGTCTCAAGTACACGATTCAGAATTCTGCTCAGTCCACATTCTCATTGACATTTCAAACGTTTTGAATGTAAATCTCGCCCTGCTGTTCTCTTCCAAATGCAGAAAAAGACCCGCCGATTAAAGGGCGCATATTCAGATCTCTCTTCCTCTTTCTCGGACTGTAACTGTGGCATCAGCTGTTTGTTGCCCTTCTCGTGCTCCCTCACCGAGGCTGACGCCGTTTCCTGTGTCTTTGCTCTTTCTGCAGGTTGTTTGCTGGTATTGTCCCACGGGTGGCCTGGATCGGTTTTGGAGGGTTCATTTTCTTGGGTGTCTACGAGAAGGCGCGCAGCTTGCTGCTCTAGGGAGAGTCCATCTGTGCTCCTGGATGGGACGCTCATCCACGCTGTGGTAGAAGTCCTCGGGAAAGGTGGATTTTTTTTTTTTTTTTTTTTTTTTAAATGTATGCAGAGAGATTTCTTGGCAAGTTGAAATGTCACAACAGCGCCTGACACAGTGACACCAATCACTAGAATCCCGTTTTAAAACTTGATCTATATTTGTAACAAGGGCCACCTTTAGGGTCTTCAGGAGGAAGGGCTCGTCATTCTATTACTTGGGTTAAACACTGGACTGCTGCATGTGCAGGCAGAAGATCATCAACAGGGGACAGTTGTTATGCAGTAAGTGACACCTTTGTTATTAAACCTGACCACCTCCTACCTGCCTAGTCCATCTCCAGTGACCTCAGGTGCAAGACAAGGGCCGTCGAGTCACATCTTCTCAGACAGTTGGGTAAAACAAAAGTAGGGAATGATGGGAGAAGCAGAGATGTTTTGAGCCTTTTTGAATTCAAGCTTTATTTAGGGCTAAGGGTCTTAGCAGCATCCCAGGTATCCTCCACAGCCACTGCGAGAGTGGTCATTACTGGTCATCCAAGGCTCCTGGCTGATGGTGATAACCATGAAAATCAACCTCACCAGCTAATACCCTTTGTGAAATATTTTTGTGGCAGGAATAAGCTTTCATACAAGCACAGAATGGACTTGGCTAAAGATGAGCGAGCAGGCCCAGCGAGGTGCTATAGGGCCCACCTGGCCAGTGCTCAGTCACTCTCACCTCCAGCTCTGCCATCAGACCCTTGGCACCCACTCTGTTTGGTTTTGCAGGGTTGATGTGGGAGGATGGCCAGGATTTAGTCTCTTATTAAATAATCAGTTGAAGCTCTGGATGCTTCAAAGGTTCCTTACTGATACCAAACACCGTAAACAGGTCTCAGGCTGAGCCGCGGCACGATTTAAACGCAGGAGTTTAACTCCGTTAAGGGTGTAGTCCATCCTGGCAACTAATTTGAATTTTGCTGAATTCCAGCGTATGTACTTTACACTGAAGGGTCAACACGTTAGCTTAAAGTAACATGGAGTGGGATTGAAATCCACCATGTTGGACATTTCACTTGACCCTGCTGGCTTCATGCAGACCACCGGTTCACCTCCCTTTGTTTTTTAAATGGCAGCGTGGCACACAAAGCAGGAATCGTCTGGAAGTCTCACTTTAAATACTGTGAAGAAATGGGAGAGAGCAAAAAAAAGTGAAGTCCTGACAATTCTTAATTAGCCGTGGGCCGTAACTCCCTGAACTGATATTCACAGAATTCATGGAAAAATGTACAACATTAGAAAGATGAAAGCCAGGGAATTAAGTTCTGTTATCAGCAAAGATTGCCATCCGATTAAGAAACAGGCCTTCCTGGACCAAACTGGAGTGCCATACCACACACAAGACTTCACGGCACCGCCACCGAGCAGTTTGCTTGTGTTAGCACAGAGTCCTGGTGGGATTATAATTTTATATAAATATATATTATATCACTTACTCCGTAATCCAGAGTTTGAAACTGCTTGTAGACTCTGAAGAGGGTCATCTCCATTGCTTTTTGTGTCAAGTCATCAGGTCGACGGCTGGACCACCAGGGTCCCGGTGTGTTTTATTAAACAAAGAAGAGACCGAGGCAGGCGGGCGTTTTACTAAATGTTTTATTTTCTGCTCCTCCGCTCATTAACTGAATGTTTTCAGCTAAGCCTATAAACACCAATAGTTTAAATTATGTATTTCAAGTGCAAAAAGAGTCTTAGGACATTGTGTGCTGATGATCTTGTTAACACTTTATGGATTTGCATCCCTAAACTGTGACAAATGTGGAATCAAGTTGTTCAAGTCTTTTTTTTTTTTTTTATCATAAGGCACCAGACAAGGGTTTGCTTTTTTTTCCCCCTCCTCTTCTTCAATAAGAAAAAGAACCACCGCAAAGGCAAAAAGTTTTAAAAACTCTACATTCTCATTCTGTTATTTCTGTAATGAATAAACATTAAAATATCCGCTTTTATGAAAACTCTTCTGTACATCCCTAACAATAAACTCTCTTCATGCTCAAACGCAACTCGACTGCTGTACTATGAATAAGACTTCCCCAGGGAAGATTAAAACGTATGTACAACGTGGAACGCTCGACATGGGCTTTCGCCAAACAAGCTGTGTCCTCAAACTTCAGATGCCCTTTCCTTGGAGAGCTTTTGGTTTCAGAGTTGAGGTAGTCCATACAATACAAAGATCCTAAAACGGGCTTTCAGTGCAAAGACCAGACGGGCGGGCAGACTGGCTTGTCCTCTTAATCACTGGCTTTCCTCAATGAAGTACATTCATTAACGGGGATGCAGGCCTCACTTAGATGTCCATTCATCTTAAAAGTCTGTCCAGCCTCACCAATGCCTCTACAGTCCAACGAGCAAGAAGGAAAACTACCGTCTGTGTCCAGCCCCAGGCCAGATCCCAACGACGAGAAGCGCACCGTGTCTGGCGGCCATGATGGTGAACCTGGAAACACGGCGATAAAGAAGAGCAACACGTCAGAATGTTTTTAAACTTGGAGGAATCCTGGGAAACAGATTGCATGCCAGCTAATAAAGGGTGTTTGGCTGCCCCCTGATACCTCCAGGGATGGTAAGTGCCAGCCTGGCCATTTTGGGGGTTTATTATCTTCTACTTTAGGGGGTCACTTTTTCTGTGTGTGTTTTCCCAGCTTCCCACTTAACTTAAAAGCATAAAAAACTAACATGCCAGGTAAGAAAGAGAAAAAACCAAAATGAGGGAGCCTTTACCTTGCTGGTCCGTGTAGCTCATCCTGTCGTGATTACTGGGGTACCTTGACGTGTGCATGTCTCTTCTCAAGCGAGTATCCGGGGCTCCCCGGCTCGGCTCCTGGCCAGGACTGCACGTGTCGATATTGGAGTGGCTGGCACTGAACTCCTGCTGATAAATTTCACCACACTGGCAGTTCTGAGGGGGCGCGCTGGAGGAAGTGGCATCAAAATACTCCGCCGCAGGTCCATATCCACCTTACAGAGCGCAAACAAGCCAGGTAAGCATCATCCTTTTTAAATGTGTTTTTAACCCTCTGGACTGAATGTTCTGATGTTTCATTTTTTTACACTTGGATGGCAGGCTTGCTGAGCAGTTCAGCTCCACGTACAGCACCTTCCCCTTCATCACATTTTGTTGTGTCCCACCTTATGCTAAAATCATTTAAAGGCCAGCAGGGGTCGCTTATCCTGTGGTCCGGGTGTGCTTCCCAATGCCCCAGTGCAGTGACGGGGACAACGTGCTGTAAGAAAATGTCTGCCATCCTTGGGATGAGACATAAAACAGAGAGTCACTCTCTGTGGCAAGACAAGATCTCTGGGTGTTGGGTGTCTTCTAATGTCCAGACTAAACTGACCACAACCAGCTGGTCATGCCTGTCCTTTAGCGGCTACTCTCACCCACATTTCTTCACCAACTAATAGCTTATGTGTGGTGAGTGTACTGGCACAAGAATGGCTGCCAGGTGGATGCTAGACATTAGGGAACAAAGTGCTATAGAAATGTAATTAAAATATTATTATAACTTAGGAAAAGCACCAAACAGATAAGGACAGTAGTGACACAATGGTTCAAGCAAGAAATCCATGCCTGCCACCCATCCATTGTATTTACCTTTTTATTTTCCTCCACGGTGGAGTCGGATCATCTCTCTCAATCTGGGGCTCAGTAAAACAAGTGCTCACTTGGGCAATGCTGAGTAACTCGGGGGGTGTGTGTGTGTGTATTAATATAAACTTGATTGACAATTCTAAAGTGGGTCCATGTAAGTGCCAGTGTGGGCCTCCCAGAGCACTGGTCCCTGCCTTGACTCCAGTGCTGCAGAGAGGGGCTTGTTAACTGGCTTACTCAACTTTTGGCGTGATTTGTCAGGTTAGCAGCATTTTTGTACATTCTACATGACATTTACGCTTCACTTGTTCATATTCTATTTGAATGTACTGTCAATCTGAATAAATTGCTTACCTTTATCTCGGTCCTCCTCTCTTCTTGCACCCTCTCTAACACCACAGGGCTTCACTTGTCTGCATGTCCCATGTGCTCCCAGATCCACACAAGCCCCAGCATCAGTTCGGCAAATTCCTAAAGACAGAGGTGACATGGGCCCTGTGAGACGGGCATGGCCAGAGCAGTCTATTTCTTAATATCTGTCTTCAAGTCATTGTCACCATTTATAGAAGGATGGATCTAAAGGGCTCACCAGAGACAGAGAAGTAGAACGGTGCCTGTCGATGTGATACATCAGCAGACAGACGGGGAGCGCTCTTCATATCCCTCTTGTCCTTTATATCTATTTATATTTCATATACAGTAGTGCCTTTCCTATCTGTCTCTAATATGCAGGCACAGCTCTCTGCTGTCATCCCGAGTTCTTTTACAAACCTGTGCCTCGATTCTTAATGTTTTTCTGCACACAGCAGCGACACGAGCCCCGGCCAACACCTGGAGGACCAGCTGGTCCCTAAGTGGGCCGAGGCCTGTAAATCATGTGTTTTCATACCATTGCTCTCAGTGTGTCCATTTGGAGAAGGCCCAATGTTGGTGTCCACCCTGAGGCACATCTCTTGACGATCAGATAGAGTTCCTTGAGAGGAGAGGTAACTTGGGACATCTGGAGGAACTATGGTCTCATCTGGATGATTTACAAAACAAAGAGAAATCAGTTTTGTTGTTTTTCAACCCTCCCTAAGGCAAAGGATAAGAAAGAAACAAGCAAACAATCCAAGATTTATTAGACACGAAAAAAAGTGAAGTGATGAATAAGAAGTCAATGTATTTTAGAGTAATAAACCTCCAAGACGAGTTAGGCACAGCAATCGACAAAAGGTCTCTCTTTGTACTCGTCTGGCCAGAAAAACACAATGCAATGCGGCCCTCTCACTCTCACACAGGAGCAGGAAAACTTCATGCAAACTCCAAACCTCGGAGTGTGTGCGTGTGCTGAGCCTAGAATGGTGGATCTGGGAGTAACCAGTGCTACTGCCATGTTTAAGGGTGTACTATATAATTCTAAAAATCTGAGCGTCTCATTATCACCTCCGCACCCAACTCTGTTATTTTAAACACTGAACCCGTAAGCCAGTTTCCACATTAAAGCGTCCCATTTTGGATAGATGCTGTTCTCTGTACCTGGAGATAGCAGTTTAATGGCGGCCCACCCACCTGTGTTGGTAACGCTGTACTCCTCACTCTTCTTCCTTGTCTGATAGATAATGCACACCCAAACAAGCGAGGTCAGGACGATGCTACAGACCACTGCGATGACAATGATGCCAACCGTCATTGTGTTCTCTCTTTTGTGGGGCTCCACCATGCAGACACTTGACTGCTGGATGCTCAGGTGGCTGTGTGCCCGCTCCGTTCCAAGGGTATTCGACATTACACAAGTGTATTTTCCTGCATCCTCTGGGACAGCATTACGAATAACCAGCAGCTGATTTCCTGGAGTGAAGTGATGTCTTTCCGTTACTTGCAGTGGCTCGTCTTCCTTAAGCCATGTGATGCGCGGAGTGGGGCTGCCTAGAGCTTTGCACTGCAGAGCCACCGTGTCGCCCACGGCCACGTTGTGATCTTCCAGCTCCTGAGCCAAGTAAGGTGTTTCTGTGCACAGGGTGATCAAAACAAAACCAAAGTAAATATAAGCGATGCCAAGGGCAGACTTTATTTAGGGCATTCTGGAGCCCTCGTGGAGTTGGACAGTTCTGTGTTGTTTCGTGTAATTCTTACTACGGACCTTGCGCACATTTCGATTTCCTAGGAGCTGCGACAACAAACCTTTTGTATTATTCTTCTGCCCAAGGCTACACATTAGATGCTTATACTCAATTGGCAGTTTTCTTTTCAAATTACCCTTTGGTTGGTTGTGCGAAAATGATGATGATTAACAAGGAACAGTGCAGACATTAAACTGTAAAGGGGAGCAAAGGCTTCATTAAGAAAATGATCAGACCCGTCAATGCAGCACGGCAGTAACTGTAGGGTCAGTTCATACTTCACCGTCACAATGCGTCCACGTGTCATGCATCATGGCTGCCACACGTTCTCTGAGCATGTCTTGAGACAGTCGGGTGACATGTAGGCGCGTGATAATACCAGCAAAAAAATTGGGGTTGGGTGGGGCGCAGCGTGTTCAGGTTGGAAGGTGACAGCCAGCCACTGTGCATTGTGATTGCTGTCACCTGTTGATTGTGACGCTGATGTCACCTTCCAACCTGAACACGCTGCGCCCTACCCAACCCCAATTTTTTTGCTGGTATTATCACGCGCCTACATGTCACCCGACTGTCTCAAGACATGCTCAGAGAACGTGTGGCAGCCATGATGCATGACACGTGGACGCGTTGTGACGGTGAAGTATGAACTGACCCTACAGTTACTGCCAATTCTGTAACTGTACAGAATCAGTGGGGGTGCTTCGAGGTTTGCCGAGTGGCTCAAATGCTGACATACAAATGGCAATACAAGCGTTGCATGTTCCCCATCGTATGACACAACCATTTTAAAGGTCTCACCTCCCATCTTCTGTGCCTTTTTTGAGGGGAGGACCATAGAGAAGTGTATTTGAGCCACAGAGAGGGGAAAAAAGGAACACCGTGAAAAATAAAATGCCTGTTTCGTGATTTAAGTGGAAACTTCAACTTTAATTGCGTAGCTCTGTCATTAAAGTAAAATGTCATCTTAAAACAGAGCCAGCTGTTAATCGCCATGTGCTTCTGGGGCCTCCTGTACTGACAGCAGCGGCCGGCAGTGATCGCCACACACAACACATTACATCTCTGCACATTTAGAATCCTAAGATTTATTCTTGATCCCACTTCCATGATAAAATGTTAACGCATGAACAGTATGTTACCATTAATAATTACTGTACACACGTGGGGGCAGGGCAGCACTTGCGCTGCCTTTTGACTGTGCGTTACCTCGCCACAATGGCACCAGTTTGGTTTTACCAATGGCACCCTTTAAAGATGTGTGTGTTGTATGAATTGGTGATTACACACTTGACTGGTATAACTGGCATTAGCGTGTGAGTGTGGCCTCCTGTGCAAGGTTGGCTCCTACCTTATGCCCCAGTACTACTGGCATAATCTCTGCTAAATAAAAGCCCCTTAAGTATTCAAATATTACGTAGTCATGCAGGAGGATGGCAGCACCTTCTCTTACCTAGCACTGTCAGAGTAGCACTGGCAGAAATGTTGCCAGCAGTGTTCTGGGCAGTACAGCTGTAGACCCCCATGTCTTCTATCTTCACATCCATAATGAAGAAGACATCATCATCGGGCATGACGTGCATGCGCCTCTCCCGAGCTGCAGGGAAATCTGTGCCGCCATCCTTCTGCCAAGCAATCTGGGGTGTAGGGTGCCCTTCGGCCGCGCACTCCAGTCTGGCAGTTGTTCCAGTGCGTATGGTGATATCGCGAGGGGTTTTCACAAAGGAAGGCAGCACTGAATATTTAAACGAAAAGGAAGAGGGAGTAAGCAACAAGCATCTGGAGTTTGAGATCTCACAATCTGCTCGGTCCAACAGAGACAGTAAAATACAAATTTCAGTTACTTCTTGAAGACCTGCATACAGTTTGTCACTCAAATCTTCAAAAACTGATGTTAAAGGGGTACACTCATGGTTGTCCATCTTAATAGCAGAAAGTAGTCTTTCATTATCACAGCGTGAAACAATGCAGAGGAGCGGACTGGTGCCGTCACTGCCCCTAGTACTGAGCTGCTGGCAGAACTCAAATCCCAAGGATCACCAAAATGGGTTGGAGACGGGTGGGCCTGCACCCCAGAGCTCACACCATCACAGCGCCTCTTGGACCTTTGGGTTTTTCACCTGCTCATTCCACTCTTCTCTAGTGATTTATAAAATGGCTGCAGTGCATCACATTACCATTCTTTTCCTGTGAGTGTCCCCATTTAACGTGCAGTGGCAGACACCATGTAATAAGTAGGTCACTTTGGATAAAACAGCGTAATCAACATAAAGGGAAGCGTGCTTATTACTGCTCCTGAAATATACAACAAGGAAAGAGCAAGCATTGGAGTCGGCTAACGTACCGTTCACTGTGAGCCGAGCTTTATTGGAGTAGGTCGAGCCGAAGTGATTGGTGATGATGCACTGGTAACGGCCCTCATCGGCAAAGCTGACGTGTTGCAAATGCAGGATGGTGGTGTACTCCATCATCTCCCCATCTTTGGCACGGACATGGGCAAAGTTCTCCATGTTGGCATCACGCAAGAACTCCTGATCCTTGCGCCAGGCAAAGATCATTGGGGAGCTGCTGCTGCTCGCGGCCGTGCACGTAAATCGGACATCTTTTCCAAGCACCGCCATGGTAGTTTCAGGCTGCACGATAATTTGTGGCTTAGGAAAGTCATCTGAAATAAAGAGAGGAAAAAAAAATAAGTGTGTATGGCTGGGGGTCTGCAAACGGGCGTACACAGAGTCTAGAAAATGACCACCCAGTATTTACTGGCATTTCTACATATCTAACAGGTGGAAGGCTTCACTTCTGCCAGACAGTAAGGGGTACCTTACTATTGTTTTTTATGTTGTTGGCATCAGAATAAGGGAAGGGGAGTTTCCAAGTATGGAGGAAGATTTCCATCAAAATTAAATATGCAAATAAATGGATTGTGAAATGTGACAATAAATAATAACAATATGTGAAGAATGAATAATGTGTCAAGAAACAGATGTACTGTATTATGCTTTTTATTTCTTTATGTATTGTGGCCTGGGGCAGCTGCTCTTTCAGTCCCCAAATCCAAAATGCCAAAGAAACAAAAAACCAAAAACAAATGAAACTCTAAAGGAAAGTAAAGAGCTTTCATCTCTCTGTCTACACCGTCTGCTTTTCTCCCTTCTTTCTTCCATTAGAGCAGCTGCCCCTTCCCGTCTCCTCACAGCCATACAGACCCCTGGGGTGGCTTACCAAAGCTCCTCAGGTATTCCATTTTTAACCAGAGGACCCGACAAGCCTGTGGAAGCCTCAGTATCGGCCTCTCTCTGGGGCAGGCTCCTCAGTGCCCCTCCACTATATTTACCTTCTATCACCTACTACATCGCCATCTGGGGCAGGTTACAAATGGCCACCTGGCTGCGATGCATTTCACCACCTCCTATTACTACTGAATTAACTGAATTTCTTCTTCATTTGATGGCGATTATGAAATGAAATAAAAACTGTCACTTTCACCCATCAACATACAAGGGCTTAGTGATTGGCTGAGTAAGTGTGAGAGACCCGCCAACCAATAAGCCCAAAGAGTCTCGAAGTAAGCTGCGCGCTCAGAGTTGTGACTGTGCACATCCATGGTGGATACGCGTGTAAGAAAAAGTTACCCGGCTAAGAGGCCACTTGAAGTCAAGAAGCTCCTGAATTCTTCCTCTGCTCAGGAGTCTGCATGTGAAGTGTTGGCTGTAAACGGCCGTCTGTTACCACGAAGATCTTCATCCACTCGCCAATTAAAAAACTACTAGCACACAATGGAGCCTTTGACGACTGCAAGGAGAGTTTTCATTACAAGGCGTATTTCATGTTGCAATTCTATAAATACCTTCCTAATTATTAATGGTTTTGCAGCGAGGTTCTTTAGTAGCACAGGTAACGTTAACTAGTTAGTCTAATTAGCCTTATGCCTCAATTTGGTTAAGGGACGTTTACTCTGAGGCTAGACATCTGCACTGGCACTTGGAAGGTTGGCGGTTCGAATCCCATAAATGCCAATAGGGACTCTGCTCTGTTGGGCCCTTAGCCTGCAATTGCTGAGCGCTTTGAGTAGTGAGAAAGGCGCTATAGAAATGTAAAGAATTATTATTACCACCCTCACAGTGTCCTGCACTCTGCACTTGATTTCTGTGACCTAATCCTGGAACACTTACTTCAAAACAGACGCCAACCTGATGTTGACTCGATTAAGTTAACTTTACTTGTAAACCACTTCTGCTAAGTGAATAAATTATTAAATAAATGCATAACAAATAAGCATCAAAATGCACGTTTTGTGATACCTTCAGTTTGTTATTCTTTATTATCTGGTGTCACAATACAGTCATTTATTTGGGTATTTAATTTTGTCCAAGTTAGTCCTCCATACTCAAGAAGCCATGCGGTGCAGAGGAGCGTCGGCAGGGCTGCACACACAAGTGACAAGGCCACCTCTGTTTATGACATCCAAAAAAGGAACTCAAAGCCCATTTATAAGGGCAAAGATTGGGGGCAAAAAGAATTGGGAAGCACAACATGACAAAACAGAGGTAACCAGTGCAGCATGTACTGGCAATTGTTTATATCCTTATCCTAGTAAAGGCAACACCAATAGAAAGAGACAAAGAAAGATTAGCACTAGAAACAAACATAGTGACGAAGAGCCATGTAAGAAAAAGAGAGACATACATTTAGAAATGACCTGCCAACCAGCAGTGTGCCAGGTCACAAGAGCCAGCCTGTTATGCCAGGCAGCTCTTAATACAGCCGGGGGTCTGAACATATTTTATTGCCTTGCCACTTGCTGCATGGAAATCCCAAAAGATCTGGAGATTTCTTGACAAGAACAAAAGGGCAGAAATCTCAGTAAATTCATTGCAATGACTCGGGAGATACTCTGCGACTGGAATCTGACATTTTTATCAGCCTTACCACACACAAAGCTGTCTGCTGGAACGCTGAAGATGCTGCTGCTTTTCAAAACCTCTGGGTGGGCACACAGGCCATCTGTGCTCGACTGAAAGCCTTTATCAATAAGCCACTCGGGGAACCATCTCAGCTGGCAGTCACACAGGAAGCTTTCACTCTTTATGTATCTTTATTGTGAAGGAGAGAAAAAAAGAAAAGAGGATTACTAGCACCAATGACAAGGACCGTGCATGGACTTCAGCTCTGCTTCCCCTACCACGATGGCTCACTGCTTCATCACTGGGATTCTTCCAAGGACGATGACTGGAAATGTAATGTGAATCACCTAGCAGGGGCGCGACTGGGCCGAGACGCCTACCCTTCCTTCTGGGTGTTCAGGCCCATTGAGTTGTGTGTGAGATCAGACTGGCCTTTTTAAAATCACAGAGCCTGCTTCCTTTAGTCTTACAATGCGCACATAAAAAGGTGACGCTCACCTGAAAACCAAGGAAAGTCCCTCCTCAGTTGTGACTGAACTTGTCAGCCAGAATGAGCGGACTGTCGAATCTCAACTCGTCCATGTAGCTGTAAAATCTCCTCAGTCCCCAACTCGTACTCCACTAGCTTCTCACCGTTCAGTTGTCGTCTCCCCCCCGCCACAGTCGATATCAACAGCAGGATTTCCAAAACAAAACCCAATCCCCAATCTGAATAAAAGCCCAAAGGAGACGACTCTGCCTCTTCAGGAGGCTTTATAGAACTTGGCTGTCCCTCTCCACGTGGATTTACAGCCCATGCAAATAAAATACCTGAAAACCCTTTGATTTAATGAGCACGGCCATTACTGTCACATTTTCTTTAACGAACGCATTATGGGATGGATGTCAAGAAATTCAAGAAGCACCCATTAAGGTCTGGGCTGCTGATTAACACAAATGTTCCAAATAGTAGGCCTGGCCAAGTTAGGCTCAGTTATTATTTTACATATGCAGGCCTACAAACACCAGTGCCATAAAACTCGATTTCACTGGTAACAACACTACTGGATTACAGAGGCCGTCTCCACACTCTCCTGTTGGGCGGATTGCCTTTCCTCCAAGTATGCCGATTATGTGCAAGTTTGGATGGTTAAGATTTCCAAACTGTCCCCTTGTGTGGGCTCGGTGACAAAGTGCTGCCTTGTAAAGGGGTTGATCCCTGTGCTCTCGGGATAGGATCCCGTCCCCTGTGACCCTGATTGAAGTCATCAGGAGAGAAACCAGTTTAACCAAAGTGAAGGGTCATGGGGCAACAGAGTGCATGTTGGCAGACACTGTAACGGCCTACACTGGTGTAGATGCCAAGTTGCTATTCTGGTCAATAGAAGTTAAGGTCCAAGATCACGCTGCTGGCCTGGCACACCTACATTTGGGATCTCGCACATCATTCATCTCTTTATGAACTCAACGCCTCACTGCAGCTGCACATTTCAGGCCGTTCCTCCCAATTTAAATGGACTCACAGAACGCACTCGCACATTCAGCAGCCACAGTCCAAGTTTGAGGGCGGCTGTTTCACTGCGCGTGTTTAAAGTGTGAAATACCTGGCTGATTTACTAAGACACTTCACACATCAAGAAGGCCTACACTTATTCCACCATAAGCATCACAAAACATTAAAACGGGAACAGCAAAAAAGGCCATGCCGGCAAATAACTCACAGTTCTTTCAGGTTCTTCATTTTAGCAAAGGCCTCTGCCTGGATGGAGCGGATGGCATTGTTTGCCAAGTTTCTAAGAAAAGATAAGCATTCAAAACAGGAAAAAAAAATGGAGTTACATTCAAGTGTTAATTTTAGAGTAGATAAAAACTAAAGAAACACATTTACACTTGAGAGCCTCGGCTATCATGTTCTCAGTTTGCTTTCAGAAAGTCACAAGTCGGCATCTGCTCCCTTCACACAGAAGATGAATTTGGCCAAATAAAATTAGTAAGAAGAAAAATAAAACATTACATCCACTGGCATTACTCTTCACAGTACATATTTAACAGGAAGAAACAGAACTTATGTAAATTCCTACAAATTTAAAGCCGGCCATATGCTTCCATGTCGTGCTGTTTGCTTCAGGAAAAAAAGGCCAAAGTTGAAGCTGACTATAACGAGAAGGAAGCAGCTGGCCTCCACAAACAGCCCGTCGTCTCAATTTACAAAGAAACGATGAAATGGCCAGCAGTCCTCTCAAGCAGCCACTTTTGGCAGCTCTGCCTGCGACACAAGAGCATGCTGGGATACTCACAGGTGTTCAAGGGCCTCCAGGCCTGAGAACGCTCTCTTGGCCACAGACTTGATCTTGTTTCCAAACAGAGTCCTGTAGGTCACATTCAGCAGGGAATGAAAAGAGGAGGAAAACGAGAAAGAGAATTAGTCTGACTGAATCCTGCCCTCTCTCCATCGATATTTACATTGACCCTGCGCAAGGCACTCACTTCCAGGAAATCCACACACATTTGTCCGGTTCCCTCCCCAGACCATCTTGGAAAGTCATTACTCAATGCATCTCGTCCCGTCTGCTGACAGCAGTAATGGCTTTACGGCCTGAGGCAGACGTTTGTGCCGATTTGTGCTACTTTAGTTAAAAGTCACCAAAAAGAGAGGACGATTTATTACAAGTCACATGCAGCACAGGAGAGGGGGAACACCTGCACCCCGTGTCAAGAAAACAGACCACCCTAACCCTACCTCTGTTCATTCTCTCGTTCACACGCGCGCCTCCTTAGCGTGGCTTTGATCAGCAAACAGGGAAGGGCACTGCTTACTGTACATAGCAGACAGGTACTGCTTAACTAAACCCCAAAGAGAAATGCAGAATATAAAAAAAAATACTGTAATAATGAACACATAAAAAATGGCTGAATTAGCGTAAGCCACTCTCAGTCAGGGTCTTCAGAAGATATTAGGCTCTGCGCTTCAAATCTAAATATTAACAGAAACATGTCATTTGTCACCCTCTGATTGAGGTCCACAGAGGGCATGATGCCTAGTCAGGACGGGTTGGGAACATCCATTGGTACCACGACACAATGACACACCTCGGTGTCCTGGTTGGCAGACATGCAGTCCAGCCCCACCCCCAGAATCCCTCACCCACACACACGACGTCTACTCAGAGAGAAGTTTCAAATCTCACAGCTCTAACATGTCAGTTCATGCAACCGAAAAAAATCACTGGGTATGTCAAGTTTAACGACGATGTGGCACAGTTACAATACAATACAATTAATTATTGTATCGCCCAAAATCACACAAGGAGTGCCACAATGGGCTTTAACAGACCCTGCCTCTTGACAGCCCCCCAGCCTCAACTCTCTAAGAAGACAAGAAAAAAACCCTTGTAGGGAAAAAATGGAAGAAACCTCAGGAAAGGCAGTTCAAAGAGAGACCCCTTACCAGGTAGGTTGGGCGTGCAGTGGGGGTCAATACAATACAATACACAGAACAGAACACAAGTAATCCTCAATACAGTATAAAAATACAAATTTTAGAAGTACGGAGTAGAATTTAACAGTAGATGATATCCCATAATATGATTTGGATTTGTTTAGAGTCCTGGAGACCTCGGCCAACATGCTGCCTCCACAGCTGAAATGGCGCTAATCCGATGACAAGACCCTTCTTTCCCACAATTCCTGCAATTCTCCATCAGAGATGACTTTATCTTAGGCAAGCAAAACAACTTGGCAGGTGGGCCGTGGCACTGAGTGTTGTGCTCGCACCTTTTTGGACCGCCAAAAGCGGACTGCAATCTTTTTCCTCCCCCCCCCCTTCTGTCATGGTATGTTAAACATCTCTTCTGCTTGTGAGGTCCTAAACACTCCTGATGTTCCTTATTCCTGCATTACACAAGCGGTGCTTCTGAATGAGGGGCGGCACGGTGGCACAGTGGGTAGCGCTGCTGCCTCACAGTTAGGTGACCCGGGTTCACTTGGAGTTTGTATGTTCTCCCTGTGTCTGTGTGGGTTTCCTCCCACAGTCCAAAGACATGCAGGTTAGGTGCACTGACGATCCTAAATTGTGCTTGGTGTGTGTGTGTATGCCCTGTGGGGAGCTGGCGCCCCCTGCCTGGGGTTTGTTTCCTGCCTTGCGCCCTGTGTTGGCTGGGATTGGCTCCGGCAGACCCCCCGTGACCCTGAAGTTAGGATATAGCAGGTGGGATGATGGAGGGATGGATGGATGCTACTGAATGTATGCCAAACAAACCTGTTGTATTGAGTTCACGGGAGTGCACTGCCAACTGCCCCCAACTCACTAACATTAAGTAAATGAATGTGACACAGCCATCAAATATGACACGGCCTTAACGTAACTGGCTAAGGCAAAGACAGACGAGGTAGCTTTAGGCTTCCAGTGGTGCCCAACAGCATGCTATGGTGGAATAAACCATTAGCTAAAGAGGGCACTGGTGCCGAGGCGCTTCAAACTTATGGCTGAGGGCCACAGGAAATCAAAAGTTAATAATGTTCTACAAATTGACACCTCCAACCACAGTAATAAATCTGTTATTCTTCTTATTATTATTACTTCACAGGGCCGCACGCGTTTTCTGACTCTCAGAGGACTCTAAGATTTGTTTCATCGGTGCAGCTCCGTGTGGCTAATTCTGATGCATTCGTCCCGCACCACCTTCTTTACAACAGTGTTTAACCTTTATGGTGCCACAGTGTTGCCAGCGCCAGTGCTAGGTTATTTTGCACCCTAGGGTGCCAACAGACTGTCCGTTAAAAGGACATGAGGCTCCTCAGCTAGTTATGTATGGCATGACTGTGTTGTTCAGATGGACCTCCAGATATGTATAAATCTGCAGCACCTCCGCCTCCTCCACAATATGGCGAGTAGTCCGTGACAGGCCAGATATCCTCCTCCACCACATCTTGTACTGTTTTTCTGCTGCTTCTCCTTGCACCATGTCATTCCCCTTGTATAGTCTACACATGTCAGCATTAGCAACGACCATGAAAACTTTACAGTGATTTAGGATGGACAAAGAACTAAAGCAGCAATGTGTTGGCATTAG
Organism: Polypterus bichir lapradei; assembly: GCA_026402145.1. Classification (NCBI taxonomy): domain Eukaryota; kingdom Metazoa; phylum Chordata; class Cladistia; order Polypteriformes; family Polypteridae; genus Polypterus; species Polypterus bichir. The sequence continues at coordinate 57,199,099 of JANRMT010062840.1, read as the reverse complement.
GTGCCACACTGTTAATTCACTGGGCACACAGGATGACCCCAAAGAGAATCAATTCAAGTCCGCACCAGCTTCAAATGCGAGACACCACACAATTACAAACCCCAGCCTCTTCTTCTAATTTGACATTAGTGTTTCCTACTGATGTCCCATTCCTGCCTCTGGATTTGTTAAGAGGATGAAAACTGAACTGCGGTGTCAGAAAACTAACAATCCCAACTAGAGACAGTGACTGGTGTGGACAGCTCCAGCGTGCCTGTGAAATACGTCTTCACTTCAGGGAAACGTCACACACCGGAACCATAAAGGCGGACTCAGCAGGAGGACGGGCACTCGACTCAGATCTGCCTCCGCTTGATTAAGATATGCCACTAATTTGGCCCTCCGGCCGCTCGACCCACAGCTGGAGAGCAGCCAATTTCACAGTAACGTTCTGCAGAGCACATTTAGAAAGAAACAAATGACCGTCCTGCCTCAGACAAACAAACTCACTGGGCGCACATCCCTCCCCAGACACTTACTCGCAGGGTTCACCTTGCACAGACTGCTCGTTTCTTTTAATAGCACTGAACTTTGGGGTTTTATTTTTTTTTTTGTAACTTCATCAATCCCACAACGATAAATGCCCTAAATATAATAATATGTTCTTTAACTAGAACTAAAACTAGCAAATCAGACCAGCATCCATCTTCACAGGAGCAGCTGGTTAACAGCATCTGAACAAAAGCCCAGGAATGCACTGGGAAACGTACCTGGGCGAAGAACAGTTCATCGTTGGCCACCAGCGCCAGGCCCCCTGGAATGAGAAAGGCCTCATCCAGGTATGGAGAGGGGCAAACTTAGTGAGGCAAAAATGAAGACTCCAAACAGACGTGAAAAGGCCAGACACGGGGAGACGTCTGGATGATGGCCACCCTGGTGGGGACGAGCCATTACAGTCAAAGTGGTCTTTAATCAGGTAACCAAACTCCTCATACTTCAAAGTGATGCCAGACTTTGTAAATAAAATCATATAAAGCACTAGAAAAATTGACAAGAATGCGCCATTTATCCAACATCACCTACTTTCTCCAAAATGACATCAGGCCAAGTTTTAAAAGTCCTTCTACTTGGTAATTTGAACAAACGGACGTAATTTATAGATATTAGCGAGCAAGCAAGCGAAATTCCACCACTGACATGATGGGCAGAAATTCTGTACGTGCTCATCTATCAGACAGACTCCGATTTAGCGCCATTATAAAGTGTCTTACAGAGGCGTTAAGAATAATAATGGATGGGACTAGGCAATCTAGAGGTGAGCTTACTGCGATTTCCTACACTTCACTGCTAGCACGCTGAGCCGAAGAACTCTAATGCCCTCTTCATACCTCAATGGGAAAACCATTTATTGTGAACAACTGGAAAAAACAAATCTCATCTTCTTTGAGTGGAGCTGTGCAGAGCTTTTTGAGAATTTGGCAAGAACTTGTTATTCAGTAATACGTCTGCTGAGCTCCTGCCAACATCTATTTAACTCCGATTGTTTTAATTAATATGACAGGCGTCCGTCCCTCTACTCGATTGGCACTCTCGCTTGTGGTGGGGCTTCAAATGAATTCATCGCCACTCTTTGTACGAGTTACTGGCTTGACGGCAGTTCTGATTAGATGGACCGTTTTATGTTTTGCTTATAGCAGCAGAAGCTTGACTGTTGGATAACAACTCTTCTATTCTTACGCATACTTCTGGAAATTCTGTAGAAACAGCTTTATTAAAAAAAAAAAAAGAGGATGATGTGAACATAACTCCAGAAGATTTCACTTTCAAGGCCAGTAATCAGTCAGACACAACGTGGGGATTCCTAATGAAACAGATGCAATTTTAGAACGAAAACTGGCTTGCTAAAATGAACAGATAATTATGGCTGCCACTGAGAGGCCTGTGTACATGGAAATCCACCAGCAGTAACAGCAGTAATCGTGTAATGAAACAGTCAGATTACAAAGTCACCAGAAGACATACCACACCACGATTACATCAGTACAACGTCACAGTTTAGGGCTATACAGTAAAGAGAGTGTGCCGCACAAGTGGGTACAAATGTTTGATGGCGTGGATGTTAAAGCCACATTGTCCCCAAGTGAGTGGAAATGTAGACGTGATGGATGGTCGCATCACCCAGGGTTGCTTCCTGCATGCCTGCCTGCCTGCCTGCCTTCCTTCCCCTAAAGGCTGCAGACACCCCTGTGATGCTCGACTGAGTTAAGTTGGTTTGACAACAAACCTGTCTGTCTGCATGAATGACAAAGAGAATACAAAGTTTATGAACGTTGTCTCACCGAATGTGCAAGTTAAACACTAAGACTCCCGTGTTTAGTAGACTATTCTACAAAGCTTCAATTTCTTTGCATCTTTCGATTGCACAATGGTATGTGAATCATATTTTAAAGTCTGTATTCCCTGGACTTGCAAACTCTTCAAAAATTGATGTGTAAAAGTAGAGAATGTAATCTCTCATTCATTAAACAAGCTTCTAATATACTATAGGTGCAAGGAAGAAAGAGGAAAATAAAAACACTCACAGATACGGGATAAACGGAATATCCTGCAACTCCAAGTGAAAAGCGAACACCGCTTGGCTCCATTAATTTAAGCCTTCATTACAAGGCAGATGCAAACACTGCAGCACCAACACAACTGCTTTTGGATCAGACATCTTTGACAAAACACCCTTGGAGTGATCAAGAACGCACACACAACTCAAACTCTGAAGGCCTGTGGGCACTCAGCATTCCCATTTAGAATGTGTGGTCTGACCAGCTACCATTAGGCCAACTGGGGGCAATTTTCAGTGTGAAGTATGCAATTAAAAAAGGTTGAGCGTGTGGCATATTGGTTAGTTTGTTTATTCATCTATAACATTCTCTTCATTGTTGCAGTTACTTAGCACCAAGTTCTTTAGAAGTATCTTCCTAAAATTACAATCAATTAAAGAGGTGGCACAGAGGTATGCAGTCAGGGGACCAGGGTTCACATCCCGGGTTCTCCCCATGTCTGTGTAGGTTTCCTTCAGGTGCTCTGGCTTCCTTACACAACCCAAAGACATGCAGACTTGGGGAATGGGTGACCCTAAATTGGCCCGTGTGTGTGTGTGTGTGTTCGCCCTGCAATGAACTGGCGCACTTGTCCAGAGTTTGTTCCTGCCTTGCACCCTATGCTAGCCAGGATAGGCTACAGCAGTCCCCTGCGACCCTGTTCAGGACTAAGTGGGTTACAAAATGACTGACTAACTATAATAAGTAAAGTTCAACCAAAATAATGGAAAAATTACCAACAGTTTTTCTGTGCCTGCTGTGATTAAAAAGCCAAAAGACTTCACAGCGCCCTCGACGTGCCACACAGTGTTCTATGGGCTTCAAAGATGTTTGTGTTATTCTGACTTCCTTTATTATCTTTATGCTCTTTTCTGTATGTTTTTACGTTTTATGATCATCAAGTCAACATGTTGAAAATATGTTACTTAGCATGGAAATGTGCACAATGACTAAAAGTGGAAATACTGTGAAGAATGCAACATAATTATGAAGACGACCCACCATAACCTCTCGGCCTCACCTCCGTTAAACAAAGACAATGCAGTTGTACCTAAGAAGCTGCACACACAGCAGGGTGAGTGACCTGCACATGGAGTCTGTCACTTTATGTGCTGTGACAGTGACATGGCAGTCAGCACAACCCACTTGAACTCTGGGGCCCACTTCGGTTTACTTCCCTTAGGCAAGAGGAGTCTTCAGGAGTCTGACACAACAGCCATAGTCACTAAACTAAAGAAGTTCTATTTTATATCCCCATTTCACATACAATCCCGTGGTTATCATCTCTTAGCCGAGTATTAATAATTACATGTTGTTATCACTAATGTCAAGTTGATAGCTGTGTGAAAAGGAATAAAGTAAAGATTTCAGAACTGGCTGCTGCACCAAAATGACCAAACTATGGCATTAGGCCTCCTAGGCATATCAGATCCACTATGGCATGAGCAACAAATCTACTGAGAAAGTTCCACGAGGAAACAGCACCGAGTAAGGGCAAATAAATGAGGTCCACGCAACTCTCAACCGACTGTTGTTAGTTACCGACGTGTCAGATTCCCCAATTCATTTTCATTTAAAAGCACAACAATGGCTGTGTCTTAAAACACCACAATACTCACAGCTTGCTCAAGAGCTCCAAGCCTGTAAAAGCTCCATTGGTGTCTTCTATTGTTCCAGAAATTTCATTATGGTCCAGCTCCCTGCCGAGAAAAAGAAAGGCTGAGTCACCAAGGACGCTCCCATTTCTGGATGGATCTTGTGAACTTGATTCTTCTGGGGCCGATTTTGGAAGATTTACAATAGAGCATACAGCTTCCTTTCCGTCACCTGCTTCCAAGACAGGATGCAAAATAAATCAAATCCTCCTCACGTTCAAGTTTAAAATATCACCAGTACTTAACACTAATGATACTGGAACTGGAAGTCCAGATCCAAAGAGGAACTGGGTGAAAAGCAACAGGAGCTGGTTTTGTGCCACTGGACACCAAACTCAGACTGTGCAGCTGCACACGTTTCTAAACTATCACAAGAGTCTTATATGTACTCACAGTGTGTGGATATTTTGTTATTTACTATAGCTATATAATTAAATAAATAGACACAAACGCGCGTACACACACACTTTTCACAAAGTCTGTTTTCATGTCCATATAAATTAACACAACATCTATAAAGCACTTTATGTGCAACATCAATATATAACCACACTGACAGAGACGGACGACGTACTCCATTTCAAATCACTCTGCACAGCCCAACACACTGAAGTCGGCTATCGACACGCTTCACACTCTCAGGATCTTCAATTCTGGAGTGACACTAAACGTAGAATTCAGTCAGACAAGTACCGCAGCCTTTAAAGGTGACACACAATAGATTTTAGATTCTGAATTCATAATGACAGAAACCCAGAAATATTCAGCTAAGAGACTGAATTCTAACCTCTGTCCATTTCAAAATGTTCAAATAAAGAGAACTGCCACATTTCTCTGCTCACAGCATCTCCATTAAGGATGGCTTTTTATGTTATAATCAGCAAGGAAGTGAATACAAGAGGAAACGACCTGGCCTGCTTTAGTCAGCTTATTTAAACGTTTAACACATTTTTGTAATCAGCGCTGACACTGTAGTGAAAGAAAGTAAAAGACAGAAAGAAAACAAAAGCGCCTGCTTTGTGCCGTGTTATCTTTTCTATGCCCTGTGGAAATAAAAAAAAGAAAATCATCCAGCTCTACAAAACTCCTTTGATATTTCTAAAGGTCTCTTTCAGACTCTCTGCATTCGCTTCCCTCCTCTCCCATGCCGTGTTGCCAAATTCTCATTCTTTCTGTCTGGCTGAGCCTGAATGCCTGCGGCCCTGTTAATCAGTGCAGCATGAGGCCCCAAGACCTGACCTCTCTTTCAATAGCTCTGCGTTTCACCAGTTTCACACCCACTGAAGGCTCGTCAATCTCAAACAACAATGGGCGCCAATTAAAGCTGCCCGGCTCTCTACCACCAGGTGCAGGCCCGAAAACGTTCCTTTATTATTAGATTAGACACTGCCATGAAAGGGAAGCAGGAAGAGGCCTTGGTGAGAATGCTCAAGTCCCCAACACGTCGCACAAACGCACAGAGGACACATCTCACCCAACAACTCCACTCCACCTCCCACCTCTCAAGGAAAAAACTTCATCCGGAAGCCAAAGACTTGAAAGAGCCCCATACAAGCCACTCAAGTGTATGTAAAACTAGTGGCAGGGACGAGAGGGCACGTCCAACAGCGTTTCCAAGGACTCAGTCTGCAATTTGTGAAAGCCAACACATGGTGCACATTCTCTGATTTAGTTAACTGAATAAAAAATGAAACAAAACTATCTTCATCTGTGCCAAACAATAGCAGTTGTTTATATAGCACTTGTCTTATTGTAAATACTATCAAAACACTTTCAAATTAGACACATTGTCCAACTGCTTACAAGTACAGTACAGTACACAAGTTGGGTGACTTGCTTAAGATGACCTAGTGGGTCAGAAGCAGCTTAGCGGTCTTTAGACGCTCCAGTTAGACTGACTACAGTCTATTACAAATATCTGTCAAGTTTCACTTCGGCTTTGAAAAGAGTGGCCAGAGCGGTCCAAGCCATATTGCTGGACAGACCAAAGGTCTGATCTCAGCTCATATATAGACATACAAATGTTTGGATATTTTAATATGTGCAATGTGGTTTATATACACAAATCTGTGACTAGTATTGTAAATATTAATATTGAGAAAGAAAAAATCTGAAAGCTAGACAACGATCTCATGGTGCACTGGCTTCCCATCAGTCAGAAAGTGGATTTTAAGCTGTGTCCACATGATACCACCCCACCATACCTGGAAATGTGGCTCCATATGTCAGCACCCACCCGCAGTCTTGGTTTCTGCAGTTCTCTCCCACCTTCAGCTGCTCCAGACTGCACTCTGTGGGGGCCTGGGCCTTTACTCGGTGGCTCCATGGTGGCCTTCAGTCAGCCACATTGCTCATTTTTAAATATGGTCTGAAAAGGCTTTTACATGACTGTGGCTCAGTACACTACACCACTTTGGGGTTTTTGGGCCTTTTTTCCTTGCAATCAGTAATTTTTCACTTTTAAACACATTTTATGAAAATCACGATAAATGTAAAGAGGAGAAAGGAAGAGCACGGCTTTTGACCAAGTCTATACTACATTTAAAGTTTTTGGATGAGGAGTTTTTTTGGTATCAATATTTTCATGCACTTCTGAAATTCAAAACAACATCTACAAACCCCTCAAGGCTTAAAAGGCATGCAATGAATTTGGTACAGGTTGGCATCATCTTCTATTACAATGCAGAGACATCTCAGCATTACAATGACAGATGTTAGCTATAAATAATACACCCTTCTGCTAAAGAAAACTTCCAAATAATGTAAAAAAAAAAAAAAAGTGCAGTTCAAGTGCAGAACACCACCATGATGAGAAGAGGCCATTCAGCCCAACAAGCTCGCCAACCCTATTCACCAAGAACTACAGACCTGAAGGTCCCAAAAGTCCTGCTATCCACCATACTACTCTGGTTCTCTCCATGAAGAACTTTAACATTTGTGCAAAATCTGCCCTTAAAAGAGTGTTGAACTGTATTACCAGTGTTCTCACTGCAGGATTTATTTTAAAGTAACAGCCTGGATCCACTGTACTAAATCCCTTTGTAACTTTAAACACTTCAGTTATGTCCTCTCCTAAACTGAAAAGCTTCAACTCCTTCAGTCTCTCCTTGTAGCTCATGCGTCTTGTCCTAAGCCAACAGTAGTTAATTGAGAAGCACAATAAGACAGGAAATAAATGCTAAAAAACAAAAGATGACAAATTAGAATCTAACTGGTGTGCTCCAGTCTAACATGTGTGACACAGAAATACAAACCATACAGAAAAACTGACTGGGGGAATCGGGAACACATTTAAGACTATACAGTCATAAGCGGAAAAAGCAAAAAATGTGTCAATCAGCAAGTCAGCAGTGCATCCATGCAGCACTTGACATCTGCTATCCACATTAAAGTGTTGTTGTTTGTCTACAGAATGACCAGCTGACCCGAGACAGTTGGAATGTGGACTTAAGACAACCTTATATAGGCACGCACACAAACGCACGCACAAATGCGCACACACACACACACACTTTTTTTGGTAATTCTGCTAAACAGAAACGTTGTGCTTCCATCACTAGAATTATTATGTAAATTAGGCTGATGTCCACAACTTGGGAAAAAAACAAAATCAAAAGTAGTATTTGGAAGTGTATAGTTTTAGATTCTCGATTTTAATGCAATAAAACACCATACAATAAAAAGGAAAATTGAATTAGTGAGGAACATTATTAATAATGACTGTAGTTCTACAAAAACTGAAGACGTTTTTCAAACTATGTCTTAATTACCTTATCTTTAAAGTAAATCAATATAAAATAATGGATTGAAGGGACAGCCAGATACTAGAGAATGGTGGCAAAAGAATCCCAAATATTTGCTTTGAAAGAAACTGTGGCTGCTCTCATTATGGTTGCAGAAGAGGACCAGTAATCCTGTATATTCTGGAAACCTGACCTCCTGACAGAACTACTTCTTCTACTGGGAAGAAATGACCGTTTTGGCAAATCTCTAACATTAACTAGCAACTCTGTCACCCATACCCTTGGGACTCAAATGCAAAAGGATTCTTTTCTGTCCATAAATCAAGTAATTGTACCAATACATTGACGATGTCTGAAGCCTTCGATTAGGAATTAAAATTTGAACCAAAAAATGCTGGAGGACCCAAGTACTCCACTAAATCAAAAATGTCAAGGCATCGATCAAAAGAAAGAAATGTCTCGCTTTAGCATGGCCAAGTTCTCTCTCACCCATTGAAAATGTTGTGGTGAGGCCTAAAGTGAGGCAATCAATAAAGATCAACTGTTTTGTTAAATTAAAGAAGAGCAAGATTTCCCATGAAGTAATATGCTGAAAATGAACAGAAACTGTTTCTTTTAGGAAAGAACTAGATTTGATTACAAAGGATTTCATCATTAAAAAATGTTTATAATTTGGATGGATGGATTGGAGATTCACACACTCAAGCAGCACTGAATAATAAAGGAATACCAAACAAGTCCTTATTAAGGACTATAAGTCTTAATGAGTTCTGTAACATGGTACTGATTGTATTTCTGACTGAACAGTATTTTAAATTTTGTTTCACTGAAATGTTTCATTGTCATATAACATTTCTTTTGCCATGCTTATTATAGGAACAAATTAAAAAAATATATATGAATACTGTAAATATTTAGAGACTTTACCCCCAAAGACTCATGCCATGTGCCATGTGTTATGACTGGCATGTAAAACTGTCTTTTACTGGTCACATATGCAAACTCAATGAACATGCCATATGTATGTATGTACCTGTTAAAACTGACAATTCTAAAGTCTTGATGCAGTTCTGGAATGAAATTGCATTTACAGTAAATTGCATCCTTAGAAATTTCCACATGCAAATAATCTCCCTATTTTAAGAATCTTCTAGCGGTAAAATCATTGAAATGCATATAAAGAGCCGATGGCAAAAATGTGGCATTTTAGAAAGAATAGCAAATTTAAAAAAATAAAGAAAGAAAGAAAGACTCCTGTAGCCTACCAAAATTTTTAATCACCATCTTCAAAAAAAAAAAAAAAAAAACGCTACCACTGGTATTAATGATCAATAAATATCAAATAAGACCAAAAGCGTTCTGCTGCCCGACACACCTGCTTGGTAAATAAGACATCTTTTGAAAAGTGATTAGCTACTGCTAGCTCAGGGCTATCTGAAGTTCAAAATGCCATAAAGGAGCCAATGAATGTATTTCAGAAGAGACGTAAAACAGGAGTGCAATTTCTGCTGTTTTCTTCGTGTTATAAAGCTGACATGAGACTTCTGTTTCCATGAAATGCATTGCCTCCTAGCATTCTGCACTGGCTGATAGCTTGTTTATTCACAGAAAACAGTTGCAGCCCTCACAACTCTACCATATCCTCTATAAAAGATTCAAGGCACTGGTTTTTAAAGTGCTGAAGAATGGTCTGATGGACAGCAGCTTCCTGAACAGCAGTGAAAGGATACCAGTCATTTGGTTGAGAAGTTGATTAGGGACATTTGTGAGTTACTAATCAAAGAACATCCTGCAGCAAGTTGTGTCTGGCTGCCATGAGGCTATCATAATAAGGGGTTGGTTGGCTGCCACTGAGTTAGCTCTAACTAACCAGCATACATCCACAGAGTGACCTCATTAGTTAGGCTCATTCTAACCATTTACAGTAGTTTGCCTCTCTCATTACAGGCTTACACACCATTGATTTAAGAGAAAACTTGTTCAGCTCCAACCCCAATGCTCACTTGTTTCTGTCTAGATTGCCTTTGGCCTTCCAGCACTGTAACGTGGAAAATTCTGCTTAGCAAAAAAAGTTAATGAATAGATTTTTAAATTAATTTACTGTCAGAGGTGTCATCTTCTACACACAGGCATGTTGCAGGTGTGGCAGTATGCAATACTCATCTTATGCAAACATAAATTTTAATTCCTACCTTGAAAATAAACAATGATATTTACAAAAGTTATATTGCTATTATGAGATTATGAATAATGCACATCCTTGATTACAAACGTGTTGGTGGTATAAATCCTACAATAAGATAACATACAAAAACTGTTTGTGTTGAATGACATTAAGCAGACATTTTTATGATGAATTCAAATTTGATAAATGAATTTTATTATATAAAAAAAGGATTACTTGTTAGCACTACCTAAACTTCTTGGCATAAAGAACATTTTTTGTTGAGTTTTGCTGTCCCGTGCCCCGAGAACATATACTCACAGTGTGCGCAAGGCTCGGAGCCCCCGGAAGGCCCCTTCAGTAATGTGGCTGATAGAATTGTGACTCAAGCGCAGAATGTGCAGAACACCAAGGCCCAGCAGACTGTCATCTTCAAGCCGGGTCAAGCTGTTGTATGACAGAGTTCTAAGGAGACAAATGCAAGAATGAATACTACAGCAACCTTTGGCGGTGTCAGCCACGGCCAAGAATTTCTAAGGTCTTGGCACACAGCTTGAGAGTACAACTTGCTGCACATGCCTTCTTCGCAATAAGCAAGACAGCAGAAGGAAAAAACTGGCAGCACTGGTTATGTACACTCTCCGGGCTATTGGATAATTTGTGGTTTTTCAAATTTGGCTTAAAATTGGATTGTGGGGAGAAATTATAGTTTATAGCTGCATTGTAATTTTCACTTCAGGTGGCAGATTGCAACATTCCTTTCATAATCCTTCACCAGAAGTATTCAAAAGAAAAAAAAATACAAATGCAACAAACTATACTTAGACAAAGAGCAATTTGTTGAAGGAATGATCTCTCCGAGCAGCCAACATTTTCTGCCCATGCAGAAAAAATTGCAAATTTAAATTATACATCATGTGTATTATTCTGAAACACTAGAAAATTGTCCTAAAAAGAAGAACTTGTTCAGTTTGCTAATGAAATACCTCCAAGAATAAACCAACCCTGGAATTATATGCACAACTCAAATGAATCCCGAAACAAGGGTAATAAAATATAAGAGGAGTGGTAGAAGTCTGAAAATTAAATACATTAAAAACAGAAGCAATGACTCACAACTCGTGAAGCTTTTGGCAAAACCTCCAGCTGTCAGGATTAATGCGAGAAATTGAGTTATTGCTGAGGTGAAGGGAGAGGAGGGCCGAAAGTCCATATAAAGAGCCACCATTGACTTCGGTCAGGCAGTTGTTGTCAAGAAACCTGCAGGAAAATTGGACACAAAAATAAAAAAATAAAAAGCGTGAGAGTTGAGTTACATAAAGGAAATCACTCAACACCCACATTCCATCCAGATGCAGGATCTGACAGTCACATGCCACTGTCTAAAAGCAAAGATGGAGAAAATACTGATAACTGAAAGCAAGAAACTAACTGGGAATGGCTAAAAAAAAATCTTAATCTTACTCCAAAGCTGCAAGCATAAAGATTTCCAATATAACTTTTTTCTTCTTTTCATTTAGAGGAAGAACAACTGAAGGTTCTGCTAAACAAGAAATGATTAGCATACTTGAACAAGAAGCTCCTTCCCCTTAATTGCTCTAAATCTGAATGACTTTAATGATTAATTTAAGAAAAAGGCAACCTTTTGTGCTTGGATGTGTCAGAGGAATGTGCAACAACAGAAAACACGAGACAAAAGACGATTACAGGATAGCTACGAAACTAACTTACAGTGTTTGCATCCTAGCTGGGCCCCAAAACGCTCCATCTGTAAGCTTGCTGATATTGTTTCTCTGGAGTTTCAGTGTTTCCAGGTTATCCAGCCCTTGGAACGTGAGACCCTCAATCACCCGAATTCGGTTTCTATTCAAGTCTCTAAAACAGGACACCAACAGCAGAACAGTTACCATACAAAAGACAATGCATATGCAATTAACATTTTACTCCAATGGCTGTTCCACTCAGTCATCTCTGACCCCAAAGTAGAGAACTGCTAGAAAGACAAACATGGATGAAGAACCGAATTTATAGCCCACTCTACAGTTAATAAAGTAGACAGGCGTAATTGAGTTATATACATCAGTTATAAATTCTCTTATCATTATATTAAAATTAGAACATGCCCACTACATCAACAAGCACAATCTAAAGTTAAAATAAAAATACGAAAAAGAAATATACAGTATGCCCTAATTTAATGTCCACTACTAACTTCACATTAGCACATTAGTCATATTCTGTTATGTTAAACACAACTTTGACATAAGACCTCAAAACCCAGCCTTATAACTCTGCTCTCCAATTGAAGTGACTATGACAAGAAAAACTGAATATTAAATTACTTAAGATGAATACTGTAAGGTATTCTCAACAGTGTGAAAAAGAGGCAGCAAGATTCAATTTAATGCCAGGTTTGAGTATGAAAATGCGATATTTCAGGACTGGTAGTTGCAGACCCCACAAGTGCTGCTGAGGCTACAGGTTTCCATTCTAACCCTTTCCTTAATTAGTGACCAGTTTGTCACTAATTGACTTCTTTTCCCTTCATTTTAGTTAACTTGTTCTTTTTAAGATGCAGTCCTTTGAAGGCTTCATTTTTTTCCTTAAAAACGTGACGTGAGCCAACAGATGCCCAGCTAAGTCAGGGCCTCAAACTTGAGACAATTTCACTCCAACCAGTTTCTTAATCTGAAGCCGATTCCTGTTGTGAATTAAACCTGTTATTGATTTCATTGGTTTGTTGCTGTCCTCATTCTGCGACAGTAGACATTTCCAAAAGAAGATCACTATCAAAATGCCTTGTGGGCCTGAGCAGATCAACATTACTGAGACTTTTGTACTTCTTTATTTCCAGATCTTGTATGATGGACACAGCTTAGCTGTACATTTATTGACAGCTTTTGTATCTCATTGTTTGGCTGCTAATTAAGGAAAAAATGAACAGTAAAGGGGAGGGGGGTGAGAGTCTTAAATAGCAAGTTAATTAAAATTAAGACAAAAGAGTTAATTAGCAGTAAAAACTGGTCACTAATTAAGAAAAGGGTTAGAATGAAAACCTGCAGCCACAGTAGTGCTCCAGGAGCAGAGGTGGAGACCCCTGCTATTAAATTACAAAACATAGTCAGACTTTTTTTTTAATTAATGATACCCATTTTATAATATTCACATTGTTTTTCAGAAGTTGTGTTGGAGCTTGAAACATTGTGCTACATGTGCAGGATTCAAGGCAATGACAGATGCAGTGCCACTATAGGCAACTCTAAGAGAAAGATTTTCATAATTCAGAGGTGATCACTACTACTTTAAATAAATACTCTAAAGACACTGGAAGTGTTCATACTGCATGGACTGCTGTTATACAATCATATAAGCAGAACATTTATAATTGGTCACTACTCACAATTGAATCAGACGTGGTAACTTAAAAGCCTTGGTGGGCAGCTGGCCAATCCTGTTTCTGCTGAGCCGGAGTACCTGTAAAGTGCGCGACAAGTTGTCAAAGGCCCCAGGCTCCAGAGAGCCAATTCTGTTACTTCCCAGGTACCTAATAATAAACAAGTTTACAAGTTATTTCAATAGTGCTGTTTCATAAATTTTCATTCACTAACAATGTGTCAGACATAACCAGAATGACCAGACCATCTGCCTCCCTGTAAACTATATTTTATTTCCAACAATTGAATTATTTAGCACTAAAGAACAAAAAAAAAAAGCATCTTGTTGTGTGACCAAGCAGTTTTGGTGATATTAATAATAAGATTTGACATTCTAGCCACAACCACACTGCCCCAGCAGCCTGACCAACTCACTTGTCCTGCCCAATATAAAAATAAAGGTTTATAAAAATCAGCATCTTGTGTTAATGGATACAGAAGGCCTTAGATTAGTTTTCATTGTGCCAGACAATTTACTGAATTCAGTTATTGAAGGAAACACTCTGCTCCTCCAAAGCCTCACATAAGACAGTGACAATTCAGAATTGGCATCTGTGGGCATCTTCACAGTGATAGATGTTTGGGGTTAAAAAAAATCACCAGCAAGAAAGTAGGGTGCATGATAAAAGGAAAGCTAGCAGCCTACTCAATCATTGCTGTCTGGTCCTTTGGGATCTGTTTAAAACTATTAAAACATGTACAAAATGAAGCAAATACAGAAATGAAATAGCATCAAAAGTACAAATTATAAAGACTAAAAAAATGAGAATGCATGGCGTAAATTAAACTCTGGAGAAAGCTTTTCCATAATTATTAAAATCTCCCTTTTATCACAAACCAAGAGGAACAGGGTGAACATCATTCTGGTTTTAAGAGACAATTTCTGTGTCATTTAGAAATCCTGTGTAGAAAAGAAGTTTCTTCATAAGCAGCAAAGGTGAGCATGCAGGAGTCAAGTCAAGTCAAGTCAAGTTGAGGAGCATGCACCGATACAGCGCGTTGCCACACCCACTACACGACAAAACAACTCGGGATCCCGGCTGGCAACCCCCCAGGCAGACACTTAGAAATTTGAAAGAGAAGAGCTAAGAGTGTATGCGATTCTAAAATTAACACCTTATAAATACAGTTGTCTGAATCAGAAATTGTCACTATAAACGTTTCACAATGACACTCATCTTAGTGATGTTATAAAGTAAAATCTAAACTTCAGGTATCTGTTGATGCTTCAACTGTAGTCAACTGGCAATGAAACTAAATCCATTCCTTTAATACTCTATTAATACTCAAACAATGCCTAATGGAAACTAGACTCAAATAAGAATTAAAAAACGTACAAGTCTTTAATTTTCAGCCCATGAGGAATGCTGCCACTTCGGACTTCGGTGATTTCATTGGAGGTTAAATCCAGTGTCACCAAAGAGACATAAGGCTGAAGCTGACTTGCTTCTATGCTGCGGATCTTATTGTGGTGCCTGTGAGAGAAAACAGAAATCTATTAGGAGAGAAACAACTGCCGTGCTGCCAGTATGAAGAACATAACGGGCATACACAAACTTAGCTGATCCATTTCAGGGTCACAGGGGACCAGCATCTATCCTACATACATACACACACACAGAGACACACACAGATAACACATACTGTATACTTCAATGAAATAATAATGCATGTAAATAAAAACAGACAAGAATATATCAAATGTGCTTCTAATAAAACCAAGGATGAAAGCAGCATGCCACTTGACCCAAACTCCACATAAAGACTTCACCAATATCCCATCCCAATATACTAAACAGAAACATTCCCTTAAGAAAACATATGGTTGTGTGAAATGTTCAAAATATTTAGGAACTTTTAAGTGTTTTGGACAGGTTCTTAATTTACACTACATCAATAATGAAATTGTGACCCCAAAAACTTAACATGTTGTGGGTCTTTTTTGTAGACCAAGAACTTTACTCAATAACAGAAATATAAAAATAACAATAATAATAATCTGTGAAAACTGCACTTATGCAGCAAGATGAAATAATAAAGGTCACACATCCCACTAAAGCCATCAAAAGAATCTTCCCCTTCACTGCAAACAAACAGCTGCTGCACATCCCACCCACACAAATGAAATCCGTCAGACTCAAACTAGAGGAGACTTTCAAACTCCTTGAAAGCAAAGATTCACTGGCACAGCAGCATTAATCAAATGTTTCACTCCTGGCACCGAGTTATAGAAGTGACTACGGAAGGACAAACAGGGTGAACCGTCACAGCCAGAGTCCAGGAGAGGCCAGGCCAGGCCGGAGTGTTTCCAGAGATGAGATCAAACAAGTGTCGCACGACACCTGCTCAACATTCCCTGACAGGCTGCTCCCTGTAATGTAAGGTAGAGTTACAGCTGCACCTCCTCCAGACCACCAATCCCAATTCTAGGCAGCGTCCAGAGGCGTGGAGATCCTCCATAATATGCCTACCAGCACACAGCTGAAAGGACGGCGCCCAAATGCCTAAACTCTGCGCCCCATCACAAGAGATGTGCCAGTTCCTGTGAGCTGCAATGGTAAAAGTTTTCATAATAAGAATGATGAATTCTGAAATCTTCAGAAAGAAATCCGGAATATGTCATCACTGATTGGACGCTACAGTCGATTCACTGCATATTCACCCCCCCTCACTTTTTCACGTTTTGTTATGTTGCAGCCTTGTACTAAACTCATTTAAATTCATTTTCCCCCCCAAACAAGCAACACTTAATAACTAAGAATGACAAAATGAAAAGAAGATTTTAGAAATTTCTGCAAGCTGAATAAAAACAAACCCCCAAATCTCATATTTAAACAAGTGTTCAGACTCTTGTTGACAAGCCAGCTGGAGTCTCCTTGGGTTCGATGCAACAGGCTTCACACACACCTCGATTTGGGGATTTGCAGCTTAAATTCTATGCAGATCCCCTCAAGCTCAGTCACCCTGGATGGAGACGTCTATACAGAGCCATTTTCAGGTCTCTCCAGAGAAGTTTATTTAGGTTCAAGTGCAGGCTCTGCCTGGGCCACCCAAGGACATTCAGAGTTATCCCTAAGCCTCTCCTGTGTTGTCTTTGTGCTTAGGGTCAGTGTCCTGTTGGAAGGTGAACCTTTAGTCCTCTCTGCAGTCCACTGTGCTCAAAGCAGGTTTTCATAAAGGGTATCTCTGTACTTTGCTCCGTTCAGCTTTCCCTTGACCCTGACTAATTGCCCAGTGCCTGCTGCTGAAAAACAACCCCACAGCACAATGCTGCCACCACCATGCTTCTCTGTAGGAATGGCATTGCAAAGGTAATGAGCGGTGCCGGGTTTCCTCCAGACATGACGTTCATCTCAGACCACAAAAATCTTACTTCCCACCATCTGAAGTGCCAATTTGCAAACTCAAGGTGGACTTTCATGCTTCTTTTTCTGAGGAGAGGCTTCTGCCTGGCCTGTCTGTCATCAAGTCCAGATTGGTGGACTGTTGCACTGATGGTTGTCCCTGCAGAAGTTTCTCCTGTCTCCACACTGGTTCTCAAGCCTAGTCAGAATGACCATTGGGTTCTTGGTCACCTCTTTTAACAAGGCTCTTCTCTCCCATGATTGCTTTGTTTGGCCAGCTTTAGAACGGGTAGTGGTTGTTCCAAACGTCTTCTATTTAAGAATTATGAAGACCACTGTGCTCTTGAGAACCTTCAATAGAGCAGGGATTTTGTTGCACCCTTCCCCAGATCTGTACATTGACACAGTCCTGTCTTCTAAGCTCTGTAGGCAGCTCCTTCAACCTCATGGCTTGGTTTTTCCTCCACCATAGGGCCTTCCATAGACAGGCGTGTGTCTTTTCTAATTAGTCCAGTCAACTGAATGGACCACAGGTGGTCTCCAAACAAGGCACAGAAACCTCTCAATGGTTGTCCACAGAGCAGGATGCAACACACCCAGATTTCAAGTGTCATAGCATAGGGTCTAAATACTTGTATCAAGGTGAGATTTCAAGTTTTTTCATTTTAATATTTTTGGAAATAAAAAATTTGTCTGCTAAGTTAAAAAAAAAAAAA
>JANRMT010062840.1:57097410-57141905 GCA_026402145.1 Polypterus bichir lapradei | reverse complement strand
GTCGTTTATACCTCGTGTCTTCTCAGTAAACTTGTATCTCGCGAAAACCGTCATTTGCCGTAGGCATGACAAACGGCAGCGGGAGTGTGTCTATAAACTTAATATAAACGTACGGTTCACGCTGTGCTTTGTTTCCGCAGTAGCTGTACTTATGAATATGCTTGTATTCATGAATACGCTTGTATGCATCACTTGCTTCATAATCTTTTTCTGCCTTCTCAATTGTGAAAAGGCATTTTTTGCTCAGCGCTGTTTGCAGGTCTTCCTTGTTCTCTACGTACTTACGTAGGAGGCGTGATGATGTCACACAAAACTCCGCCCCCACGGCCATCCAGCTCAACTCCATTACATTATATGGAGAAAAATAACCTCCAGTTATGACCATTACGTGTAGAATTTCGAAATGAAACCTGCCCAGCTTTTGTAAGGAAGCTGTAAGGAATGAGCCTGCCAAATTTCAGCCTTCTACCTACACGGGAAGTTGGAGAGTGAGTCAGTCAGTCAGTCAGTCAGTCAGTCAGGGCTTTGCCTTTTATTAGTATAGATACGGGCCATTAAATGTATTACAGCTCACCATGCCGGGTTTACCGAGGGCAAATGGGAATAACAGTGAGGTAGGGTCCATAGCAAAAGCATCAAGCACAAGAACTAGAAATCCATTCTGGGTAGAGAAGCTGTCCATCACAGGGCACATAGTACATCATGAAGCTAAGCTAAACATAAATTTAGGACATAATACGTAACATCAAATATAATTAAGCCAGTTCAGGATCAACGTGGATCTATTCTATCAGCACTGGAAGGAAGGTAAGGAAAAACCCTTGGACTGATGTTCTTCCAGCCCAGGGCACAAAAACACAAACCCACAAGCACACTCATTCACTCACACTGGGGACACTGGTTAACCGATCAAGGACTTTTGTAGGATTTGGGAGGAAAACCAGGGGACCCAGAGCAAAACCATGCAGCAGTGGGTTTTGGGGGGGTGCGGATGACCAGGCTCCAAATTCAAGGCAGGTTACAAAGATTCTGTATTAGAATGTGGAAAGACTCTGAGCATTCTCAAACTTGTGTGACCCAGTTCAAAATCGAAGAGGGCCATAGTCTATGCCAAAAGCATGAGACACAAGAACTAGGAATCCATTTTGAGCAGAGCAGCAGGGCATCACAGAGCCCACTAACTAACTAACATTCACCTCCATACCTACAATCACCAGATTCGCAAAACATTTATGGTTTTATTATCACTGGAGTGACAGCAAATTCACAATGTTTTGGCTTTTAAGTAAAAATCTCTCAACACAAAAGGCTCATATTTGCACACAAGTGGAAGGCCACACCAAGCTGAAGACACACACCATTTTGCGTCAGTTAGTTGGTTCACCTAGCCAGACCTTGAAGAGGATGGGCAACACATCCCTTCAGCACACAGCTCTCCTCTGGAAAGGTTTGAAGTTGCCTGCAAGTAGTAGAAAATGTTTAATTTTCAGTTAAAAAAATTGACGTTGTCGGCTTTTTGCCACTTGCTCCAGTATAATATTTAAAGCAAAAGATATGGTTTAACAACAATGCATAGTACAAAGATAAAACAGTAATGATGCCTAAAATGTTCTGGGAAGAACTGAGAGTATCGTACACTCTTACAGGTACACAAAGGGGTCCTGAAAATGAACTGTGTAAATAACTGCCCACGCCTCTTCTTCTCTAAGATGGAGGAACAGCACTGGTGTCACTTGCTCTGCTTTTTCTCTGCAGGAAGAAGAGATCCACCCCGCTTCTGGCCTACAGGTTCAGTTGACCACCTCTTGCACCAGGGTAAAGGCAGCTCTCCCAGCACAGCCTCGCCAATACAATTCCAGGCTTTTGGCTAACTCCATGCCAATAGAAACACCATCAAAGGAGTCTCCCAGATTCATTTATAAGAGTTTACCATGTTCAATTGTTCCTTATTGTAGAGTTCCAGTTAATTACTTTAACAGCTAATCCAACTAAATTACATGGAATACCAAGTGGCACACAAGAGAACAAGCCAAGGTTCATCTTGCGTCTCTGGAAATAGACAAGTGGCACTAGACCTCGTGGTCCCTTTCATACAAATAACCCAGGAAATTCCAAGGAGAACCA
Source organism: Polypterus bichir lapradei (assembly GCA_026402145.1). Lineage (NCBI taxonomy): Eukaryota > Metazoa > Chordata > Cladistia > Polypteriformes > Polypteridae > Polypterus > Polypterus bichir. The sequence continues at coordinate 57,139,781 of JANRMT010062840.1, read as the reverse complement.
TTCACTAATGACAAGGATACCCAGCAAATTTCCAAGATGAAATAATTTACAAAAGTCAGTCACACTTCAGGTAAGGGAGAGGTGATCTCGACACTGGAGGCGGCTTTTAAAAGAATGTGACCATTACAGTCACCACCATTACAATTTGGTACGTATCACAAAAACAAAAAAGGAATACACATTGGTATTTTATTGTTTTAATAATATACAATACTATGAATGTGCAATTGAAAACATACGAAGCAGCAACATCTCAAAGCCTATGCTACTGGATCTTTACTACTCCTGGTACTTGTATGAAGCTCTTTGTCCACCAGACAAGCACCACATGTGCACACCATTTCACTGCTGCCTATGCACACTGGTAGAAAACAGCTGGCAGTGAAGAGGAAATTCTATCACAACCTTCTCTTTGGCCTGAACAGAAAGCAGCTTCCTTATTTCAGAACTCATCCACACATTCCAGGCACTTCACTTACCCATCTTTACAAAATGAAATCCTAGCCTCTTACACCAGTCTTGATCTCCCAAGGTTGGTTCAATTCAGATAAACAGCAGCACATCACATTCAAGTATGCAGTGCCAGTCTGCATGCTTTGCCCAGCAATTTGCTGGCTTTGCACATACAAACTCTGACCACGAAAACCAACAGAAATTACACTAGGACTTGAACTGGGGAAATGACTAGATCAATTTTCCCAAGATTCTTGGCTCTGCTTTGTTCACACACTGCCCTGAGCTGGAATCTGCCAGTAAATTCTTGAGATTTTCTGCATGTGTCAAAGGGACCACTGTCACCCATTATTTAAAGTAAAAAAAATAAAAAAATAAACAGAAAATGTTTTTTTTTTTTTGCAATTGACACTTCAAATATTCCCAATGAAAGTCAGGGTATTAATATTTTTTGCACTGCAACTGTCAAATGTACAAGTCTTCTCACATTGCAATTTCCTAGCAGAAGGAATCCCCATTTTCAGTGAATAATTAAGGATTAATCTCCACAAGTTATGGCAGGCAGAGTGAACTGAAAAGGGATGAGATAAGCAGCTTGTCGGTTTGACAGATATAAATTAGTGCGGCATACAAATTCAGAAAAGTCCAATTAATCAAAAGTACTTGAGTCTGAAAGTGTACTATAATGTACTCAAAAAAAATGAAGCCTGTGCTCTCTAAACAAAAACTGAACCACCACCAGCACCCAAAACACAGGAAGATTACAAAATACCAATGAAAATATGACAAGGGTATGCTCTCAGCCAATTAGTAACATTAAATAAGCACTCAGACCAATTCGTCAGCACAGAACAGTATATAACAATAAACTGAAACAAACGAGCGAGCGAGGATGACCCTGGGACGGACTCACGGTCCATAAACAGCTCGGGCTCCTGACTTGAGATCCTAAACTGGATAAAGACATTAGAGAAATAGACGTATGAACAAGTAATTGTGTGGTTTATCTGGGCCTTCCTGAACAGTTCTATCCCACCTCCAAAATATCACAAAAACGGTTTCGCTCGCATCCCACCAACTCACAAGGTCGATCCATCTTCCAACATGTCAGTAACCCATACCCAACTTGAAGGGTGCCATCCCATTGGCCTTTTCAGCTTACTGGGGTGGACAGCCCGTTCTCATTAGAACGGTTTTAACGCCTAATCTGACATTACCGCCTGACCAAGCTGCTGAATCACATCTGGGGTGAGGTGCAGAACCTGTGACAACATCAAAGGCTGGTCTACCATGGTCTGCGGTGGCAGGTCAGAAGTGCACTACGTCCACTGCTACCAGGCTGACTGTTTTTTTTTTTTTTTTCCAGGATGCTGCTGACTGGAATTTGCTTTCCTCTCCTCCTGACCAGATCTCAGCAACAACATTAATGGACACATTGTCAGGATCCATTTATGTTTCATCAGTTTGGAAGTGGTTTGTTTTACTGTCTATCTAATCAAATCTGTATTTTATAAAAAAAAAAAATAAAAAAGGTGTCATTTACAGTTTACCTGTAGAATTTGCTTCAGTGCTCTGAGTCTGTACTCTGTGACCGGTCTATCCATTTCCTAATCCAGTTATCAAGGGCAGGGTCGTGGAGAAGCTGGAGCCCATCCTAGCAGGTATTGGGCACAAGGCAGGAACAATCCCTGGAAAGGGGGCCAGTTGACATAAGGATGAACGCGCACACACACAGTCCAATTTAGCAACTCCAGTTCACCCAACATGCACATCTTTGGACTTGAGGAGATAACTTTTTGGACAGTGTAATATAAAAATTGTTCCTTTTCTTTCAAAAGTACAACATCCCCCCAATCTGCCCCAGTCAGAGGCCGTATGCTGCTTCTTAGTACTAGACAGGTAATGCCAGGCTCCTTCCAGTCCTCCGTAAGCTCAGGAGATCATCCTGATTTAGATCATCTGCTATTGTGAATCTTTTCTGAGACACTGCTGACCCCGGGTATTCCTAATAAAATACATTCAGCATAAGCACATTTGTTGAGTTGAATCCACCCAGAAAATAAAGCAATCAGAACATAAGATTAATGAGTGAACACCATTCAAACTAGAATGACAATACGAACAAGTTTTGAAATACACAGATAGCTTCACATGAAAGATAAGAAATGGGAATGAAGCAACCCAATGTCACGATATGAAGACATATGTTTTCCTTCTTAGAACCCAGCTCTAAAAACAGGAAGTGACAACCCTGATGTACATCACCTTTTCGTCACTACACACACACACAAAACACCCAAAGCCGCTGTCCTTCCTTTTAGGACTGTTAAGACCAGCTGTGCTCAGTCACACTTGTAGGGCCAATCACTCAAGGCGATACACTTAGCCACACTTCCCAGGATCTTCTCCCAGAGCACATACACCAGACACGGCAGGGGTCATTAATGCAAAGTAAATCCAACTGTCTGGGCAAACAGTAGGGTGTTTGTGCAAGGGCAGCCCAAAGAAACACCAAACTCAATTCCCAAAATCACTGAAAGTAATCCATCCCATCAACAAAAAGTGAAATAAATTGTCAAATAAAACCAAGCAGTGGTTAGGCATGGGTTTAACCAAGCACAAACCCCTCAAGCGAGAACTCAGAGCTTTTCATTACAATCAAATGCTTGTCACTGAACAGTCAAAGAAAATTGCTGCCCTTGTTACAAGTGGGAAGTACAAATTACACGGCCTACACTAGAAAATTGTTAGTTTCATTCTCTTTAGTACCATCAGCTACGATTTCAGCAGCAATCACAAATCTCATGCCACAGGCAATGTCTAGCTACTCTCTCTTTCAGCAAAACATTAATTTAAGATGACAAGATAGTGGGCAGCTCAACAGCAGCACAAAGCGGAATTTATTATGCTCAGCCAAATGAAGGGGAGCCCTCAATACTGTAAAAGGCACACTCTAAAGATAAAGAAAAATACTGAACAATTCTCCAAAATAGTATGAAAGGCTGCACTCTGACATGGTGCTCGTTTCCTATAACAAAAAGCGTTCCTGAATTGACACTTATCACGCAGCAATTTACTCACATTACCTACTAAAAGATTCCTCCCTACCTCAACAGTCATCAGAAGAAGATATAAAAGAAATACAATTAACAACTTTCCCTGAATCAATGCCCTTCAATTAAACACATGGTATCAGAGAGTTGCTTACCTTGAAATACATACAGTATTTTTAATTAATAATAATCTCATACAACTGTTGCTAGCTACAGCTTTCAAAGGTTTAACAATTCCCAACAGGCCAGCAAATCTCTAAAACATGAACACCAATGGAACCACAGCAGCATGAAACACTGGACTGCACTACAGATACTGTAGGTGCCCTGCCCTCTGCCCAAAAGACACAACAAACTACAAAGGAAAGTGAAAAACAGACACTCTGACTGTGCTCCTAAATTTAACACACACGGACTGAGCCAAGTAGTAAGCCTTGCAAGTGACCCGGGGCCAGAAATCCCAAGAAATATTTCTTATTCCAAGCCACTCCAAATTTAAAGATACGTGAATTTGTAAAGAATGCACGCCTGATGCAAGAGACGTGGCTTCTAATGCAAGCCTCGTAATAAAAGTGTGCCTTCATGTTGCAGGCCCACAAAGCAGGTTCAGAAAAGAGCGGCAGGGTTTGTGTCGAACTCTGCAATGGATTAGTCCCAACAAAGAACCCAGTGGGACTCGCCTTCCAAAAAGCCACACTACTTGTAAGCAGTCAAAAGCAACCAGATGTCGGTTTTTTATTTTGCCCCCTCATGCAGCTTAGAAGAGGGCAGCTGATCAATCTTTCAATTTTATACTTTGATTCCCCAAAAAGAAGCGAGTGCAGGAATGATTTCTCATCCTATCATCTTCTGTCAATCAAAAATGATTGATCAATGAATAGCGAAGGTAAAGCATGCCTCATGATCATCACTCCTTGGAGGTGTTCCTACTGATAACACTGTAACATCCATTTCTTAGATAGTAAGCTGTGTTAGAAAGCTGGCTCACTCGACACAGACAGTAAAAAACAATGTGGAAGGGAGGCAGGTGTATGAGGCAAGACACAAAAATAACCGGACCGGGCTTGGGACTTTTCTGGAAAACCGTCTGGAGGTTGGCTGGATGTGAATCATACAACTATATCCCCTCCTACACGCCCTCTCAAACCGCCGACCAGCCAGGTATATGCTGTGAATAGCCCAGTCAGTATCTGCACAACAATCGCTACATGAGTTATCGCGATAATATCGGGTGAAAAAAAGTGAACAGCAAGACAAGACGACGTATCAATGGAAGATACATCTGCAGTAGTGTGGAGATCAGGAGGGGAGTATAGAGAAGGTGACAATGTTTACAATGCTGTAAGTCATCAATAAATATTTTTTTTTTTACCAATCTGGTTATTTTTGTGTCTCACCTCATATCATCATTTTATATGGAACAGTAAAGCGTATGCTTGTATTTCACATTGTCACTCTTTCATACTCTGTGGTGGGCTGGCGCACTGCCTGGGGTTTGTTCCTGCCTTGCGCCCTGTGCTGGCTGGGATTGGCTCCAGCAGATCCCCCATGACCCTGTGTTAGGATGTAGCAGGTTGGTAAATGACTGACTGACTGACTCTTTCGTACTAATTTTTATAACGGTCTTTAACATTAAAATGTGCCTGATGTTTCTGTTAAAATAAATGCAACCTAAAACATGTTCAATAAAGTTTAGAAGGTGAAGCAGTTACATGTGATTTTTAACTTTACACACTGAGTCAAAGCCCCAAACTCACATAAGCAGGAACCCAACACATACTTAAAAACGCAATGCTTTGTCGTATATTGCTGTATGAAATAAGAATATGGGGGTTTAACACATAAAGCAAAATAATTATTGCATAGACAATAATGAATAATCCATTGTTTAAACTTGTAAGACAAAAATTACAAAGCCAACACCATAACAGAGCAGACAAAAACACAATATATTAAAGCTTGTGTGCTTCATTTTCTAAAACCATGCTAAAATTATTCAAGTCTTTAATATCACCGGTGTCCTTTCATACGGGCCTTCTTCATGTGTGCAGGCTAGCAGCCAGCCAGCTCACAGCACAACATACAATAAATTAGCTAGCAGCCTAGCTGTGATGCTCATCCTGAGCGCTCATGAAAACTGCACTATAAATCTGGCTCTGTGCAAGGCCTCGTGATATAGATCTTGGTAAGGACAAATGTAAAGCGATGCCAGTAAATGGCATCTGTAAATTCCCTGAAGCGTTTCCTGCGTCAAACCCTAAAAACCCAGTCACTGCCAGGAACAGAGCACAGATTGCTCATTGGCACTCTTTTAAAACGCCGTTCACGTGCTCAGAAAAGCTTAGAGGGGACAAACACAGCCCAATCTTCCTGCACTATTTCAGTGATTCCTAAGGCTGACCGACTTACTGTGCTACAAATGTAACTGACAGACTAATTCAACACAGACATCTGCACTCCAGTCGATCACTAATCAATGTCGATCACAGAGGAACAGATGATACTGGCTCCAAAATCTCAATCTAAATTACATTTAATACAAAAAGGACTTGTATAATGAGAAGATGAAGTCATTTACCTTTGAGCTTAATTTATTACTTGCGTCACAGGGATGCAGGAGGTAGCTCTGCCATCTCGCATCCCTTGGCTCTCAGTTAGATTTTGTCCTGGGGCAGCAGAGGTAGAATTAGACTTAGGGTTGTACTTTCTCTTGGGTTCTCCTTGAGTTTCCTTCCTTCACAGTCAAAAGACCTCCATTACAGTGTTCTAGTAGGACCAGGTCTTGATAAGGTGGTGCATCCTGTCCATGCTGTGAAGGCAGAACAGTCCAAGCCCACCTCCCACAAGCCCTCATCCAGATCTCCTGGCATGAATATAAGAGCACCAATTATACATTTAACAATTTAACGTTGTGATCCAAAAAAAAAGTTATCTAGGCTGCCAAAATACTAGTCAGTGGTGTTATAATCAAAGTACTAAACAACAATAGTTATGTATTACTATTCTTTAGCGCCCAGCCATACAGTGAGCCAATGGCAACCCCAGTAGCACAGGGCACATGACAGCCACCATTCCAAGTCAGGACACAAGTCCATCAGAGGACACACACGCAAAAGGATCACACGTTATTCACACACATCTAATAACCAAAAACTACACAGAATGCACAAGGAACCATAAGAAACGTGAGAACCCACAGGGTGGGACAGAAAACATTTAAACTGCACACAGAAAGTCACCAGGCCTTCGATTCAATCCCTGGACACTGGAGCTGAATGGCAGCAAACACTGACCACTACTTACTTTACGTTTACTTGCCCAACTGAGCACAATATACAGAGTTGTTAAAATGATCAAAGTGCCATCAACAGATGCAATTGCTACAATCGAATTGAAAATTGCTGTCACACGTGAACGTATTTGCATCAATGAGCAGCTGGTACCAATAATGGTAACAAGTGCCCAAGGTAGCATTAAGAGCACTGCAGCCCACTAGATGTGAATTATAAAAGGAAGCTTAGGCAACAAATTATAAAATTGAGTTCTGCACAAACCTTTTGGTAAGAAAGAGGCTGTAAATTTATATATTAGACTTACTGTAATTATCTTCCCGATCCCAACACCTACACACTCACTACTTTTGGACTGCTATTTAAATCAAGTCTTCATTTTTGATAAGCTCACTGCAACCTTTGCTAATGTTTAGCACTGCAGGAAATTGTCAATTTTCTGACAGAATTTAACAACAAGCTTAAAAAATAAAATTTCTGTACTGCATGTTTGAACGGTAAAACATGGCAACAAACTTGCTTCAATTCCTCCTCATTTAGGTAAGAAGTTTATTATTTTCCCATAAAGTTTATATATGCAGTACTCAGTCAAGCTTCAGATGTGTGACAGAAAATAAGCGATTACTGCGCCCAACACTGCAGATGCCAGTCTGAGTCTCGGCGGGCATAGGGCAGGGTTCTCTGGCACATTTGATTAGCGCAGACAGCTGCACTCAATGCTGTAAATTGAAACCATTTCAAGTTTTGATTAAAAGAAGAAACTGAAAACCTTTCCTAGTATGCAGCATTAAGTACTTAAAGGAGTTATCTAGAAGTATTTATTGTGACGCAAAAAGGTCCAGCATATACAACTTTGTAAAAGTTTTAACACAATCCTACAAACGGAGAATCATTAAAAGCCAATCCAAAGTTGCATGGCCATACCACTGTAAACCCAACTTCTTTCTAAACTGACACCGTCTTTGCCCTTGAGGCCTCATCATGACTCGCCTTTTTCCACGAATTGTCATCTCAAATATTCTAGGAGGTCACAGAGTTAACTCAACACTTGAAACTGCTGCACATTTCTTAAAAATATCTAAAAAATGATCACGAAAAGGTGTATTCCAATAACAATTTAGTTCTTAACAGGTGCCTTAAAATGATTTATAGAAGACCAGTCCTGTGTATCAAATCAGTTTTGAACGTAATCATTAAACTCACATTAAATACAGCATCTCGCATATCATTCATTTCTGAATTGTGTGGCTGCAACTCAATAAGTGCTGACAAATAATTAGCCGATGTGACGTGAAGTCATTTAAAACTTGTCGCTTAGGTGGCGGTTGGAGGGCTGATGGCTTATCTAGAATTTCCCAGATATTACTAGAGCTTTATTCTTTTGAAAATATTAAATTTACAGCCCCTATACAAATCGTCTATTCAACATTACAATCCAGAGCACAATTTAAGATTAAAGGCGTGGGAAAAGTATTGTATGTCAATGTTTACTGTAGAAGGTTAATTCCCTTTTGATAACAAAGTGTCCTATAATAATACAAACACTTGTTGCAGGTGCAATATCTATTTTTGTCCAAGTCATTCTAGAAGATTCTGTTCGTACAACAAAAGTAGAAAACCATGCACCACTTCACGGAGTAAAGCTGTTCTCTGCAGGACGATCAAAGTCAGGGCCTAATTTTGGCTGCTTATAAAGAAGGCAGTGTAAAACTAAAATCAAAACAGGATGCTGGCCCATTAATTCATTTGTGCCTATTTGCTTATAAACCAATAATTGCCAATATACTGTTTTGTTTTTTTTGTTTTTTTTAAACAAACTCTTGACAGACAGCGACTCTCGATTGCTTCTGTTAAACTCTTGAACTTTTCTATACTGTACTATTGGCTGTCATAATCCTCTTAGTACGAACACTAGAAACTGAAGTGAATTCAGGGAATTATTACTTTGTTTCCATTCCCCTAGACGGGGCAAAGATCACATACACATTTATAAATACATAATTATCAATCACGAAATAAAAATCAGTTTTAACATATACAGAAAACCCACACACACACAGAACAATCTATGGAACTGTGTAGAGAGTTAGAAGTCTTGCAGTGTTTCCTGAAGCTCCTAATGCAAGAGCACGGCAGTATAAAATTAAACAAGAGTTAGCAAGCCACTGCCACTTGGCAACTTAGAAGAGGAAAACAAAACAGAGGCTGTAGAAAATAAACCTCCAGCGGGCCCATGACCTTTGAGAAATGACACGCGTTGATGCTACGTTCCCGTGCCATGGGAGTTTTTGGAGTTCCCATTTGTGACGTTTTACCTTCCCACTTCATTGCATTGAAATGAATTTCTGGTGAAAACACAAGGCTGTTATTGATTCGCTACTTAGTCAGCGCAAAAAAGCAGTTTCACAGAAGGTCTACGTTTTTTGTTAAAATAAAGAGTGAACTAAAGTGTTGATGTGTAGGTTCAGAGTTACACAACTCCACTAATATGGGCAAGCCCTTGTAACTCCCTCTTCGAAGCGCCTTCATCTAAAATTTCCCATCTGTTCCACGGCACAGGATTGCAAGAAAAGTCTAACGGACTTTGGCCAAATAAGCACCCACCTCCAACTCTTTTTTTCAGCAGACTCCTTCATTGTTGCATCCTTTACACAGATAAGACAGGTACAGATCTGCACTGCACTGACGGACTTGATATCATTTACAGGAGTGTGCAGAACGATCAGGTCACTGGTAGTAAGCTGGACGTCTGATATTTGTGAGTCACAGATGATCAGTAAACCACTTTTAAAGTTTAGTCATGATCAAGCCAAAATAAGTGAATACTCAAGCTTCGACACTAGTAACAATCTACTCAATTATTAAAAAAATAAAATGATCTACACAAAAATCCAAGGGTAAAAATAGGTTTCCAATTACGTCATTTGGAAAATTCAACACAAACAAAATTGGGAGTGGCATCCCCTCAATTTTATATGTTAGGAGTAAACCACAAGACAATGATTATATTTTTATATTGTGTAAGTTAAAGAACCATCATCAACAAGTCAAATCAAATTAATATATTAAACAATTAGTATAAAAGTTGAATAAGTCAGACTCTGCAGCTGCATGAATAAAAGATAAAGTGTCACTTCCGGTTAGCAAAAATAGCCTAAAAGTTGTAGAAATGTATGTTTTGTACCTAACACTTGTATGCAAAACTTGGCTGACCTAAGTGAAAGCATACTCAAGTTACTGTGTTTATACACACACACACACACACACAATTCTAAAAATGGTATTTTTGGACTCAGGGAAGTCTTAAAACACTGAGATTCATCAAAATCTCCAAATTGAATTTTTGGATGATTCCAATACTTTCCCTGTACTTCATATACAAGAAAGTAAAAAGAAGTGTCCACTGAGGTAAACAGCAAAAGCTGTAGGACTGTATAGTACATTCAGAATCCTGAAATAAGCCTTCTTTAGAGTTACAAAAGAAATGAAACTGCCATCCCTCTCCAATTTGATGGCTTTCAAAAGATGAGAATACTTCTATTCACAAGCTTTTCATCCAAAATCACCAGCTTTTGTTCTCCCTTCTCAGTTACCTGGCACATTTCTGACGTTTCCAGTAACAGTCAACTCTATCAATACTGATGAGCCAGTATCACACAATCAATCTTCATTTTTTGTATGGTGTCATTAATAGTTGGCACTTAAACACAGCCAACAAAATTACAATGCAATTATCTGCAAAAAAGAACTAGAAAAATATTTAAGAGCTTGCTTTGAAAACCATAATAAGTACACAAAGAAACTTTTATAAAAGTAAATTAAACACCAATCGAAAGAAATGAACTGCCAACCACAAGTTTGCCAATTCAAACCCCACCTGCGCCCAAGCAAGAGCCTTAACCTGGCAGTACAAACATAACTATCCATTTATTGTTAAGTTGTCCATCAGCTTTGGTGAATATAAAGTACCAGAGGAAGGGCTGTTCAATATAGCGCAAGGATGCCAGTCCAGTACAATGCCACTAACTCCTTGTATGACTCATTAGCCCTTTACCCACCACAAAGAGTAAGAAATGAAATATACTATGCACTTGTGATTTCTAGGTTGCTTTGGAGAACAGCACCATTAGCCTAGCCATGTACATATCGGTTAACTAAGGAAATGTTGGAAGAGAGGGAAAAACTCTTAAAAACGACATTCACAACCTTGCCAAAGAAACAAGCAAGGCAAGACAAGCCGCTCTGCTGCTCCGAGAAAACAGCTGCAGGTTCGCCTCAGTCTGGCTCATAGATATTCCCAAAACAAAGCAAGGGGAACATTACTGCCAAAAACATGTTAACCAAAAAAAAAACAAAACAAAAAAACAACAGTCCTGACTCCCTGACAAAGGGCTTGTCAAGTTTGGTTCCTCAAAGGATACATTGCCTGCAGGATTTATACCCTTTAATAATAATAATAATAATAATAATTTTTAATTGGAAGCCAATTCTTATCATAAATGAAACCCATCCTTTAATTCCAGAGCTTGTTGAAGTTTGTTCTGCCACGTCAGACATTTATATCATCGCTCATTTCATCAGAACAGGGGCACATTTGCACCTTTTTTCTGTCTCTCTCCTATCTTCCCAAATGTTTCACCAAAACCAACAAGAGTGCAAATGCAACTTAGCTAGCTATTGCATGTCTGATGGTTTGCAGTTGTTAACTTACTGGTAGGCTAAAGAAAAAAAGCAATTAAAAACTGAATAGAGCCATTTAAGGATAAAAGAAGCAATTAAAGCATACACACTGTAAGCAGGAATAGTTGGCTTCTAATTATGAAACAGACAGGAACAAAAGCCTGAAGCCACTGGGATAGAATCTGACAAACCTGCTCTTGAATAAATGTCATTCTGCGCCTCTTTTTATACTGTTTTTGGTAATGTCCTGCACTGTACAATGATTTTTATAACAGATGACAGGTCATTCTGCACCCGTACTTCAGAGCAATGCCATAGAGGAATCATTTATGGTCCCCAAAACAGCCCTCACATGAAGTTTCCTGAAACTACTTTTATTTATTTAGCTCTATAAATGGATTCTTAAATAGATAACAGATTTGTGAAATACCAATAGGTTCCTAATTTTAAAAGGACCCCTGCAGCATACAACAATATATGCCAAGTTCAAGTTTTCATAATTTATTTGAATCCTGTTAAGAGGATTCCAATACATAAATGATCCCAGTTTTGTCCACTTGATTGCTACAATGACATTTGTACACTGGGGAAAATGTCACTTTTACCACTGAGGCTCAGTAATAAATATGTATTATATTATTTTATAAAATAACCACCCTCTCAAACACAAGCCAGAATAACTAAAATGGAAGAAAACTTCAGACATGTCCAAATGTAAAAACAGCAGTCAGTCACAAAGAGATAACAAATTATATTAGAAATCTTTTTAAAGCCCCAAAAAACAACTTCATAGCCAAAGAACTCCGAATGAAGTCAAACAATGGTTCTACAAGGAACCATACAAGCCAGTAAAATGCCAAGAACCAATATTTAGTACTTTATTTTTACTTTTTTAGTAAGAGAACAATCAAGAACACACGTTTGTTACATGTAACAATTTAAACATTAAGTCAAGTGAGGACATTTACAGGCACAAAAAGCCTCAACGGTCTTAATGAATTGATTAATCTGGCACGGGATAAAACCTCCTCCAGCCATCACAATAAAAACCACCAGTTACATTGCAGAAAGACGGACCAATTGTCAGATGCAGTTCAGAGGACATCACCCACAGGTGACAGTCACCAGGAGTGACCCTGAGACCATCTGACAGCTATCTATAGCCCATGGATTCATTGTCACCTCCCGCACCTCTCTAGGGACATGTTATGTTAGGAGCCGTTTGTGCCACAATGAATCCACACCATTCAGATCTCCGCTCTTAAGGAGTTTCAGTGGATTAGATCTCCAAAATAACGGGCTAGCAGAAAATGACGAGATACAGAAGCTCGACATAAAGTTCTGTTAAGGTCCCTGAAGTCATCCAGGTGACAGCACACCATCAAACATCCTTATGTAAGAAAATTACCAAACACTGATATCTTTTAAAAAATCGTTTATTTTTCGTAAACTACTTTAAACCTGAAACAATCTCAAAAAATCTACAAAGAAGAGAACTCGCTTCTAATAACAGAACCAACAATAAAGCCCATGATCTGAACTACCAACTTCTGCTCTGCTCAGAAAGTTGTACCGGTTCGGCAACAAATATAAAATCAACTCCTCGTTTCCCCCGAAAGCTTCCCGAGCCGAGAGACTCCAATTATTCACACGCGAAGAGCCGCCGAGGCCTGGGGTCGGACTTACAGGGAAACAGTGAAGGAGGGCAGACTCCGCGGGACGTCCGTCAACCCTCGGCCGCTGCAATCCACCGCTAATCCGTTGCAAGTGCAGTTGGGCGCGCAGGTGAGTCCAGATTGGAACAGGAGCTCCACGAGCAGGACGAGACGCGGAACCCAGCGAAGAGGCGGTCCGGTTGGTCCCGTCGACGCCGCCATTTTGTATCCAGAATCGCGCTGGTCCGGAACCCTCGACTCGCCTCACACTTCAGGGGACAGTTGTCGTCAACTTGCAAAAAGCGCTCCTAGTCCCAAGGATCGTGTCGCTGCCCGCCGGACCAGTCCCCGGAGGTGTTCGCACAAGCTCCCATTGCACAAGAGAAGGTGCTGGCAGTTTACAAAGCGGCTTGTCCGATCGCCAAAAATCTCAAGTCAAGTCGCCAGCACTTGTCCTTAAAAGGCCGACTCCTCTGTTCCGTCGGCTCCCACCGTGTCACATCCAACTTTACGAACCGTGTACTCCTGCAGAGTTGCTGCGGCTTTGTTTCGCGAAGTCCCCGCTGCTTAGCCCTCTAGCTTTTGTCTCAAAGAGTGCCTGGGGTCCGAGGCTTTGGCTACCCGCTACCAAGTGCGAGTTTCCGACTTTTCCATCTAACGTGGTTCATGTAAGCGGCTCCGCCTCCATATCGTGCCACTGTTCCAACTCTGGGGGTCTCTGATGGCGCTTAGCTTATCAGACAAACATCGCAACAGCCTCAATCACAGCAACGCAATTATCACCGCAATCATCCATTCCCCCCCGATGAAGTCCCTCAGGATCGCGCACACATTGACTTACGATGATTGGCTCCGAACCACGTTGGCTAGGGCGCTGAGTTTTGGGCCCGCCCATACTGTCCTCCGATTGGATCGCCTGTGTTAGAGACTTCATCAGACTGCAAGTACTAGAATACGATTTGCGTCGGAAGGCGTGTCACTTAGCAGGAGGCTCTCGACCGGTATTGAGTGATTGTCAATCAAAGCTTAACGACTCCGCCCTTATTTCCCACCCCGGGTGAGAAGCTACACTCGGATCAGCGCGCTTTCTCTTGGCCTTAAAGGGGAAGCGCGCGGCAGGCGGCGCAACAAGCGGAGCAGCGAAGGGCGCTCGAACCTGCCAGCCTGCTGGCGTGGCGTGGTGGGCTCGCTTGTTCAGTAGAACTGCATTAGCGGGTTTATTCCTTTGAATCGTTTACTCTTGGTGAACACGGTGCGGGTGACGCTGAATCAATGAAAGCGCAGTTTTCGATCTAAATATTCCCGGTCTCGGCTTTCTTGAAATAGAACTACATGCGGAAAATGTTTTAATTGGAAGGCACTGAAATTTGTCAGTAACACTCGTTCAAACAAAAACACACGTTTTACGCACTGAATGTATTAAAACGCGCATCTCCGCGTCGCGGGTTGGGCTTGAAGACCACCATGAGCACAAATACGGAAGGAGACCTGGCCGGGACGAAACTCCACGCACTTTATATTAGGCCGGTTTTGAATTAAGTGTGCAAGGATCTGGGTTGTGGAAGCTAATCCAGTCTACTTGGACACGGGAGAACATGAAAATTCCAACAGTCTTAGTTTTTATTGAAAAGTGAAGAGTGGGAGGCATGAAAACTGCAATAAAATTACAATACTTTAAAGTATTTAGCTATTTATAAATAGTACGAAACGAAACAGAAACCCCCCCCGATGCCCACCTCATCCTGTGGTAGTGTAAGATGTGAAAGGTTTTGGGGATAATCTACGCAGCTTCTTGTTGTTTTTGTACTCTCTGATCACCTTGCTTATTTCATGGCTAATTTGACAACAAAGAGAAACTGCCATGTGCTACCCTACAGTTAGCAGTGAAACTGTCCTGAATAAGGGTCCCAAATTAACAAATCCCAACAGGTTCCAAAAGCACTTCAAAAATGTCCACTAGAGGGGGATATCACGTCAAACCCAATACAAAATATAAAGATGATGTTCACAAAATGCTCTAAAATGACAATGAGGCTCCGTAAAGAAGAAGTTGCAAAGGCATTACCCAGAAACAAGAAGGCAATCCAATGCAAACAAAGTTCAAATATAGACGTCCAGAAACACAGTCAACAAAAAGATTAATAAGGATAAAAAAAAAATCTAGAAATTCAATTAATCAAAGAAACACACTAACTCCCTAGCACATTTGAAATGAACCCCCAGCATCTGCAGAAAGACCCCCCCCAGATGACTGGTAGGTGACCACCCATAAAACACAGAACATAGCACAAGCAACTGATGTACATGCACACATAATTAATATAAAGAAAAGAATCAAAAATGAACCAAATATGACACAAAGCACAACTTTGAACCCCAGCCAGGGGAGGAACCTTCACTGAGTCATGAAAGAAACATTGCCTGGTGTGAACGATTCCATCAAGGTAACATCAATTCCCAGAGCCAGATGAAAACATTGGGGCAGTTCTGACGTAAGAGACCATTCAGCCCACCAAGCTCGCCAATCATATTCTCCAAAATAACACCAAGTCAAGATGTGAAGGTTCCTAAAGTCTCACTGTCTACCACACTATTCGGTCATTTATTTTATGCGTCTAATTTGTGAAGCTCAAGGAGTGTGTCACTGAAGTGTTTGGGAGCAACACTGGAGCACATCAAGGGACAGTCCTGTGTGCTTTTCTCTTCCCTGCGTAACACCTCAGACTTTATAAATATGACAGTAAGTCACGTCACCTGCAGACGTTCTCAGATGATTGTGCACTGATGGGGTGCATCACTAAGGGGGATGAGACAGAGGAGAGAACTTTGAGAACTGTCTGCAACTCGGCATCAGCAAAACCAAAAATCAGCAACACTTGGGGGGTCTCCACATCAATGACAAGCTGGACTGGTCTCATAACACAGAGGGGCTAGAGAAGATAGGGCAGAGGCAACACTGCGCTCCTTTAGAGTGCACTCTTAAAAATCAAGGTGCCAAAGTGGTCCATTAAAACGATGCCCTAGGGAAACCATTTTTGGTTCCCAAAAGAACCATCAAGATTAAGGTTACAGAAAGAATCTTTATTTATTTCAATCTTTAGAGGTTTCATAATTATCAGTAATCAGATTTTTGTGAAATCCCAATGGGATCTTGATTTTAAAAGGACTCATGCTGCATACAATAACACGGCTACGTTCAGGTGGTCTTCATTTGTTAATATCCTGTAGTATGTAGTGTATTATACACTAAATATTTATGCTTTGTCCACATATTAGGAACCTTTTCAAACCCCAAAAATCCAGTATGCTATTGAAGAACCCTTTCTGGCATGAAATGGTTCTTAGTCCAACAAAGGGGCTATGAGGAACCTCACAACCCAGTAAAATGCCATTAAAGGACTGTAATTCTTAAAGAATGTGGGTAGTGCCATCCTTCACATGTTCTATAACTCTGTGATGGCCAGTCTGTGGTGTGGTGTATTGGGCCAGTCACATCACAGCAGAAGAGACCCTCCAAACCAATGAGCTGATTAAGGCGGCAGGATCAGTTATAAGAAACACTCTGGAAACCACTGGAGGTCATAGTGGCAGAGCACATGAAGACATCGCTGACGGCCATTATGAGCAACACTGCACCTCCCCTCCGTGACACACCAACACCGAGGACTTTCAGCCAGTGAATCACTCAGCAAAACACAACTGGGGCTCCTTTATACCAATAGCAATACGCCTGTATAGCGCCTCACTGGGACTGGGACGGCCAAGTCAGAAGTTTTCTTTCTTTTTAGTCATTCTGGTGTTTATTTGAGAGGGGTTTATTGCTTGTCATACTACAATAATAATTTCATTTACGTGAGACACCCAAGGACCCCAAGCGTACATCACTAATGATGTGTCCCAGTGTATCCATGTATTGAAGAAGTGATGTTTCAGCTACAGCTTATGCTTATGTTCCCATTTTGTGCTGTCGTGTGTGTGTCTGTGGATCACCCTCCAGGCTCGTCTAAAACTGGTAATACCACCCTGTGCTGACAAGGGGCTCACGCTAACCCTCTCCTCTTCTCTTCTCTTCTCTTCCCTCTGCAGCAACGAGATGACTCAGGGTAAGAGTAACTAATTCTGTCCCTTCCAGTCTTCTGGCTTTAAAGACACAGTCAGTTTTGACTCAGATGGGCCAAAGGATGGAGTTCTGAGTTCCTTAAAAAACTGCGCCAGAGCAGACTGACTTATTTTGTTTTGCAGCTGCCTATGACAGAGGCGTGCATAGTGGTCCAATTTGTTTCATTTTGGCACTATAATTAAATGGGGACGAGCAGCTTGACACCTCAATACTTATTCTGAGACCTGCAGCACCTTATTTCCACTACAGTGCCTTCTTTGTTTATGTTAAGTATCATTTGTCTTATGTTTATTGTAAATGTTTCACTTGAATCTGTCTTTCTGATTGAGTTTTCCTAACCACACACTTTCTTTATGCTTTTCTTGGTCCTTTCCCTTTCTGACTTTAACAGCAGTTCATAAGCAAACAGAGAAAAAGGCAAAAAGATCCACCTAAAAAAAAAAAAAAAAAAAAAAAAGTGAATCCACAGCAAACCAAATCCACAATGCAAAGACAACAGCAAAGTGGTGAAAACCAGAATATCAAAGGAAAAGCCAATACTTACAAACTCCAAACAACACACAAAGACGACCTGAGGGAAGCCATCTTATATAGCAAATATAAAGGTTGAAGGCAAGCCTTCAGGTGTGATGTCAAAGTGGCCACACCTCTTTGGGATCCACCCAAAGAATACAGGGCACATACTGTATAATAAACGTCTACGAGTGAAAGTGTGTGTGTGAGAGAGGTGGAGTCGGGGTGAGGGCTCTGCCTCCAAGGACACAGAAAACTCGCTTAGCCGCTAATAACACAAGCCGGCCTAGCACGTCAGCAAAACAAAACCTCTGAAGACAAAGTTGCTTAGCCGCTAACATTGGCAAAACAGTATCTCTTTTACTTTTTCTCCCGCCGCTAATGCACAAGTGATGCGAGTATGTCAGCAAAACAAATTCTCCTAGGAGAGAGATGCCCAGAGCAGTTCCTTTCAATTACCTGACATCTCTATATTTGAATTTTTTTTCTGACGATTTCAATAGTTTCTAGGACCCCGGGCTTTTTACAGTACGGGCTTACACAGTTAGTATTGTATAAAGTTAAATGTCTCAATAGGAAACAAGTATTAACCAAAAATACATAGAAACATGGAAAGTAATACATCAAAAATAACAAAAAAATGAGAATAAAACAAAAAGACAATACAAGCCATGGCTGAAACATGACAAACACAGCCAATAGAAGGGGTTGCAAAGGAGGTCCATCTAATTCAAGGGATAACCTCCCAGAACAGACCACGACTTTCATCAGCACACACATCCTTAGACAGCAGCCGAGTCTCACACACAGTGTTTCTGAGTGCCATTATGAACAATGCTGCACATCGTCTCTATGACACGCCAATGACAATACGCTTGTACAGTGCCTCACCAGGACTGGAACTGTCAAGTCAGAACTTTTCTATCTTTTTGAATTTCCTTCTTCGTTCACACCAAAGTGTGTGTGTTTATTTATGTATCTACCTATTTATGTGTTTATTTAAAGAGAGCTTCTGTAAAAAGCCAAATTTACCCCTGGGGAAAAAATCTAAAATAAGAGTTTCTTTGTGTAGTGCATTACAGTGCTAAAGCTGATCCCCAATGCAACTAAGATAAGGTGATCTGACGACACAGGAGCCGCTGAGTTCAGTTTCTGGCTGAACTGTCTGTTGTGTGTCACCCGCATTTATTAATTACACATTCCAAACACACACACGCTGGTGACTCGGTGGGTAGGTGTGATGTGAGCCTGTTCCTCTGATGGCTTTTGAATGACGTGGCCTCCCATCCAGGGTCAATGCTTACCTTCAGCCATTCACCACAATTCTACGCTAACCTGTGTTGAAGAAACGGGGATTTTAAAAAAAAGGATCGGCAATGATGATGATGATGATGATGATTATAATGCAAAGCCCTTTAAAAACCAGATCAATAACAAAATTATACAGATTTGAAATTCTTCGTTCCAATTATGATGATTACTCAAGGCGCCATTAGACCTTTCTTCATTTCATACAAGAAGCCCTTAATGCTTTCCAAATGGTCAACACGTGAAGATTTCGCTCCTTTCTAAAAACAAAATGGTCATCTGTGTCAAATATGTGTCTTTGGACTGCACTGACATGCATGGTTCAGATTATTGATGAATGTTAACCAAACAAGCCACAGCACAATATCTCGTATTATTGTCAGCCAAGGCCCCAGATAAGTCATGTTTTTCTAGTAATTAATCACCCAAGACTGGGAGCGGCTGGCTTGTGCACCTGCATGTCTGCAGGGTCTCTTGAGTTTCCACGCAATGCTTTTTATTAAACTGAAAGAGGAATCTGCAAAGCATAGCATAAAACATATTTGGTAAAAATTGTCAAGAAGCACTGACCTAATTTAAAAGCACCTGCGTGAGGTGACCAGGTGGTGTGTTCAGATTCCATGATGCTGACTTAAAGACATTTTTCTATGTGTTGTAATGATAAAGAGGGACAGACAGAGAGAGAGTTTGTAGGGAGCCGGGGACCAACAGCTACCCCATTTAATACACAGAAAAGCTGAATAATGAAAAGCATTCAAACACAATGTCACACAATATCTCGTGTCTTTGGCCAGATATACATGATGTCTCCAGATTACCTTTGTCCTTGCAGCTCAGTGCTTGTCAGATGAGTGATCCCAATTGAACTCCCACTTCCACTGCCATCATTCCTTAAATAAGGCCAAGTTTGGGAGAGTTCAGCCATTTCAATAAAACTAGAAGTGACATCAGGGTCCACCTCGGGACTTGTCCTTCAGTCTGCAGGTGAAAGAGAAACACTTTGGTGGTCTCTTAGATTCTTGTTTGACCCTCGCAGCTGCCCCTAATGCACACGTGTGACAACATTTATCTTTGCCTTTTTATGTTGATGACAATGACGCATCAAAATGTGTCATTATTAGTTCTGAGTTTTCACAAAGCTGAATTTTGTTGGAATTTTATTTTTATGTGTCGGGAGGTCATATGCTGCATTCAAGTGCCATCAAAGCTCCAACTTGTCACTTTTCAGCTCCTCACTTCAGTGAGTTCACGTGAATATCAGTCCGACTTTTCAGAGAAATGTGTGGTCACTGTTGGATTTGTTACTTGGTCTTCAAAAAATAAAACCATTAAAGTTTATTCCAAAATTTCTGGCTGACCAGGTATGAAAGGTGAAATGTAGAACAGGATAAGAGATGGGGACCTCTGAGTATTCCATTTAATTATCTCAGCAAAAAAAGTTGTTTGTAATAAATTGAACAGAAAACAGAAAGCATGGCTCCACCATCCAGCATATTGTCATTGATAAGGTGCTCTTCTGGGATGAGATCCATCTCCTCCAGATGCGAGTCCCTGAATGAAGAGCGACTTCTGGGTTGGACTCCATTGATACAGCCAGCTGGGCAGAAGGGACAGGCGTTCTGGATTCGTCCCGGAAGTGATGTCAGAGTTCCCCCCGCACATTTGTCATGTGCTCCACAGAGAGACCACATGAACAAACCAAGTACCCCTGTGCTCTTGAGCTGGGTCCTTTACCTCTACATGGCTCTGATGGCACTCTCTTAAGTGTGCCTGCTGGACACAGGGTACACCTTTTATTTTATGTAATTGTCAGATGTGAAAGATCAGCGTTATGTCACAACTCAGAGAACTCAGGTAGCTTTGTTTTCTCCAAATTGTCCGACTCGTAGCTCCGAGTTTGTATGGCATTCATGTGGTAATCTCAGCTTGGAGACTCAGATTTACCAGCTGTCCGATAGAACGCGAGCTCAGCGTTAGTCCAGATGCAGGGCCGTTAACAGAAGTCATGCCAATGCCATCAGCGCCGTGATGGATAAATAAGCCCGTGTCACGGAGCATTCTATGTCCAAGGTGGCAATTTCTCATGCTCTTGTTGTAGCACTCTGAAGGTTGGCTACCCTTTGACCAGATGCATTTCATCCACTAAGGTTTTTACCAGCAAAAAAATTAGAAATATAAACTTACTGGAAAGTGAATACTTATTCCTGATTAATTTAAATACATTTTATGTTTAATGTGTTTGTCAAGAAGGTTGTTTTTTTGAAGAATGTATAAATTACTGATTGTCAGTTATCTGTTGGTGCCGTGGGACATCTGCTAACAGAGCCTAAGGGGGGTCTTTTCTACCTCTTCTGATTCAAAGTAATGTACTTTTCATTAGCCAGTCAGCAGGGCACAAAGGTATTAAGCTGGGACAGTGAAAGCAACACCCTTGTCCAATAAAGTGGCACATTCCATCTGTATGAGGACAAGTCATTTATGCCAATGTAGCTCCAAGAGGACTTCAATTCCCAGAAACCAACAGGAGCGCACAGGGGCTAAGGAAGTCTGAATTTTAAAACACAAGTCAATGAAAATGAAGGCAAAAGATGTCTCCTCCATTAGCACCAGTGACTGGGTATTAATTAAGAAAGTGAATGAAATAAAAACCGGCAGCCACTGAGGCCATCCAGGAATTTGACACCCTCATAGTAAACCTAAAATAAAGTTCAGACATTAAAGGGCGATGTAATTGGGAACACCATCAGTGACAGAGTGCAGACCCTAGAATGACAATAGTCGACACAGTCAGGGATACTGATGGCAGTAACAAAGTTTATACACTAGAGGGTGATGTAGGTGGGAAATCCAACAGTAACAGAGTTCAGACACCAGGGGGCAGTATAATCAGGGGTACCATCGGTGACAGATTTCAGACACTATAGGACTATGTAGTCAGGGATAATATCAGTAACAAGTGTTTAGACACTATTAGGTAAGCTGACCAAATGTCCCATTTTTTTCTGGAATTGTCCTGCATTTCCCAGGAGAGTCCTATTTTTATGCATCATGTCCCATTTTATACACCTATAAACATGTTGAGTGTTTTTTGAAATGTTTCTTGACAAAGTCTTCTTGAAGAGCTCAAAATGGTTGTCATGCCAGTCAGAGACAGACGTCAAGGGTAATCACAAAAGACAAGAGCAAGTCTGAGGCATTGACTGGCCTGCTTATTTCTGTGGAAGTTAGCTCTGCCTTGCACCCAATCCCACTGGGACATGCTGTTGCTCCCCAATATCCTGATTTAGATCAAGTGGGTCTGAAAACACATGGAAGTGCAAAGCAAGAGCATCGCGTTGTGAGCAACCATCTAACCCTCCCTTGGTTTTTTTAACCCACTTATTCCAAACACTGGACAGAATGGCAGGAATTACAGAGCACATTTACTCACACCAGGCATGCTTGGAGGTGTCTAAAAACTGTGGAACACGGGGAGAACATGAATCTCCACACTGGGTCACTTTACAGAAGGTTGGTGTGATGAGGTATCTTTGTTGGACATTTTCTTCACATAAACACCGTCCTCCTTTTGGGGATCTGGCCACGCCAGCTCTTCAGCTACAGCGCAGTTGGGCTTGGGCACCCCAGGGAGCACCACACACTGTGAATGGCTGATCTCATCCACTGGTGCTTTGAAGATGCTGTATGTCTGCCAAGTGCACAAATGTGGGTTTTCCATGCTGAAGTTCAACGTGTCCGCCTAGCAAGTCATTCATTTGGGAGTCCACAGACAAATGAAAAGAAGGGGGCCGAGCAGACCAAACTGGGATGCAATGTTTGACACTTTAGGTTGATTCGGTTTTACTAGATGTGTGTTCATGTTGGTTAACTTTATACTTGTAAATTTATGTGAGCCCCATAATGCTACATAAGGATCAAGTGATTTGAACCAATGGCCTGTGCAGGCCCACCATTGGCTTTATGCCCCTCGTCTCAGCAGAACCTGGCAGACATTCAAGTGACCAGGTGAATGCTCATTGTATGTCACATATGGTGACGACAGGTAATCCCCGGTCACCACCTCCCCCAAAAATCAGCTGAAAACAGCTTGCTCCGTCCTTTCATATTTTTCCACATTGCTGATTATTTCAGCCAGTAATTGGCCAATTTATCACACTTGTCTGCTGCTGTCTTCAAAGATAACGAAACATCTGTTTTAGCCATTCATCAACAATAAAACGGAAAGGCGTAAAAGAGAGAAACACACCATCATCTTTCTAAATAGCTAACGGCTGAGCCCGACTGTGCTCTGGAAATGCCTGGCTAATGGGAAGCAGAGGTACTTGGCGCTTTGGCACCCAGATGGAGGTGAGCAGGATGCCATTGCACCCATAGGGTAGATCACGTCAAAACGCAAGGCGCTACGTTAGGTAGGGACTGGAGGCATTGCCTGAAGCAGAGGAAAACAGGACCTTAGGACTGGGCTCATGTCTTTATCATGGATATGGCAATGCCAGGTGCTCAGTTGGTAAGGATTTACTCACCAATATGGCTCATGACTGGGCATATCTGTCCATCTGTTTACTGAACCTGCTTAATCCAATTTTATGGCCAAAGAGTCTTCAAGTCAGGTGGTAGTCCTGTAGGTGGCATCACATCATCACAGAGTATGCTCATTCATGTGGGTCCAAGTCGCCACACAGCAATGTGAGATGAACAGACAGAGACAAACCCAAGTGGACCCTAAGGGAATGTGCAAACCCACAGCCTGACCCACAATTCAGCTGGAGAAACACAGAGAGGCCATGGAAAGAGGCCACAAGACCTTTAGGCTGATAGGTGGCAAAGAGAGAAGCAGGGACTTGGGTGACATTTGGCAGCACAATAGTTTTTACTAAGTATCCAGAAGAAAAGATGCAGCCAAAGGATAGAACAGGATCAAACATGGGGCTTTGGTCTCAAAAGTGCAAAAATATTTAAAATTACCCACAAGGGAGAGGATAAACAACAAACCCTGGCTTGTGCAAAAAAAAAAAAAGGCCTGCCAAAGGAATCTTTATAAAAGTGTCACTTATTAACAAAGAATGTAGAAAAAATTAGCAAAATATTCCAAAAAAAGCAAAAAGATTTTCCTAAGTGGCCATCCACAGTGTCCAAGTTCCAATACAGCAATCTGAGGGCAGTGCAATTCAAAATTAACAATAAGGCAAAACTTACTAAGGCAGCTCTCAGTGCCATTAAAGTGCACTTAAATGAATCACAAGGAACTCACTTTCCCAGCATGCCTTTATAGGTCTGGGGGTGGTCCCTTAACAGTGATTGATTGGGGGCCCTACACAAAACACAAGGACCATAAGAGAACAAGATTACACACAGTGAAACCAAATAATAGATACATAAAATGAATATTTATTAAAATTGATTCATTAAACCCTGATAGACAGACAGACAAAGCAGAGCAATTTCAGACCTATTTGTAAGAGGGTGCTTTAAAGTCCCTTAAAATGACCAGTCTGACTGTGTCACCCCTTTAATGTACAAATCTGGTGGTCTCCCACAGACATCCAGACCTTGAACATTACACAGGCCTCAGGAGTGCATCCTTCTTGTGAAAGCAGGCCAACTTAAAGCAGCCTAACATTTAACAATCACCAAACAGGACATACCTATACACAAATGAAGCCCCCAACTCTGACAGTTGGTGGGTGGGCGTCCCAGTGTATAATGTCATTAAAATAAATGCTCCTCCCAACCCATGCCCCCCAGTACATAAAGTGGCAGAGTAGGGTTGAGGCGGCAGCAGGATCTCACTTTCACGTTGACCCTGGCAAGGCTTACTAGTCTGACCAACTCATCTACTTGTACAATTAGTCCTGGGATGGTGGTAAAAAACACAACAAGATAACCCCTCTGCTCCCAGATAGACAGACAGACAGACAGACAGACCATGTCAGTTCTGACTCCTCTCCATGATAAGCACTTCCTCTGCCCCAGTTCTAGGTGTCTCTTCTCATAAAGGCTGACTTTGCATTGTTCTTAGGTTGCTATATTCTACACACCATACTGAACTCCAATGAAGAGAAAGAAAACATTAGGAGGAAATATCTAAGGTGGAAGAGGAAAGGACCCTATACAGGCTGTTGTAAGACGCAGCACCATGAAGGTGACCCCAACAATTCCACTTGCACTGTTCCTGGTCTTCTCTAGCTGACCCAATATTTGTAATGGAGGTCTATGGGAAACTGACTCACACTTCACCCACTGCAGAGGCAACCTAGGCAGTGGATGTCGGTTTGCCCGGCTTCAAAATTAAGTATGGAGAGTCATAAAGAAGAAGAAGATGTGTTTCAACACGCTGCACGTAGACGTGTCTGGGCTCTGTCACCTGGCACACAACTCAGACATTTTTGGTTGACTTCATCAGCTGCTCAGCTTCTTCTGCCAATCTGTCAAGCATCATGATATGCAGACTCCTGAATGGAAACAGTCAAATATGTGCTGGTCATGCAGTGAGTGTGCCTAGGGAGTAGTACAATGGCCAAGAATAAAATGAATCAATGTAGATTTGGTATTTGTGACAGCCTGAGGTCATTAACCTGATGATATTTAAGATGGAGGTGCTCCATCAGTAGCATCCCCAACCTTTGGATTGTTGTGTGTAGTTAGTGATTTACTTCAGCTATGGACCAGAACATTGTGTGGAATTATAGACTTTGATTTTTGATATGTTTGGCTTCTTTGACTGACACTTTTTTAAGACTAATGATCCCCTGGTCCATTTGTTTCAATTCGTGCCCTTGTGGCATGCCAATTTCCAACTCTGCTCTTCAACAGCCATGCCAGCCAAACCCGTTTAAATTCATTTGTAACTTGCTTACGTTTGGTTTTCCATAAAAAATATACAGAACGTATAAGTTTTTTGCTTTAAAGTTGTGAAATTTTCAAGTTATTTTGGTGACATAATCATGGCACCATTTTGTAAATATCTGTCTGCCGTGATCACTGCCATTTTGATATATTTTCAATCTATGAGTCATCAGATCAAATAGCAGTGCATTTGACATCTCCATTGGAGCACTATTTGAGATGGCATCATGCAGAACATGGTAACCAAGCTTCTGGATTTATGATCATGTCCTTGAAACTCACTTAACAAAGATTTTGTTAGGGAATGGTTCATTTATATACTCATTTATATATGGTAAAGTTAAATAAATGATCATGACTGGAAGATGTGGAGGTTGGGACAGCCTAAGATAAATACCAAAAATCAAATACCGATCTTTTATACAAACTAGAGCATGATCAAGAAAAATCAGAGTCAACATTCAAGGCAAGGATTCATCCACTGGAAGTAATAAAAAGTAAGTTTCTTTTATGAAAGTGATAGGAAAAGGAGAGCGTCACAAGCGAGTACCTCACTAAGAATTCTGAGAACAGTCAACAAGGGAAACAACGTGTCTCAAAATGACGTCACGGCAAAAATGAAAATAAAGTTGACCTTTTGACAGAAGACAGATCCACCAAAATAGACTTCAAATTCAGAATTCCTTGGCATTCCAAACCCCATCAGAACAATGTGGTTACGGTTTTTCTTCCCTTAGCGTTGTACCCTCAACTCTGATTTTTGCCCAATGTTTCAGTTTTGTTCACAGGCTCGTTTTTACGTTCACACTGCAACT
Organism: Polypterus bichir lapradei; assembly: GCA_026402145.1. Lineage (NCBI taxonomy): Eukaryota > Metazoa > Chordata > Cladistia > Polypteriformes > Polypteridae > Polypterus > Polypterus bichir. The sequence goes on along the minus strand of JANRMT010062840.1, from coordinate 57,113,048 downwards.
CAGTCCCCAGTTTTTCATTCATATGTGGCACATCATGGAATCAGAACATTTCAGTTTGGATTTAGACAGTTTCCATATGTACTGCTATATTCAATACACACTTACAGAGTATTCAGAAAGTATCCATACTCCTTCACTTTCTGCACACTTTATTGTGTAGTAGATTTAAATTTAAATGGATATAACCGAGATTTTTGCCCCTCAGTCTCCACTCAATAGCCCATAATGACAAAGGGAAAACATGCGTTCAGAAAGGATTGCATTTTTTTTAAATCAAAATCTGAAATCATTCCTTTATTACGTGACAATTTGTTTCCTGTTTTCCACAGACGTTTTTCACATGACCCACATCACACAGCATTGACCATAACAGACCAAACCTGGGCAGCCTTTCCAAACACAGGAATTGCTTCATGAATTCTGAGGGTGGGCGCACCCACTTGGTGCCCCTCATTCGCCCAAGTGTTTCTACCCTTCCAGCTGTGACATCTAACAATATATTCACCTGCAAGTACAGAGATCTTGGCATAATGGCTGGCACGAAAAGGACAGAGCCAGTGGTTTCTGAATTCAAAAGAAACTTGCTCTTGTGTCTGAGAGTACTGCAAGCAGAGCACGGCATGTTGGTTTTGGACTGGCACCAGTTTTATTCAGCCATCCCCTAACGTTGTTTCTTCCCCCTTTTGGAGAGTCTCCTCGTGTGGAGGGAAGAAGCTGTCGGCTGAACAAAAGGCCCAGCGTGGCACGGGACTCCCCGCCGCGCCTCTGCTCTTCTTGTCACTTATGACAGGCTGCATAAAGGGATGATTAGTTTATTTGATGCTTCAGAATGGAAATTTGCATGGTGTGATGAACTGGCTGAAAACACAGACTCGACTAAAGCCTTGGCTGACAGCCCAAAGAATGAACCGACATCTTTTTGGCACTTCAAAGGGTGCGCATTAATGAGTGCCAAGCAAACACGTTCACAAAGAAAAAAAATGCCAAGTTTGTACAGTGAGGCCAGTTGGGCAGCATGTGAATCCTACAGACATGAGAGAAATGTGAGGTGTCAGCGGGACTGGGACAGAGCTCTGTGTGTGTGTGTGTGTGCCCTCTGTGGGCATGGGTAAGCCTGCTTCCATCGATGCCTCTCATTTGTTGTCTTGTCGTGGGTTTACCAGAATATTTTTGCTTTGCTTTAGAATTGCAGGGCATGTGGATGGTGGCGGCTCAAGCAGCCCACGTGGTTGATGGCTACTGTCTTAAAATAAAATGTCCATCCATTTTCTGAACTTACAAACTTTTATACAAGGAGATGGAGTTTATCCCAATAGCTTCAGACACAATTCATGGAAATAAACCTTAAAATGATGCCAGTCCACTGAACACAATCAGTCTCACGCTTGTGGTGCCAAAAACAGAAAAAACACTAATGAGCCTGTGACTTAATGGTGGATGCACAGTCTACAAGGGATGCCAGTCTGTCACAAGGTCACGCTCTGGGCCAAATAAGAGCCAACTTAACCGACTTGTAACAGCCTGAGGGATTAACCCCAGTCCCTGGAACTACAAGCCAGCAAGAGTACCCACATTATTAAATTCATAATCATTTCTAGAATAAAAAAATAGTACATAAGGGCAAGAGAAGACCATATGGGCCTCACCAGGTCTCTCAGTACACCCCACCCATCCGTTTACAGAACTGTCATTAGATGTTTTCATAATGGATTCCAAGAACATGGCAGGGATCAGCCCTGGATGAAATACAAGTGCACTGCAACGCTCCATCACACACACCTCCACCCAGCTCACCTAACCTACAGGAACAAGGGGAGAACATGCCAGCTCCACACAGGCGAGTCTTAATTCACAGCCTCAACACAGCACATGAGAGTCAGGGGTGAGACCAACATAGCTGAGGCTCATGTGAGATACACGGAGAGAACATGCTGACTCCACACAGACAACAGGAAGCTCCTGTTCTGGGGATTGCGGAGTGCTGCCTAGCCTATCCTGACACCATTTTTTTTGAGGAGTGTTGGCAGACTTCATTTGTAAGGATTTTTTTTTCATGTGCCTTTACTATTCACTTATTTATTGAAGTATTTAAACTCAAGTGCACTTTTTGGAATTGTTCTTAAAAACTATGCATGTAGCAAATGCACTTTTTGTACGCTGCCCCTGCTGTCTCTGCCTCCCTTATTACAGTAACTGTGACAAGAACAGGCAATTCAGCTCAACAGCTCATCTCACGCCTCCAAAACAAGACCAAGTTGAGATGTGAAGGTCTTTAAAGTCCTCCTGTCCACCATACAACTTGTCTGTGTGTATCGTTTCATTAACCCTCGGTCTCGATAGTCAATGCCACCGAGATCCTCTTAAAGGGATCCTCCACCCCAAATTGACACAGTTTTCATACGTTACTCACCCCATGGAGTTTGTAGTAACAACGGGGGAAAAAAGATGTGATCTCGTGCTTTAATGGAGGACATTGATAACAAAGTGCCAGATACAATATAAGTCTATGGTGATCAATGCTGGACAAAACAATATCAAAACGTTTGTGAAACGTTCTCCATTTCATGTCACTTAATCCACACGTCTGGTCCCCTACTGATATGCTTACAGCATCCTACATACACGTATTTGTAGTAAAAACGCTGTTAATTAAACAATGGACGTAGTCCATAAACAGGGCTGGCGCGTTTGAATTGAAGAACCACCTCTGCGACACCCCGTGAAGTTTAAAACTGTAAGACCCTGGACAGGAAACACAAGAATGACTAGGGGGGCAGAGAGGACTTGGCCGGATCAGGACGGTCCCGTCGGCCTCCAACTGATTAAACAACTACATGCAGAAATTGGCAGCACGGTGGCACAGTGGGTAGCGCTGCTGCCTTGCAGTAAGGAGACCCATTTGGGTTCACTTCCCGGGTCCTCCCTGCGTGGAGTTTGCATGTTCTCCCCGTGTCTGCGTGGGTTTCCTCCCACAGTCCAAAGTCATGCAGGTTTGGTGGATTGGCGATTCTAAATTGTCCCCAGTGTGTGTGTGTGTGTGTGTGTGTGTGTCCTGCGGTAAGCTGGCGCCCTGCCTGGGATTTGTTCCCTGCCTTGCGTCCCATGTTGGCTGGGATTGGCTCCAGCTGACCTCCGTGACCCTGTGTTAAGATATAGCGGGTTGGAAAATGGATGGCTGGCTACAGAAATTCTACTTGTGCTTCATTGTGCTCAGGGCCTAAAGTTAGCCATTCAAGTGTTTCCAGCCATCCAAACACCAGTCACCGAAACTCAAAACTGCTTGGCTTCATTGTTTGAGGACACTGAAACAATTTATTTTAAATCAGATGCTTGGGCTCGTTCACTCTCCACTGATAAAACTAAGCGAACCCCAAGTTCATCAGCGATATCCTCCATTGTTGCGCTTTATACACACGCTTGACTGCTGCGGTACGTCACACCACACGCGTGTCTGTAATTATCACGAACCTCACAAATTAGGCACATTAATACTAAAAACAATTGCAATAATATAAATGAACGTAATATCCGCAAGTCGAGTGGGTACCTGCAGCAGTCGTGCCGGGCGGCGTTCAGCGCTTCCAGCCAGTTGATTGACAGCGAACTCTCTAGAATCATCCACGGCTTTCCAGGGGCCGCACACCCCGCGTTTCGAGGGAGAGGACGGGAGGTCAGGTGTTTCCGAAAGGTGACCAGGTGGAGCGGCCTGTGTGAGGAGGAGGAGGAGGACGACCGGCTGTCGACAGTGGACGAAAAGGCGGGAGCCCTGATGATCCACGAGCGGGAAGAGGAATCGCGCCAGACGTAGGGCCAGGTGAGATGTGCGCGCGCATGCGCAGGTGGCTACGCGCGACTTGCCCCGGTGGTTAGCAGCCGCAGGCTTGATTATGTTGTTGTTTTGGGTGGCGTTCCGCATGCTCCCTAATAGCGGGGAGGATTAGCGATCTGCTGGTACTGAGTTGGGATGTTAAACCCGAAATCCTGCCCGTTCTGTCTGAGCCAGAGCACCACACGTCACCGCGGGGATGGAAGTTAATGTTTGCGTGTGAGATAAACAGTTAAAGTTGGGGGTCAGCGTGGTTAGCCCGTCAATCTGTCCGATTGTGACGACATATAAATGTTTATTAACAAACTACTGGTCTGGACATGCGGTGATGTCACTTCCGCTCTGAAGCAGTGGGCGTAGACCTGCGGTGACGTCAGATGCTGTGGCTCTGCAGGTCGACATGTCTGAGGGATCCAACCTGCCCGTCCTGCGTGGTGTGTGTGCTCGCCTGTCTGTCTTGTCCCCGTATTAGTTACCGTTTTTACCCGATGAATGAGAACTCAGACATCAGAATGTTCACAAGTCGGAGTGTCTGTGCGTATGAAATCCCACTCGCTATATTTTGCCACCTTGGGTGACTGCCTAGTTCACTTTAATGATAGAGCTGGCCGTGCTGACGTCAGACATACCAGTTTGACAGAATATATCATAAAATGGTGAAGTGAATGAAAAGTTGAAAAGGCTCTATTGTTCCTTTAATCCATCCATTTTCTAAACCTACTTATCCAGGTCAGGGATAAAGGGAAGCTGGAGTCTATCCTAGAAAGCATCAGGTGCAAGGCAGGAGCAACCCCAGGACAGGATGCCAGCCCATGGTATGGTGAACACACATACACACATCGGGGGGCCAGGTGAGCATTGCCAGTCCAGCTAACCTGCATGTCTTCTGAATTCCTTTAATATTCTGCCATGCATTCTTTTTTTTTTCATTTCAGGCAGTGTGGTGCAGCGGTTAAGGCTTTGGACTTCATACCCTGCGGTTGTGGGTTCAAATCCCACCACTGACACTGCGTGGCCCAGAGCAAGTCTCTTCACGATAGAACCAATTCAAATGCTGTAAGTCACTTTGGATAAAGGTGTGGGCCGACTAAATAAAAATAAGGAAGCGTGTATATAGCTACAAGTACAATAGGTGGGCAAACAGACTTAAAAGAATTGGTGCCATGAACAGAACTTGTGTACTTTTTCATAATTTCAAAGTCTGAAATGTGTTATCATAAGTGAGATTTAGGTTATATTGTGGCTTTCTGTTATGAACAATTAATAATAATAAGTTACATTTATTGAGCGCCTTTCACAAATCCAAGGTTATTTTACATACAGAGTAAAAAAAAAAATAGTGATATGTGACTTGGGATGTGATGGAAATACATATATAGCAGTATGACTGTGTTTTTTTGTTTTTTTTTATGGCACCCCACCCAAAGCCCAAATGTCAAACTCTACCCATGACATTTTGCCTTGATTAATTTTATTTTTTTTTTTGCTATTTTTGCCTCATTTTCACCTGCTTTGCTATTTGTGTTCATCTTGAACTATGCTTTTTGTATGAAAATGTGTCCTAGAAATAAATGTTGTAGTTGACGTTGCTGTTGTTACCAAGTTCAGGGCGTCTATCTCAGAGTGGCTGGTGTCCATCTCCTCAGCAGGTGCAAGACAAGAGCCAACCCTGAACAGAACCCTCATTTGTCATTGGGCACCCTTCTTCATTCTGGGCCATTTAGAACTGAAAGAACGCAGACATCCTTTATTTGACATTGCACCTGGACAGGGTGCCATTCTGAAACATTAAAGCTTCAGTTTCCACCCTAGCCTTTAGAAACTGCCAGACTTTTTTTCAGAGCCTCTCCTTTGCTCATTATTTTGTTGTTTTGTTTGAATCCTTTAGGGCACCATCTGCTGTGAATGGCAGCTTGGCATTCAGAGGCTCTGAAGATTAGAAAAAAAGTTCAGTGTGTCAAAAGAAACGGCAAAAGCGGTGGCAGCAGGCCTTCCTCAGCTTCATGGGCGTCAGGTGCTGAGGTCCGTTTGAAGGCCCTCGTGATTTATGAATGTTGGTGGGTCATTAATTCCTGAGTTGATAAAGCTTTTAAACCAGTACCTGTGTAATCTGACCCACCACACTATCTGCTATACCTTCATTGTTATCACTTTTTAATTTAATATTGTTCTTTATCAGTATGCTGCTGCTGGAGTATGTGAGTTTCCCCTTGGGATTAATAAAGTGTCTATCTATCTACAGTGCAACCACGTGGCAGCTCTACCACATTCTTTTTATGTTGGGCTTTGGCAATGGGTGCAGAAGGCTCCATACATCTGGCAGGTCTTTAGCTTTCCACGTGACAGTGACCTCTCCATACCTGTGTGCCAAGCCAGGAGATGGCACTGGGGTGGAGGCTGCCATGTTATGATAGCCAATAAGGGGCACTGGCAGCTAAGACACTTTTATCACCTAGGGCTTGATAAAAAGGCAGAAATGTTACAAGTGAAAAGAATAAAAGGAGCTGGCAGAGCTGGAAAACAGGCAAAGGTCAGAATACCATAAGCGGGGAAAGACCAGAGTCATAGTCAGGGGAGATACATGAGGGGTCCTGACATCACAGTCTCCTTGGAAGTGCCTTGTACAGTGGACACACAAAGTATTCAGACCTCTTTTGCACGTCTTCTTATGCTGAGGTCTGTTGCTAAAACCATTTACATTTATTTTTGTTCACTCATCAAGCAACACTCAATGCCCCAGAATCATAAAACAAAAAGAGCATTTTTAGGAATTTTTTATTACAAATATTCAGACCCTTTACTGATGGCAATTTCACCCTGGGGTCTTCTTGGGTCTGTTATGACAAGCTTGGCACCCCTGGATTTGGGGATTTTTTTTGAGATTCTTCTCTGCAGATCCTCTCAAGCTCTGTCCAGTTGGATCGAGACCGTCGGTGGATGGCTAATGTCTGCTCTCTCCACAAATGTTCGATTCTGTTCAAGTCAGGGCTCTGGCTGGGCCGCTCAAGGACATCCCTAGAGTTGTCCCTAAGCCACTGCTGTGTTGGCATTGCTTTGTCCTGTTGGAAGGTGAACCCTTAGTCCAGTCGGAGGTCCAGAGTGCTTCATTAAGAATATCTCTGTACTTTGCTCCTTACACTGCCACCGCCATCATGGTTCACTGTGTGGCAGACGACTGAGGGCAATGCCCAGCCAGAATGCCTGGAAGGATCTGGAGAGGGACTATACCTTCCCTGAGCCACGAGTAGGCAACCACCCTGGTTTGTATGGGGGCCACGGGAACGGAGCATAGAAGCTCAACCCTATTGGGGCTCGTGGTCACCTTTGGGGGGGGGGCCCTGCAGGATTGTGGAGCCCTAGACGTCAGCACTTCCGTCTAGGGACACCTGGAGTGCTTCCGGGTGCTCATGTGGCACTTCCACCACACCAGGAAGTGCTGCCGGAAGATTGTCAAGGAGCACCGGGAACACATCCTGGTGTTTATAATAGAGGCCATCTTTCTCCACTCGGGAGCCGGAGTTGGGAGGAGGAAGACGAAGCTTGGGAGGAGAGGAGTAAAGGTGGAAGGAATACAAAGAGTGAAGGAAAGAAGGGACTGAGTTTGGGCAGATTAGAGCACTGTGTTGTGTGCAGGACATTTTTGTAAATAAATAGTGTGTGTTTTTTGGACATTCAGCATCTGTCTGTCTGTGCCCGAGGGATGACCTCTCATAACTGTTAGAATATTATTGCACAGGTGATGAATGGTGCTTGCTGTCCTCCAGACGTGACACTAATTTTGGTTTCGTCAGACCAGAGAATCTCGTTTCTCGTAATCTGAGAGTTCTTTACATGCCTGTTAGCAAACTCCATGTGGGCTTTCATATGTGGCTACTCAGCCATAAAGCCAACATTAATGGAGTCTTACAGTGAGCGTCGTCCTTCTGGAAGTTTCTACCATCTCCACTCCAGGTTCTCCAGAGCTCAGCCACAGTGACCATCGTGTTCTTGGTCACCTCTCTTTCATGGTCGTCTCCCACGAGTGCCCAGTTTGGTTAGGCAGCCAACTCTAGGAAACGTCATGGCTGTTCCAGACCTCTTCCATTTAAGAATTCTGCAGGCTACTGTGCTGTTGGGAACCTTCAGTGCTGCAAGAGTTTTTTTGTAGCCTTCCTTAGATCTGAACCTCAACACAGTCCTATCTCTAAGCTCTGCAGGCATTACCTGGTGGACCTTCTCTATTCAGGTAGTGTGCCTTTCTTAATCAATTCAATGAGCTGTGCTGACCATAGGTGGACCCCATACAAGATGTAGAAACTTCTAAACGCTGATCAAAAACATTTGGTTACCACAGGTGAGTGACTTTGGGACTCCAGACCTTACACAGGTGGTCACTCCAGGTGAGCAGGTACTGATCTGATACATTTCATCACCATAGGTGACTACACCCAGCTCAGCAGATCTTATGGTAGGTCAGGCCAGTGACTGTCGGCTAGCCAGATACATTTGGTCACCACACGCGACTGAATTTGGGTCACTAGATCTTACAAAGCTTGTCACTTAGTCGTCAGGTCATGCCAGGTAACTGACTCTGGTCAGCAGATTTCGCTCCCCAGGTGACGTGTCTGCCCTTACTCACCCTCACTCTGGCATTGTTTCATTGTATCCTCATTTAACAAAAGGCAAACACAGTGCGATTGTAAAATCGTCCAAAAGTGAACTCAGCAGGTCTGGCCTAATACTTGGAGCACTGGGACCCGCTCACGCTGCCACCTCCTGCAGCTGCGAGGACCTTCACTAATCGATGCAATTAGTCAGGCATTTCCTCCGCATCTCATGTTCGGTCAGGAGAGGACATCTGCCAGCCAGAATGGGCATCACTTGCTCCGGGGCCCTGGCGTAGCGAGCGCAACATGAGATGACAAGTACTGTTGAGCCTGTAGAGATGTTTCTGGATTGTTAGAAATGCTTTGTGACTCAGAGCCTCGTCTTCACTTCAAGGTATTAAAGCCCACCCCTCCCCAATCCCCCCGATCGTAATGAAGACCATCTGCAGGATGTCTGAGGACCAACCAGGCTCCAAAACAAAAGCAGCTTTTATTGTTCTTTTGTCTGGAAAGATGCTGGGCCACGGCTCTGAGGAGATGAGGCACACCAACTGCCGCCAGGAGTCATGAGGAAAGACTCGAGCCCTGGGTGAAAAGCATCACTGGGTGACTCCTGACTTGGGCACGAGCAGCTTGGCAGGGATAGAGATCAAACGATCAGTCTAAGACCCCAAAGGGACAGACAGAACATAAAGATGAGCTGACATGAGGGAGTGTAGGGTCAAGTCAGCAGACATGAGACCTCAGGCGCACTGGGCAGACTTTAGCTGCTGTGTGGACGCCAAGGTCACTCCACTCCTGCCTCACCACCAGTCTGGCGATGATGAAGATTAACAAAATGATGCGGACGACAGGAGTCGTTTATGACAGTCCACCCACCCACACGTTCAGTTCTGTGTCTGGTACTCACCTTGTGGAATCTGGAGTGATGGCCGAGAAGGTTTTTTAATCTCATTTTCTTGGAGATAACAAAGTTCCTTATGCAAGGGGCTTTAATGAGGAGCCACACTGAATAACAGAAAATGACATCAAAGCATGCATGAAACAAAATCTCACCCCAGCAGTGTCACATGAATAGGTCGGTGTCCAGTCGTAAACGTTTGAGATGTGTGTTTTAAATACACCATTATCAGAAAATCTTCTTGTGCCTGACAGTGAAGCACACACCAATGAGATCAAGCTTTTGAATCGAAGACCTTCTGTTCACGTCAAAAAGGGATATTTGTAGAAATTAGTGGTGGCCAGGGAGCCACTTTTAAAAAATTTTAAATAAAGGAAAATTGTGTTTTTAATATGTACATTTTAATTCTCCGACACATTTTCAGGATCATTTTAGACTCCAATAATGAGGAATGACTGTTGTGGCCTTTGGGGGCCATCTTGCAGTTCCCCCAACCCAAAAGAAGGGCAAAAATATGGGCACAGTGGTGGCTCTGTGTGTGGGTATCTGGAAGGTTGAGATCTCATCACTGCCAGGAGGGATCCTATTCTGTTGGGCCTTTGACCAAGGACCTTAACCTGAAAAATTGCTCCAGGGGCTCTGTACAATGGCTGACCCTGCATTCCAACCCCCCAAAAAGCTTATGCGAAAGAACAACTTCCCCTTGGTGATTAACAAAGTATAAAAAAAAAAAAAATACAACAGATGAGGGTAGTGGGGCAAAAGAAAAAGGACTCCTTCCTTCCACACCTTCTACCTTTCTCCCTTTTTACTTTCTTGTGTATGAAGTATAGTGAAAGTATTGTAATCATCCAAAAATTTGATTTTGAGATTTTGATGAATCTCGACGTTTTAGACTTCCCCGAGTCTGAAAATACCATTTTTGTAATTATGTCTATGTGTGTGTGGGTGTGTGTGTGTGTGTGAACATGATACCCTGAGTACACTTTCACTTACGTCAACTGAGTTTTGCATACAAGTATTACATAGGTACAGAGCGTCGATTTCTATCAACTTTTAGGCCGTTTCTGCTAACCTGAAGTGTTACTTTACCTGTTGTTCATGCAGCTGCAGAGTCCAATTTATTCAACTTTACTTTTATAATAATTGTTCAATATATTATTGATTTGTTTTGATGGTTCTTTAATGTACATAATATAAAAATATAATCCTTGTCTTGCGGTTCACCCCTCAAACATCCATCCCCATATCTGAGTAAACAAGAAAGTCGAGGGGAGAGCACTCCCAATTATTTTTCTCCTCTCTTCTTCCTCGTCCTCCTGCCACTTGAACTCTTGTCCACTCCACCCCAAGTTACGTTTCCCGGAGCAATGGCTTCTGGCCTTATTTCTGTACTTACTTACTTACCTACAGGTCACATCCTAGGATTAAAGTGCACATTGCAGACTCTCGTTTAAGGGTATTTGCACTGCATGTTCCTCTCATTTTCACAACGCCTTTATGCTCCGTCCTGGGTATGACGTTAATTTGCATCCAGCCCTGCATGTCGGCCCTCCAACCTGCAGGGAAAAACTTGGGGGTTGGTGGCAGAATTGGCACTCCAGCCACCATAAAAATCCTCCCACTGTTCCACTCCATCTGAACTAGTGTGGTGCTAAGGTGTCACCCATAGCATGGCTGCACTCGGGTCCTAATCTGGGATCCTGAGTTGGTTTATTGTGTGGTGGGTGCGGCAATGCGTTGTATCAGTGCCCGCTCCTAACCTCTCTCTCTCTCTCTCTCTCGTTATATCTAAGGTAAGTGAGATACAATGCATTACCCTTCTTTTGTTCTTCAGTGTCAGCAGTGGGCTCTAAACTCTCAGTCTTGGGGTGTGAAGTCCAAAGCCTTAACCACTGCACCGCACTGCCAGCCCTGCGTGGGGTTTGCCTGAAGCATCCCAGTTTGTACAGTTGGGGTGGACAGCCTGGCCAGCTTCATCATTTGCCCCTCGTTCCAGCCAGACCTTCTATGGTCAAGCATTGCAAACCTGACGGCACAAGCGGATCAAGATGGAGTTTTGGTTAAAGTGTCTGAAATGTTTACAGTTGTCAGTGATAAAGAGAGCTGCCAGCGGTCCCGGGCGTTTGGTTTACTGTGAGCCTGGGATGTGCTTATGAGAACGCTCCTCCTTTTGTTAGACATTTCATTCCTTTGAAGTTATAAATAGCCCTGCGCGGGTGTTTTGTGGAAATATTTTCCAAAGCATTGAAAAAAAAAAAAAAAAGGCCCATGAAGTCTCCCAGGATGAAAAAATGTTAACTATATGTGCCACTGACATGCCACCCTAGAGTGAATTCTTGCTCTTTTATCGTATATAGCACCTTACATCGAGCTTTACACACACAAGTCACTCCTGGCCACAGGGTGCTGCCGCCCAGCTCCGGTTTTCCTCACCCACCTCCATCTTCACTTCCTTACTAAATTCTCTGCTCATTTTTTTACTTTCCTGTTATCTGTGACACTTGTCAATCTATTGTCCCTACAAGTCCCTGCTGACATCATGGGTGACCCCAAACGGAGTTAGCGTGGCTGCTGGGTGGTGTGAGGAGAATGCAGGACACTGACCACCCAGGGTGGATGAAAGGCACTTGCTTTCTGCCCAGTGGGTGTCCACACATTCCTGCCTTTGATGCCACCTGTTAGACTCTGATGGTGGCCTCTGACCCAGTTACCCTGCACCCTTGCATACCTTCCTGTCAGCCATTATGGTGACCCCCTAGCCATTCTGCACCTGTGCCTCTTGGTTGACCCTCCATAAATACCTACGCCAGCCTGTGCCCACACATACAGTAGATTCCCAAAGTATTCCAAGCCATTCACTTTCTGTGCCCTTTATGGTGTTGTAAATTTAATTTTAAATGGATGCATTTGCTATTTTTTGCCCATCAGTCTGCACTCAGTGACCCATTAAGACAAAGTTTAAACAAGTTCACTGGCACTGGCACATTCCTTAAAAATCAACAGCTGACTTGTCTCCTCCATATAAATATGTTAAGTGTGGTGTGATGCAGTGATGGTGTTAAACGCTGACCTGCTCATTATAAGGGGGCAGGTGATCTCCCAGAGGTGGTGGTCTCTAAGCTGTCTTTCTTCCTGATCTGGTGCAGCCACTGGCACTCCAAGCCTTGGATCTGAGCCTTGAGGTTCTCCTACAAGTCTTCAGTCGAGTCTAATCAGTCTATTTTGGGTCTTACTGGCACTTGGCACTTTGCTAAGTCAGATTGTAGGTCTTGTGTTTATCCCACCACTAACACCAATGGAGTGCCATGTGGTGCTCACTGGCACCGACCCAATGGAATCATTATTCATTTGGTAGATTTTACTAAAATGGAGATCATGCAACCCAGTCAGGCTCACCAGTTTTCAGGGCTCCTCCACTGAAAACTGGAGCAGCTCATTTGTGTAAATGAATGCCAGCTCCTCACTTATGCCATCCCCAGGCTGATGCAACTTGGCAGTGCCATCACAATATGAAACCCCATTCAGTCATTGCTGGAGTCATCACAGTTGATAGAAGAGTTGGCGCCGTTTCATAGAGGTCAGCTGTCCCAGTGACCACTCCCAAGTCCGCTCTTCATGCTGTCCCTCTGTACTTGAGCAGCCGGGTGATACAGGCTCATCAGCAGGGATGTTGGGCGCAACATTGTGGGGTGAGATGTCGAGTGTGATGCGAGTTTGTGATGCAGTAAGGGTGTTAAACGCTGCACTTCTGTTCAGTGATCTGTCTGGTGTATGCGTGGATCTCCTTGAGGTGGTGGTGGTCTCTCTGCTGTCTTCCTTCCTGATCTGACGGTGCCACCAGCGTTCCAGATCTCAGAGTTCAGGTTCGAGGCTCTCGCTCTACAACTGCTCTGTAATGCCGCTATGGTCTGCCTTGTCTTTTGCCCACTCGGCCCTTCACCAGTGATAACACCATCTTCCACACATTCCAGAGCTTCAGGAGCCCATACAAACCAGGATCCTTTTCCAAAGCTCTGCTGGACCTTAACAAGTGAAGAAGTGGTAGTGCAGCATCAGAGGTGGTGGTCTTCCTCAGCTGTCTTCTTTTCTGTACAAATACAAAGAAAAAGGTTTGGGCTTCCACCCCGTATATTGTAGGATTCGGGTCGAGGAAAAGAACTGCCGAGTAGTCAATCGAGACTGAGTCACCATCAAGGACTGAGTGCAGAGCAAAGGTGAGGGGGGTACGGGGGGGTTTAATAGCTGAGGGAAAGGAAGAGGCGGGTCATCTGGAGGGAAAGCGGAAGTGAGGTTGTCAGGGGGCGTGGTCTGAAACTGGAAGAGGACGAGGACGCCTGATTACCCCCTGTACCTGCATTTCAGCATTAGCTGGACCCCCTGCTGCCTCCCATGCACACGTGTGTGACAAGTGACACTCCCACTGGCCCACTGGGTTCTAGATCTCAGCCTCGAGACTCAACGACAACTCCTCAGAGGAGCCCAGTGGGTCCATTTTGGGTTTCACTGGCACTCGGTGCTTTGCTAAGTCAGACTGTAGGTCTTCTGTTTGTCCCACTACTGATGCCAGTGTGGAGATGTGCAGTGTCCGCTGGCGCTGACCAGATGGATTCATTACTGCTCAAGGTAGCTCACTGTCCTCAGAAGGACAAGAATGGGGATATTTGGCAGGCTTTCCATTTTTTAGGCTTCCCGTCAGCTGGTGCTGAAGCTGCTCATTTGAATGATAGAATGCCAGGTCATTTCTGTTGGTGACTTATCAGTAATGCTATCGTCATCACCATGTGAAACTTCACTTTAGAGTCACTCACTGGGTATGACAGGAAATCTGGGACACCCAGGCGGAAGCAAACCAGGCAGGCACACAGAGGACATGTCACCTCTATGCCAATGGCTTTCATGCAGAAAAACAAGAGCCTGAATGGCCCCTCATTGTCACTGTCCACGTCACTGTTGACTAGGATGGTGTTTGCTGATATCTTTTGCTCCTCCATGGAAGGCCCACTCTGCTGTTATCATTTGAGCCCTTCTTTGGACTCCAAGCAGTAAATAAATATTTGATGACATCGCCACCTTTCCTTTGCACAATCGATAGTGGCAGCAGATTGTTTGTGACCTTCAGAAACTGAAAACCAAATGAATAATTGAAACCAAATCTTCAATCATCCTGTTTACTCCAGGTGGAATAAAGCGAGTTTGTGCCATGGAGCAGAGCTGGGGGTCTCCTTGACCCCTTCATCACCTTCACATCTGAACAGCCAGCACAACCTGAACATCTACTGCTTGTTGTCTGTCCATTTTTGTAGCCACTTTGTCCAGTGTAAGGCAGCAGGGACTGGGCATGAGGCGGGAAGCATCTGTGAAGAAGGGGGTGCCACGTGCACCAATGGTGGCACCCACTCACAGCGAATCAGTTTAGGGTCGCTAGTTAAGGTGGAATTTGGAAAGAAAAAACTCCAAAACCCCACAGAGACACACGGAGAACATGCAGTGTCCACACTGGCATTCAGTGGTCCTGGTAGCCAAACCAGCACTAAGCACTGTGCCACCATGCCTTGTCTGTGTTTAAGAGATCTCCAGATCTCTGTTTTGTAATTCAGCCAATATGGGGTTTTATACACGTCACATTAAGGTCCCCAATCCAGAGATAGGATGGCTGTCTGAATTCTTCAAAGTTGGGGTTCCATGGGTGATACTCTAGACACCCTGCTGTCCAGTCTGGAATGACACAAAGCCAACTTTGGTATGGCCTTCTTCTTCTCCTTTATTCATCTCCACCTTCTTAATGTCAGAAAGTAATTGCAACAATATCTGTGTCACCTGGCTGTTTATTCATTAGTTATGGGTCACATTGTCAAGAGTAGCAGAGTGCCAGAGCCCATTCTGGCACGATTAGGCACAGGGTATTTAAATTTGTACTTATATATGCTTGTATTAGTTTAGGGCGGAGTGGTGGCTCTGAGGCTAGTGATCGTTGCCAGTTTGAATGCCGTAAATGCCAGAAGTGACTCTGCTCCATTGGGCCCTGGAGAAAGGCCCTTAACCAGCAATTGCTTCGTCTCTCCATATGATGTTAATCTGTAAGAGGGTCCTCCAATTTACAGGGAAAACTTGGGGGTTGGTGGCAAGATTGGCACTCCAGCCACTGTAGAAGATCTCACAGTGTTCCAGTGTGGTGCTGAACTGTCACCTGCTGCACTCGGGTCCCAATCCGGGTGGTTTGTCATGTGGTGAGGGTGGCAGCACACTTAAAATCAGCGCATTCTCCCAACCTCTCTCTCTCTCCCTCTCCTTCTCTCTTCCTCTTTCTCTCTCTCTCTTTTCC
>JANRMT010062840.1:57082229-57097010 GCA_026402145.1 Polypterus bichir lapradei | reverse complement strand
CCCTCTCTCTCTCTCTCCCTCACTCTCTCTCTCTCTCTCTCTCCCTCACTCTCTCTCTCTCTCTCTCTCTCCCTCGCTCTCTCTCTCTTCCTCTCCCTCTCTCTCTCTCTCTCTCTCTCTCCCTCTCTCTCTCTCTCTCTTTCTCTCTCTCCCTCTCTCTTTCTCTCTCCCTCACTCTCTCTCTCTTTCTCTCTCCCTCTCTCTCCCTCACTCTCTCTCTCCCTCTCCTTCTCTCTCTCTCTCTCTCTCAGTTTATCCTCCTGATAACTTTGTATGTTTACATCCTTTTTGGAATCTCTTTGCTCTCTAAAATGTCTCATTATAGTGGATGTCGTGAAAGGCACCATATAAAGTAAAGCCTGACTGAGTGTGTGACGTCAGTCATGTGATTTGTGTGGCTTGACACCAAAACTGTGGTGGGGAGTAATCAAGCCAGGAACCTAGCAGGTGTATAAAGCGCCTTTCTTGAAGGACATTACTGAGCCACCACACAATTTACCTTCTCTTGCGTTTTGTTGTGGAATGTGGAAGATGGCGCTGAAGCAGCTGTCTTCTTCTTCTTTCTATCGTGGACACCATTACAAGGCCCTTTACAAGTGCAGCACACTTGGAGTTCAAGTTCAGTTAGAGCTCTGTGCTTGAGCAAGGTCACCCAGAAAGTGACAGACACGACTGGCCCAGATGCCCAGTTATTGTCTATAGCGCCTTTCTGTAACAAACTTCATGTCAAGTCCTTTATAACTAAAGAGACGCATTACAAGGTGTCTCCATTTTATTTTCCAGATGGGAGTAAACTCATGGACCTTGTGATGGAATATAGCACCTTTCTGTACAACACACACACACACACACACACACACACGTGCATCTCGCGTTACATCTGGAGCAGAGACGGGGCACACCGCAGGAGTAAAGTGGCAGATGAGCGCGAGTTCTTGTGCTTTTATTTTTAGTAGAGCCTTTCCATAGTAAACACCATCACGGCGTTCTTTCCAAGTACAGAATGATGGTGGGTCTTGTATTACATTGGCTTATAAATTTCTATAATTAGTGCAAAGGTGGGTTCAGTGAATTGTGCGGGGGCACATTGAAAGCGAGACACCAAGCCAGAACTGAGTGAGGATTATTGTAACTTTATATAGCGCCTTTCCATAGTGCGCCCCACCTCGAGGTTCGTTACAAGTGCAGCACAAGGGCACAGGCCCTCCACATGAGCTGTCCAGCATCACAGGGCTGACCCAGACGCACTGTTACTTTATATAGCGCCTTTCTGTCTGAGACCACATCTCAGGCCCGTTACAACTAAAGAGGCATAATGTGCCGATTTGTGTGTTATTTTCACAATGAGAGTGAAGATTAATGAAGCATCTGGCACAATAAGTCAGAGACGGGAGCTCTTAAGTAAGGGGGGCACCTCTCCATGTGAGGACACAGGTAGGTCAGCTGAATTGGGCAGGGCTACACAGAAAGTAAGAAGTGGCAATTTCTGTGCTCTTCTTATATTGCACCTTTCCATGGTAGATGCCATCACAAGCGTCTTTATGTTTACTTGTACGATTCTAAAATTAGAGCAATGCTGGGTTAAATTATTTTGACGGGGCACACGGAAAGTGAGAAACAGCAGTTGAGCGAGGATTTATCCATCCATCCATCCTTTTCTAACCCTCTTATGCAGTTGAGGGAGTCAGAGAACTGATGCTGTCCTAGCAGCCACGGGGGTAAGGTAGGCACCAGCCCTGGATGGGCATTGAGGACACTGTGTCTGTCATCCATCCTTGTTGGTTTATCACCCCTCACAGAGTCTTAAGGAGATGATGCCTATTCCAGCAGCAGCGGGTGCAGAGCAGGATGCCAGCCCACAACAGACAGCCACTCACTCTGAACCAGTGGGGAGGCACCACACCAACATGAGGAGAACATGCAAAGTCCACACAGTCAATGCATGAGCTGGGACTCAAACCCCACAGCCCTGGGGCAGCAGTGCCAGCTCTTACACCATCGTACCGCCCTTTGTCTTGCAGTCTTTATTCTTTAGAGTGTCTTGAATGGTCCACATTTTACCAGGACTGTGCAGAGGAGGTGAAATCTGCCACTCATGGCAAGTGACGCACTGAGTGGCACATGGAGTGGCTGTGACATCTGAACCTCTTGCCAAGTGGTGTCAAGTGCTGTTACTTAAGTACTAGGGCCCCACTGCTTGCCACACAGATGCCATTACTCATTGATTTTATCTGCCTGGCAGAGTGCATACCCACTGTGCCAAGGCAGAAGACACTTTAGAAGTGGGCATTGAAGCCAAAGGCTTCTTTTTAACTCATAATAAAAAAAGAGAAAAATTAAACAAGCCTCAACAGAGGAGGCTCCATGTGTGCAAACACATAACCATCCTGGGTACGGGGGCACTTTGCCATTGTAAATCGGGCTTGCTGTCCCCGTCCAATGGAGTGCACGATGCCTGCTGACATGACGTGTTTGAACCGTCGATCTCCGAGCCAGCCACTCGGCCTCACGTGTCATTTTTGAGAAGCCTCCATGCTCCGAGATTGGAATGGGCCAAGCAAAGGCTGGAAAAGCCATCGGAGTCATCTGCCAGGAAATGTCGGGCTGCCACACGTGTGAGGGCCAGAGGTCGCTGCGGCCTTGTTGCTGGTGAACTTTTCCCCAGTTTCACCTCAGCAGTGCTGAGCTGCAGAATTTCCAGCTGTATTTGTCCCTGAGGAGATGGATTTAAGACAAATAACAGAGTGTACTTATTCCCGCTGATTAGAAAAAAAGGGAACATTTTCCTCGGACAGCTGCTATGCTCATCACTGGCGATGGACCTCTTTTCTTTTTTGTGTGTTTGTTTTAAAGACCCCCCATCCCAATTTTAGTCTTTCTTGCTCTTTACTTTCGGCTGATCAACCCTTAGGTTCTGGGCCTCGCTGAACAAGACCCTGACGTCAGTCCAGCAGGCAGAGCACGAAGCCAAGGGTCCTGATGCTAATTGTGCGTGCAGGGGTCTGTAGGGGTCAGTGAGGCACCTGGGATTCTCATTCGAATCCCTCGATGGCTCATCTGAACATTCTCGTTTGGTTGACCTCTGGCCACCGGGGGGTTAACGTCCTGACCGTCCGTGTGGGCCCCACTCCACTCGCAGCTGGGCTCCTAACAAGCATGGGCTGCTGCCGGTCAGGTATCTTCATGAACAGGGTCGTGCTTTGCAGATGTGGTCTTCAGTTTAGAGTTTCACTTGCACCCTGCCCACTGGGGATAGAGGGACACAGGATTAGTGACCCCAGCACTGCTGGCTTTGGGGGGATCATTGGACTTCATAGCATGGGAGGCCTCATGAAGCCATTTCTCTTTGTTTTGGGCCGAGTAGGCCAAAGCCTCCCAGTGCCGCAGCGTTCGGGTCAAGCCGGTGTTCCCCGCGGCTCCTATTTAAAATGCTTCTTTTTACTTTTTCACTATTCATTATTTATAATATTGTTGTGTTCATTTATTGCTTACCTAATTATATGTTTGTTTTATTTGATTCAGTTATTATTTAGTATCTATGTGTATTTTGCATTTCTCTTATGTTTGTTGTACTTTGTGGGTGGAGCCACCCATCCATCACACCTAAAGCACCGCCCCCAGTCTGATAAAGGCAGGCTGGGAATTGAAGTTCTGCGCAGGCCATTTCAGTGCAGTTTGGTGCTTCTTGTGTGGATTGTCATTTTCTTTGATTGTGTTGCTCTGGTTCTGGACTTTTTGCTGCTGATTTGTTGATTATTCTTGTGGATTTTGAGATGGAACTCATTTGCTTTGATTTTTTTTTTCTCTTTTGAACCTTTTTTTGTGTTCTTCCTTTAAAAGGATTTTTTGGTGCCCTTGCTTTATACCCTCCCACTGTTCCACTCCATTTGAACTCGTGGGGTGCTGAGTTGTCACCCGTTGCACGGCTGTGTTCGGGTCCTAATCTGGGTCCTGAGTTGGTTTGTCATGTGGTGGGTGCGGCAATGCACTGTATCAGTGCCTAACCTTTGCTCTGTGCAAACCAGGGCTTAAGAGTGATCCTCTCCCTTGTGTTTTGGGACATTACAGAATATTTTTGCCCAGTGTAGGCTGAAGCCAGCCATTTAAGTGGAAGTGAGGCTCAGCGGTCGATGGCAGGATCGGCACTCCAGCCCCTAGACCAGACCTCACACTGTCCCGTTCCATTTGAAGTAGTGTGGTGCTGAGGTGTCAGCCTTAATTTGGGATCCTGAGGTGGTTTGTCGTGTGGTGGGTGCAGCAACGCTCAGTATCGGTGCCGGCCCCCAATCTCTCTCTCTCTCTCTCGAGGTTACCTTTGGGTGCACCTCCTCTGGCCTGGCAGGTGAGACTCTGGCCCAGCTCCCTGGGTATTTTTGAAGGCCTCACGCCACCTTGGCCACTTAAATCACAATACCTGGAGTCAGGCTCCCCTATCTCAATGATTGTCTAATCTCAGTTTTCTTCGGATTTCCTCCAACTCATAAGACAGAGGTTCTCCTCATTGGCTCCAAGTCTGCTTTATCAAAATCTAATCATTTTTTGCTTAATATTAATGGTACATCAGTCTATCCCTCCCCTCAGGTTAAGGGGTTATCTTTGATAGGACACTGGGCACTGCCATCCTTTCTCATGCATTGGCCACGTCCCGCATTGATTATTGTAATTGTGTTCTCTTTGGGCTCCCACATAAAGCTTCTCCATAAACTCCAGCTTGTTCCGAATTCAGCTGCCCGTATTATAACTCAGACCTCACCCCCCCCCCCCCATCATTATATACACCTAACCGCACTCTTAGCTCCTCTACTTCTGGTCTTCTCGTCAAGCACGCCTGATCATGTGACGATGCGGGTTCTGCTCCAGTGTTCCCATCTCCCTTTTGGGAGCTCATGAACCCGACACCATCGGTAATGTCACCGGATGAGCCGGACAGTGAGGACACAATGAAGCAAGGGGAGGGTGAAAAAAGGTGCAAAGTGCTTTTATTAATAACAACAAAACCAAGAACAGTGTTCAAAATAACTAGTGCGGCGCTCGCTCTAAACGTCATTAAATAAACGATCCATTAAAAAACAGTGAAAAGGTGGGAGGTTAAAATCCAATGAATACATTTTAAAAATGAAATTAAAATATTACAGCTGGAAGCAGTCCTTTAAAACAAAGCCCAGTGCCTTCTTCTACTGGTGGCTCCCCTGCTTCTCCCATCCAGGCTGTGCCCCCTACCTGCAGCTGAAAAAAAAAATGTGATGATTCACACTTAATATTTTCAACCTGAACTAATATAATTCTTTTTAGCTTATTGATTGCACAATTTTTAAGTTGAGGCAAATCAGTTAGAGTGATTGGGTGCAATTCACTTGTTTTTTTACTGAAGTAAATCTATTTTTTAAGTTGTTCTTCTTTTTTGGCAGTTGGAAAGCCATCAAACTGGAAAGTTCGACCGAAAGAATATACAAACGGCCCCTCAAACACGGCACATGAACAACCTAAAATATTAAGTTATATTTACTTTTATTCCCTCCACTATAACTTAATTTGGTACAAACATTTTTTTTTTACTTTGATTGAAATCTGAAACCAAATATTTCAAGCTGCAGCACTAAATGAATAATCTTAAGTTGCTTGAAAGAGAAAATTTACGTTGAATGAACAACATCAATGTTAGACTTTTTTCAGTGTAGTCTGTAGCCCTGCGGTCTCTGGCATCGTAGGACTCTCCAGACTATGACTTGGGCTCCCCAGCAACCAGGGCACTCACGCCAGGGCTGCCACCTCCCAAGCCTCCGGACTCCCGCTAAAGCGCTCAGCAGGAGAGACCACTTCTAGCTGCCCCCGAGTGACCCGGGGGGCTCTTCTCCCAGCTGCCTGCTCTCTCTAGCGAGGCTGCCTTCACCCAGTCGCTCGCTCACGCTTGCACACACCGGCTTTCAGCTTCCTGACGCCTTCTTCTCCCCCAGTACAGCCCGCACAGTTCTCCCTCGAAATGTGGGCGATGTTTATGACCCCCCCCCGTACAAGATCTGCAGTAAGGTATGGAACAATTTCCAAAACTCTGGATGGGGGTCACTCGTAGTTTCCATTCCAGAGGAGGATCCATCCATCCATTTTCCAACCCGCTGAATCCGAACACAGGGGTCTGCTGGAGCCAATCCCAGCCAATGCAGACACGGGGAGAACATGCAAACTCCACGCAGGGAGGACCCGGGAAGTGAACCCAGGTCTCCTTACTGCGAGGCAGCAGTGCTACCCACTGTGCCACCGTGCCGCCCCCAGAGGAGGATGACACAACTAAATGAAAAAACCACCGGACAATTAGCCTTATCTGCCATGCAACAAAATACCTTGGAGATCATGAGGAGCAGAATGAAGTACACCATAGCAGTGGAAATGTCTGAAGAGCAAACCTGTTTCAGGCTGGGAAGAGGAACAACTGGGTAGATCTTCTCATTCAGGTTGGTAGCTGAGAAATACCTGGTGAAGTGGGACGAAGAGCTCATTGACCTCAGGAAGGCCTTCAGCAGAGTCTGGCACCAGGGCCAGTGGAGAGTCCTGCACCACTACAGCATACTGCACATCCATCTCATGGAAGGCCTCCACAGACGCACTAAGAGCACTATTAGGGATAGCAATGAGATGACTGGTGTGAGACAAGGCTGAATTTTCTCACTAGAACTTTTTACCATCTGTCTGGAACACATCATGAGAGAAACACCCGAGGAACCAGAAGATCTAGGGATGCATGTTGATGGCAGGACTATCAACATCTCACCCTCCTGCTAGAGTTGCTTCAAAAAGTCCAGCTGTTGTTAACCAGGGTCAACGACATTAGTTAAAGTGTGGACAAGAATCAGCGATATGAAGACCTGGTGGATGGTGGTGAGGTCTACAACTCAGGAACAAACAGCTCCAACATGTCGTGAGCTTCAAGTACCTCCGATCAATGCACGTGGCAGGTGGAGACGATGTGATGGACACGAGTAGCTGTAGCACTAAACACTGAGCATGACATGGATGGCCTCTGGAAGAACAAGAGCGTCAAAACAGAGATGAAGGTGTCACTCATAACACTGTTTATTAAACATGGACGCTTAAGAAACATCTCGTTTTTGCCATGGCAGCCCAAGGAAAGATTTTCAATCTGCATCTATTGGAGAAGATCAAGAGCAAAGAGATCGGGCAACGTCTAAACCAGACCCAGACAAACCGAGCAGTTGGTGCATCTAAGACCGCACCAGCGACTCGGCCAGGACAACAGGATTTCAAATAGTGTACTTCATGGCTGTGCTGAAGGAGTTACTACAGAGGACACCAGTGACAGATGTGTTCCAGTCAGCACTGGCCTGGCGAGATACGAGGACTGCATGTGGCAGAGCTTAATGGTGTCTGCTTTGAATTGTGAGCGTCTACATGGATGAAGTGCAATGACCACATCGTATGGAGATATGGCAAAGAAGGAGAAGAGAAGGACCTGGCCTTTGGTCAGTGCTCCTGGACCTGGCGGCTTCGCTCCTGCTAAACAGTGACCATATATACGCCCCCTACTGGCCAGGAGGCATACTACACCTTCCTCCACTCTTTCATAGCCTCATCTTCAGAAGGAGGGTTTGTTACCCTTATTAGCTGAGAGGGTCTCTTCACCCTCAGTAGCACCCTTGGGTGATCACCTGCCTCCTTCTTCCTTTCTTTTTAGGGCTCAGTCCTTGTAGCCCCTTGTGCACAACACGCCTTTCATTTCCCAAACCCGATTCATCACGTTTTAAGGCCGTGTAGATTCTGCGTGTTAAATCTGTGCCGTACACAAATGATTTACAGGGCATACTGGATAAACGATCTATCAGTGACCGTGGTAGCAAACGGGTCTGCCAAGGCTGGGTGTGCACCTCCGTGCTCCGTGCTGAACTCTGTCCCCCAGCCTCCCTTGCCATTATTCATCCCTGCACCTGCAGCTCCCATATCTGGGCGGCATCAGGGTTTTCGCAGAACCTCCTTTGTTCAGACTGTCTCCTGTCATCTCATCTCGTCTCCTCTCCTTGAGTGCTCCTTCAGGGGCCCGGCGAGGGTCCACGCCGTGACAATGGATGGCCAAGAGAAGATTCTTTGTATTCAGGCAATAGGGAAAGCACAAGGCCGGGGAGTAATGGGGGGATCACAGGGAGGTCGGCAGCCCCTTGAGTCTTATTGAGATTTCGAGCTGTGGGCAGCAGCGGGCATGAACTTCTGGGATTTTCACCACCCGAGAAGCCTGTGACATAAAGAGGGCCTTTCTTCTGCCATCGTAATCTGAAGTCACAGGCAACCAGACACCTTGTAGGCTTTGCTTTCTGAGATAAGACTGTTTTGTTCATGTTACTCACACTTTTTCTTCTCCCTTTATCTCTCTTCCTTCTTTTTGCGCAGGCCCTCGAGATGCACAACATTTTCAGTGTAGGTGTTGGATTTGCATTAAAATTGCAAATCAGTGGTGACGTTCAACGTGACAACACATATGCAGAGTGGGAAGGTGGCACTGATGCTGAAGGTGAATGGAGAATGGCACGCACGCCACAGGTAAAACCTGATTTATGCCATGAGTTGCTTTGTACAGTGCCCTTTGTGGTAAACCTCACGTGATTGAATTCAGAAGATGCCCGTCCTTCTGTTCACTTCCTAACCCACCAACCCGGCTCAGCGTTAAGAGAAACTGCAGCAGCAGACAAAAGATGAGAACTGAACCCAGGTGGGACGCCAGTCCATCACAGGGCCCACTCACCTACACCCACCCCAAATCTCATTCAGTTTACTCTCCTAGAATGTCCAGAGCTCTGGAGCTGTGAGCCAGCCATGACAGCCACTGTGCCACCCGTACCAGAAGAGAACTGAAAGGTAAAGCCATGATGAGGTGCCCCCTTGTACCCTGGCCAACAGGGGGCACTGAGGAGCCTGGTCCTGCTCAGCCGCTCCCCTCTGCTCCTGGCCATTTCCTTCCTTCGACTTTAACAATCTAATCAGTTAGTACAGTAAACACTGTCGAGCCAAAGCCACCCGGCCGGTCAAAAGGAAACGCCATATCAGAGCAAAACTCCTTTAATAAACAGCAGAGAGAGAAGAAAAAGGAAGGCGGCCCTTTATGTGCTTGGCTTTGATCTCCGGGCCGGAAAATGGGAGCGCTTGCTGAAAATACTCAACGTTCACCTCAGCAATGTCACCTGAATGACAGGCGAGGTGGGCACGGGCGAACTCTACAAGTGAAAGGAGCGCGAGGCGTCCCAAGTAAGGCTTCGCGGGGGGTCCCCTCGGAAAGCTGAAGGACAGCAAGCTCCCCATGGACATGCTTTCTTGTTTATTGCTGACCACTTTTTGACGTTGCTCACCGAGAGAGTCGGAGGTGACGAATGAACTGACTGAGCCACACTTGCTGTTTCTTACTCTCAGGGAAATGCCATCCTTCCATTTTCTGGGGTAGTGGGAGAGCAGGACTCGAGTGCAAGGCAGGAACAACCCAGGAGGTGGCGCCACTCTGCGATGGTCATGTCTGTTGGTACCGAAGAGCTCGACCCCAATGTACACCCTGCACGTTGTCACGGCTGCTCTGAGAGGTGGGTATCCAACCAGCCATGTTTGCACCTATTGCAAGGTGGAGCTCCTGCCTGCCTGCCTTCCTTCTCCAGCTCTTGGGGTGAACTGGTCTGTTTACCTCCGATTGTCTGTTGACCACACTGAGCTTACTGGGCACTTCCTGTGCCCTTTAATGCCAGCGTCCTACAGGGAGGCAAACTTGTGCTTCTGGCTACTGGTCTTTGATTGGGGATAAAAGGAGAAGAAGCTCCGTGACTTCTGGATGGCCAGAGTCCCCCTTGTGTCTCCTGGCCTTTATGTTCCAAGGAGGTGCAGCAAACCATGAGAGTGATGTGCTCTGATTTCTAAACCATCACAGCACATAAAACAATATCACAGTACAATGTCACGTGATATGACCTAATATAATGTGACGTCACGTGACGTAACTTAATAATGTGTGATGTTACATGGCAGCACATAATAGAAGGCACAGAGGAGGAGACTGCTGAAGAGTGGCTGGACAAATGGACATTTCTCAGTATGGACGCCCGGACAGTCCCAACCTGCCATTTGGCCGACGATCCCGACGCGACCTGAACATCTCCAGCCTTTGAGCTCAGATTTCCAACTGGCGGAGTGTGCGTCAGGTCATTCATTATAAATGGTGTCTGAAAACTTTGGAAGAAACTGCTGGTGAAGGTGACCTGGAGATATTCATAAAACCGACTCGCCTCCTCGGCTTCACTCGAGCAGATTGTGTGACTCCTCCTGAGGCCGCTGAGGTTTTCTCCACTTTGTCGGCACATTCTTCTTGGTGACATTTGATCTCAAAGGGGACACAACGGTGACACCCCACCGCCCACAATGCGTGTCTACATGCGCCTTGGCCTGCTGTCTTAATGTGTCACTGAATGGAGTCGTTGAGGAGGCCGAGGGACAAAGAAACTGGCAAACTGAAGATGTCCACTGCCCGTACTTTCCTCCCTCTCTCCTCCTGGACATCTTGCACTTTCTTCAAACAAGTCCAAGCCTCTCCTGCTCAAGCTCTCGGTAAAACCACAGGGTGTGATGTCATGAGAAAGCCCACCAGCTCAAGCCGCTCCATCTCATGCCCACGCCATGATGAGCGAGGGAACCGAAGAGAGGAGGAGGAGGAGGAGGCCCGGCCGGGTGGCTGTTCACACGCTCAGACCCTCAGCTGTGGAAATGTGTTTAGTGTTTTAATTCTGACTAAAGCCCGCCGGCCTGTTTGCATGTTCAGTTAGAAATGCAGTGTGAAATTCATCTGGGACGCGACAACTGGGAGCTGCAGCTGTCCTGAAGCCCGCCTGCACCCACTGGACCCAGCTGCTCCACAGCCCAGACACCGGAAATGGCAGGGAGGAAAACCTGCTGAGCCGGGACTTCTGTGACTAATGGTGAGCTTAAGAAAAATTTCACAGGCTAGCGAAACACATGTCCACTATAGAGACACCACGGAAGAAAGGAAATGAGGGAAGTATGAGGGAATAATGGACAGATGTGAAAGGCGCTATACAAAAATGAGGAAAATAGAAAGGTACAGATGTGCGGCACTATACAAGAGACAGAAAAAAGGCACAGTGTGACCGATGTGAAATAGACTGCATATAATAAGTGGCCCGATACATAGAAAGGCTCTGTACAGTAAAGTAGATTGAAAGGCGCTATATAATGGATGGAGCAATGGGAGGATGGGGGTGAAAATGAACTGTATAATAGGGTGGCAGAGTCTGCTTCTTTGTGATTGCTGCTGTATTTCCTTTTTCTTTCTTTCTGTTTGAGGTCCAGACACACACACACACACACACA
Organism: Polypterus bichir lapradei; assembly: GCA_026402145.1. Lineage (NCBI taxonomy): Eukaryota > Metazoa > Chordata > Cladistia > Polypteriformes > Polypteridae > Polypterus > Polypterus bichir. Next base: position 57,085,646 of record JANRMT010062840.1, on the reverse strand, counting down.
CACACACACACTTCAGTTCTCCGCTAATTTACTTCTGCTGCCATGATTTTGATTGGCACCCCCCTCTTTGCCTGCCCCCTTCAGGCCCTGTTGCTCCTGATTAGAGCCAGTGGCTCCCTCTAGTGGTTCATTGTGTTTCATTACTTCACAGTCGTTGTACTTTGGTTCCCATTTAACTGGAGTTGCTAAAGCATTGCGCTGGTTTGGTTTGCCCCACTTGGCACTCTGTGCCACCCAGTCACTTCACCTGCCAGCTCTCATGCTACTGATCATGTACATACAGGGTGGTCCAGATCTAATTATGCAGATCCAGATCGTCTGGATGACTTTGATTTATGCGGGGACGATTCCAGACCGGCGCGAAGACGATTCTTCATGTCGTCAGTCCGCATACTTCTCGATGGTCCGGGATTTTTCGGGTGATTTTCTATGTAATAAACTTAATAAGTTATAGCGTGATGAAAATTGCACAATTAGATCTGGAGCACCCTATAGTACTGTAGACTTAAAGACCCCTGGGTTTATCTTTGGCACTATATAAGTAAGATTTGGGTGACTCTTTTACAGAGCAGGTGCCTATATGCCATCTGACCTTTTTCGTTGTGCTGCCTTAGTGTTTGTAATTCTTAAGAGCGGGCATCACAAGGCTGTCTGTGCCCCTCCACGGGAGTGCCACTGTGCAGTGTACCTGGCATCAGAACATGGAGGCCAAGTGAAAGAGCAGGAAGCCGGGACGGCTTACCAGGTTTCACGAAGGAGGGATGAGGAGAGCCTCTTTGGAAACACTGGACTGCTTTGGCCAAGCCTGGCATTGCTCCGTCCTGGCAGTGGGCAGCCACTCCTCCTGATTCCTGGTTAACAGAAAGAGCTTTATGGCTCAGAGATCATCTGCTTAGAATTCTTCTTCTTCTCCTTGTGAGCAAATGCAGCAGCGGCTGCCTGAAACAACGGGGTGCTGACAGACATGAAGGGGACATGCTGTGTTTGGCTGCTTGCACTTCTCTGTTTTTCCACATTATTTCATTCTGCTGAAAATGAAGTGCAGGACACTGGGGGTACTGGTGATGATTAAATACGAAGCCCTCCTACACCACCGTTACTCTCCATAATTTACTGACTGTCCCTGTCAAAGTGAGCAACAAACATCAGGATGGGGAACATCACATGGGCCGTCCGGACAAGAAGCTGCTGGCCGCTTTGGAATGTTCAGGAGCTGACGCATCCCACGTGTGTGGAGCAGGTGGGCCGAGCAGGGCTGGAGATGCCAGGAGCTGTGCGGAGCGCCATAAAAGGAAGAAGAGGGTAAGAGAGGCAGGCGTGGAGGCCAACGTGCCAAGCCTAAAGGGCGCTTACTCTTCACATCCCGACAGAAAGCTGCCCTGTAGATGGTAAAGCAGGATAAGCCTCCCCTTTTAGGACCACCTTCTGAATGCATCCCAAAAACTCATCCCGCTGACACAATCCAGCTCCTCCGTGACATCTTCACAAAGTCAGCCTCTCAAATGGTAAGGATCACAGGGCCGGCCTGCTTGTCACTTGTTACCATGAGCGTGCAAAATTGTGAGGGTGTGGAAAGAACAAGTGTGAGAAGAACGAAAGAAACTGTAAGCTTTCATAAGACGAAAGTGGAGAGGGAGACCACTGAAATAAAACGAAAAAATTCAAAGGCCGACAAGCAGCGGCCAGCTGGGAACGAGTGACCTCTGGTGGAGCCTCTCGGTATCGCAGCCACTCTGCGCCTGAGCGCCTCGGCCGAAAATCAGCGACGAATTCCAGTCGGGGACCGTGACGTGAGGAAGGCACGCGGCTGTCTCCTCCTTCTGGTTGGTGGAAGTGTCACCGTCAGTTAGTCAGACCTTAGTGTCTTTTCACAATAAACACCACACAATGGGCTCAGAAAACCCGAGGTGTGCACCTTCATTAAACAGCGCCGCTTTGAGCAAGCGTGTCGTAGCGCTTATGATTATGATTAGCAGTAGGAGGAGTGAGAATACAAATCATCATCATCATAATAGTAGTTAGTGGCATGGAGGCCAAACGGCCCAAATGTTGGTTCTGCGACCTTCTTTCTTTTCAGCGTGGAAATCACTTTTAACATTGTAGTAGTCTGTTTGTGTTTTAAGGTCATTAATAATTATAATTACCATTATTATTTCAGTAGATATCCTTCTAATATCTGTCCTGTCTAATATATATATATATTCTTATAAAGCACTGTGAGTAGCACCATATGCGAAATGTGCTGTAGATGCAGGGGCGGTCCTAGCCTGTTTGGTGCCCTGGGCGGACACCCCCTCTAGCAACCCCCCCCCCCCCCGCGTTCTAACAAACACTGAACAAAATCAGTGCAATAAAACAAACTATTGGAAATGTAATGCCTAACAGAGACAAAATCAAATGTTACATTTATACAGCACCAAAAGATTTCGTTCTAGTGTAAAGAATTTTCCCTTCAGTACCCTCGCCAGTCATCAGTTCACCAGGTCACTCGCAACTACAGAAACCTTTTCTCTCAGAGCTGCGGTCAGTTGATTATTTCGGGTTAACTTTCCCCGCCTACCACTCTCCACTACGCCAGTCAGTTGCATTAGTAAGTTAGCTCGCAAACATATATACTGTATGCATACGAAAAAACTCTTACTAACTCAAATCATTTTATCAACATATATAGAAGTTAGAAAACACATCGGTGCAAATTATAAGTCTATATCATAATGTCTGGTGCTTTTGTGTTTGTTTGTTTTTATTTTGTTTTATTTTGCGAGCTGGTTATTAGATCATGCCGCTCCAGCCAGCCAGCCAGTCAGAGAATCCCCCGCCGCCCCGCCCCGCCCCGCCCCTCTCCTACCTGTGCGGCAAGCTGCAAGCGCACCTCGCAAATGGGCAATAGAAAACCGATCGGTGCCCATGCAATCCCAAAAATGCGCTGGCATGATGTCGGGGCAGCATTGGCGCCCGCAAAAAAAAAAAAAAAAAAAAATTTGCCGATGTCCATGATGCCGCCCTGGGCAACGGCCCATGTCACCCATATCAAAAACCGCCACTGGATGTATTATTATCATCATCATCATCATCATCATCCTCCCCTTAGGTCACTGGTTCACCAGACCTCTCAGTCTTTGAGCTCAGCTCTTCTTCTTCTTCTTCTTCTTCTTCTTCTTCTAGTAGCATATGTCACTAGTGTCGTCTTATTTTATATCAGCCGATCCCCTGGCTTTGCTCAGAAGAATAATGAAATGTACTTGAAATAAATAAAAAGCAGATCTGGCAGCACTTGTATGACCTCCTCATCGCCACAGAAGACATTTAGCATCTCGTGCCTCTGAGCTTATGGCCCCTTTGTGAAATTTTACTGTGAAATGACGTGTAGTTATTATTATTATTATTATTATTATTATTATTATTATTATTATTATT
>JANRMT010062840.1:57016661-57081906 GCA_026402145.1 Polypterus bichir lapradei | reverse complement strand
ATTATTATTATTATTATTATTATTATTATTATTATTATTATTATTATTATAATTATCAGATCATGAAGGTGCGCACTGATGCGATTCGTTAGTCCGTCCCTGTCTGAATCTCCACACGTGATTTCCTTCATCCAAAGAACATTCAGCCGAGGTCTGTCCGTGCAGCAGTGACCGATGTCGTCCCGTCCAGTCGGCTGGGCGCCCGATGATGCACACGAAGGCCGCCGCCGCCTCCGCACGATGCGGGATTCCTTGGGCGGCTTCATAACTGAATTGCCTAAGACGTGCGAGTCCATTTAAGCGACTGGTCCGCTCTTTCTTTTTTCCTGTCCAGTCTTGAACTTCGCCCACTTGGCTTCTCAATCAGTCAGTACCCACGACAGACATTAGATGGCAGCATTGCATCAAGGACTACACAACCGACTAAACAGGTAAACGGAGAGCAGGAGAGTGATGTGCCGTGTTAGCCATTTATGGGTGCAAATGAGAAGAGAGAAGTGAAGCAAAATGACACCCTTTACTGGTTAACTGAGTAGATTACAATATAGAGACTTCCGAGGAAGCTCAGGCCTCTGCTCAAGGCCAGGTGTAATCTGCTTAGTTAGCCAATAAAAGCTACCATTTAGCTTCACTTCTCATTTCAGTCAGGTAACTAGATAGAAAGACACTGAATAACAGATAGACAGATAGATAGATGTGAAAGGCACTATATGATAGATAGATAGATAGATAGATAGATAGTGGCTCATTCTTTCACAGTCTGTCGCTCCTTTTCCACAAGTCTTTGTCTTTCTTTTGAGGCCCACCTACCCACCCACTGTAACACACGCACTTCCCTCCTCTGCATGTTTAATTCCACTGCCGTCCTTTTTTCTTTGTCTTTGTCTTTTTCAGAGCCAAGCCTGCCCCCTTCAGCCCCTGTGCTGTAATGCACGATGTCTGCAGCTCCTGATTAGTAGCCAGTGGCTCTCTCTGGCAGTTAACGTTTGTTTCCTTATTTTAAGGCACAAGGTCACTACTGTACTTTGATCCCCATGGCAGACAAGTCAGTCAGTTAATGTAAGCAGCACGGCCCCCTCTAGTGGCTAAAGCATTGGCTTGGTTCGGTTTTCACCACGTGCCACCCTGAGCCAGCACTCATGCTGCTGATCATATAGTACTGTAGACATTAAGACCCCGCGTTGCTTTTTGCTGTTAAAGGCACTATATAAGGTAGGCTTGGTGACTCTCTTAAGGACCAGGTACTGTAAATATGGCCTCTCTGTATGCCATCTGAATGCTCCCTCAGTGGTGTAACACAACCATCATAGGCCTTATCACTGACAACGATGAGACGGCCTACAGAGAGGAGGTGCTGGCACTGAGTAATTGGTGCCTGGATAACAACTTGTCTCTTAACGCCAGCAAAACCAAGGAGATGATCGTGGACTATCAGAAACAGTAAGGCGGAGAACACCAGGCCATCTACATCAGCAGCGTAGAAGTTGAAAGGGTTAACAGTTTCAAGTTCCTCGGAGTAAACATCACCGTGGATCTCTCGTGGGCCCTTCACATAGACACTGTGGTTAAGAAAGCTCGCCAGCGGCTCTACTTCCTGAGGAGGAATGCCAACATCACCTCAGACTTTTACAGGAGTGTGGTCGAGAGTCTGCTGACGGGCGGCATTACCGTCTGGTATGGGAGCTGCTCTGCCAGCAGCCAGAAATCACTACAGAGAGTGGTGAAGGCAGCAGAGCACATCACAGGCAAGAGTCTCCCTGCCATTGAAGACAAGCAGCATCATAAAGGACCACAGCCATCCAGCACGCCAGCTGTTCTCCTTGTTACCGTCTGGCAGACGATACGGGAGTCTGGCTGCTCGGACGACAAGACTTAAGAAGAGTTTATACCACCAGGCCATTCGACTCCTCAACAGCAACACCTGAACACTCACATACACTTACATCACACCTACACTGCACTACCCGCACACACTCGGGATACGGACTGGAACAAACATCTGCACTTATAAATAAATAGCATCTGTACGTATAAAACATTACCTGTGCAATAACTGCCATTTGTACTTGCTGCTCATTCAACTCATATTGCTCTAGAATTTCTTTGAAAATGTACACATTTTATTTTATATAGCTAGTCTATTTTTAACTTGTAATTTTTTTTGTTTTAATTATTTTTAATTATTTTTTAGCTTTATTGGATCTAGGCTGAGTGACTTGTTTTTCTCGTCATACACATTTCATTGTATGTTGACCCTGTGTTAACCTATATATGACAAATAAACCTAAACCTAACCTAAACCTAAATCCCTAGGGTGGACATCGCAAGGCTGCCTGTGCCCCACTGCTGTGGCATGAGGGCATGGAGTGCCCGACCCTGGGGCCAAGTGAAAGAGCAGAGAGGAGCAACATCTGCCAAAAGTCATTCAGCTTCCCAGCTTTCTTTCATGAAGGAGATCCTCTGTGGTGACGCTGGACTGTTTCAGCTGAGCCTGGCAAAGGACAGACACTTTTCCTAATGACACAGAGAGACGGGAAAGGCACTATATAATAGATAGATAGATAGATAGATAGATAGAGGAGGTGGAGACCCGTGCAGATGTGTCTCACACACGTTTTAGTCGGCCGCCGCGTGGTTTGTGGTCCAGAACCTTAACTGCTAAGCTGCAGCACCTTCCAAGTTGAATGCTCAGATTCCTGGACTCTTGTAAGAAATGGAGCGGCCATTAGGGGAGCGCAGCGGGCTGTCACAGCCCCGTGTCCTCAAGCCGGGGTGACAGGTGACTTTTATGCTACCTCCCTCCGCTGACACATTTATTCGGCTTCAAACCAAATCATAGCCTTTCAGCGGTGAGTGACACTTGGGTTTTGTTGCTCTTCTAGCCGGTGCTGAGGGAAATTACACTGCAGTCATAATTAAAAAAATAAAAGGTCACAAAACACGCGCGCACATTAGGTAAAAGGACAAAAGGCCGACACTTTGCGCAGCGCTGCCTTTTTGTGTAGCCAGCAAACGCCGTCTTTTCCTACACAATACCTTTCAAATAATCAAAGTGGGAGAAGTGAGGCTTTGTATGGGACGGCAGGGAATGGAGTGGCAGGGGGGCCGGCGTATTTGTTTTCAGGTGGTCTCTTTGGTGATTTCCACTCACGGCGGCACTTCTGAAATGGCCGCCAGCGGGGGTCTACAGAGGGTGCCTTTCATTCATCTGTCTACCTGCCCTGCCACCTCGTCTTCTGTCTGTCCATCCACCCTGGAGTCCCTTTCCCTCTTTCGTCTGTCGCTCCATCCATCTATTCACTGATGGCTCTGCTAGTCCATTAGTCCAACTCTTTACTCACTCATCAGTGTGTCCCGCATTTGTCCTTCTGTCAGTCAGTCCTCCACCCATCTGCCTTGTTGTCTGTCTCCATCTGTCCATTCCTCCTTCCCTCCATATGCTTATCTACTTGTCTACCATCTCACGTCTTTTCCATTCCTGTAGCAGTTTGTCCATTTCTTCATTTCTCCACCCATCAGCTCCCACCTCCTGTCGGTTTGTCTGCCCAGCCATCCATCCTCTTCACTGTCCGTTTGGATTTCAGAGCTCAGCAGGGCCCAAGCCAGCTGTTGAACCCTTAGCTGCTCCTTGCTTTTGTTGTTCAGCCCCTCGTTGTGTTTCCCATGTAAAGGAGGATGTGGGTGGGCTGGCATCCCGGCCAAGCTGTTGGTGGTGTCTCTCCTGGTCAGGAGGCCAGGGACATATGTCACCTCCACCCAGCCTTCAGACCCTCCACGTTTGTCACATTTCATTGTGTTGCAGCCCTGTGCTAAAATCCTTTCAATTCATTCTCATCCTCTTCAAGTGACACTCAACACCCCAGAAGGACAAAATGAAAAACGGGAATCTAAAAAACTGACACAAGTGTCCAGACAGTCTGTTCCGCTGATCATTCTTGAGATGTTTGGAGTCCACCTGCAGTTAATTCAATTGACAGAACTGATGAGGACAGGCCCACATCTAACTTTAGGGGGTCCCACATTTGAGAAAGAGCAAGCCTTGAGGTTGAAAGGAATCTCCTGCAGAGCTCAGAGACAGGATGGGGTCGAGGCGTAGATCTGAGGAAGGCTGCAGCATTAAGGGTCCTCAAGAGCACAGTGGCCTCCATAATTCTTAAATGGGCAAAGTTTGCAACAACCTCAACTGTTCCTAGAATTGACCACCCAGCCAAACTTAGCAATCATGGGAGATGGGCCTTGGTAAGAGGGGTGACCAAGAACCTCAATGTTCAGTCTGGCCGAGCTCCAAAGAACCTGTGTGGAGATGAGGACAACCATCACTGCAAGGCTCCACCAATCTGAGCTCTATGGCAGAGTGGCCAGACAACACATGAAAGCCCAGTTGGAATTTCTAAAAAAAGGCACTGAAAGGACTCACAGATTATGAGAAACGAGATTCTCTGGTCTGATGAAACCAAGATTGAACCGTTTGGCCTCAATTGTAAGTGTCATGTCTGGAAGAAACCAGGCAGTGCTCATCAACCGCACAATACCACTGATGGGCACATCAGGAACTGACAGGGAGACTAGACATGGATGAAAAGAAAACCGAACGGAGCAAAGCACAGAGGTGTCCTTAATGAAAACCTGCTCAGAGTCCTCTGGACCTCAGACAGGGCTGAAGGTTCACCGTCCAACATAATAAAGCAAAGATCATGCAGGGGTGGCTTAGGGACAACTCTCAATGTCCTTGATTGGCCCATCCAGTGCCTGGACTTGAACACAGTCAAGTATCTCTAGAGAAAGCGGACAACAGCTGTCCACCAAGCATGGAGTAGGACCCCTACAGGCCCCTGGGTGACTTCGCTCCATTAACAGTCCAGCGTGTGGACCCTCAGTCAGTGTGATATTTCTCACTCTTGATTTTGGCGCAGGCTTCATCGAAGTCCTCTTGGTCATTTCATTGTGGGGGAGTTGCCCCTTGGTCATTTTTGGACACCATTGCTGTCCACCGACAGTCTCCACCTAACCTGACGGAGCTTGAGAGGATCTGTAGAGAAGAATGGCAGAAAATTCCCAAATCCAGGTGTGTGAAGGTTGTTGTGTCAGACTAGTGTTGGATCAGGTCAGGTCAGGTCAAGTTTGGGAGCATGCACTGGCACAGAATGTCGCCACACCCACTACACAACGAAACAGCTTGGGATCCTGGTTGGCAACTTCCCAGGCAGACACACGGCTCAGTCCCACAACTGGGAAATGACCCTCTATCTGCAGTAGCCAGGTGTTACATGGGCACCCCTTTGGCCTGGTCCAGCCACTCGGGTCCTCAAAAATGAGGGTCATGTGAGCCAGATGGCCGTAGTGCCACACACCCCTTTCCAGCGACCTCATGTCCACCCCATGCTCTCCCAATCCGTCTACTGAGTTCACAGGAAGAGTCACCAGAGACAGGAATGTCACCACTGAGGTAAGTAAACCTCTCAATGACGAGGTCGACACTCTCTCCGCAGACAGACCCACTGCTGATGGCCGTGCCCGAGTGGTCACTAAAGGCCTGGCTCTTGGTTTTTATCAGGACACTCGCAAGCCCAGCCACTCAGACTCCTCACTTAGTCTCTCAAGAGCCCCCATCAGAGCCTCCATCGATTCCATGAAGATCAGTGAATCTTTCTTTACCAACAGATGCCCACCAGCTGCTGGACCCCCACGACCTTGCCAAACACCCAGTCCATGCAAGCATTGAACAGAGTAGGAGCAGAACAGTCGCCTGATGGACCCCAGAATCAACTGGGAAAAATGCAGAAGGTCTGCCTCCACTCTGCACAGCACTCACAGTACTAGTGTACAGGCCAGCCATGATATCCAGCAACTTCTGAGGAGATCCAACGAAGTCTCAGGATGTCCAACAGGGCAGCTCGATCAACTGAGTTGAACGCTTTACGAAAATCGACAAAGGCTGCAACGAAACTCTGCCGATATTCACCAGATTCTTCTAACAAATGCCTCCTCCTCAGTTCCCGGTACAGAGCAGAGTTGCCATTGAGCCGTGCACCGCGACTCCTCTCGATGATATCCAGGGTGTCCTGCGAGATGAAACACCTCCTTCTGGGAACACTGGCAACCTTCAGGGTCTCTTCACGGAGGGTATCCCACATCACATTAGGATCAGCATTTGCACCCAAGTATGTAAGTTCCTCACCCAAACTCGTTAGACACAGCCTGGTCTTGGGGTCTGGCCAGTCCAGCCTCCAGACATCGGACACCATTGGAAGAAGCTGATTCGCCATAGCAACAGCTACTCCCTGAGTATGACAGCCATCAGAGTGACCAGACCAATGAAAGAGGTACCCACCTCCAGAGATCTGGCCAGTCTCAGGTCTGTGCACCTCAGGGAGTGCCGCCACTGAAATGCAGAGTTTACGAGGCTCGTCCAACAGCAGTGGAAGATGATCATCATGCCGGACAGACAAGATGTTCCACGTGCCTACCTCATGGCTCACCTCAAATTGGGACCCAAGTGCTGCCTTGCAGCGGGCGATGCCTCAGCACCACACAGGCCTGACCCCATTGGCTCTCCGACAGGTTTGACTCTTCCGGGTATGGGACTCCCGAGGCCTTTCCCGATCTCCTTCATAATGCGAGCACAGAGCTACTCCCATGGAGAGCAGAAAGGAGTCCTGTCTGTCATTTTGGAGCTGCATGGAGTTTTTACTGTGGCTGGAGCGCCAATCCTGCCACCAACCTCCAGGTTTTCCTTGCTAGTTGGAGGACCGTTTGCAGGGCAGATTCAGTTTGACGCCATACCCAGGACTGTGTTGAATCACTGTGACAATTTTGACTTTGGCATCGATGCCAGCTTTTGGGCCTCAGTACCGGTGCTAAAACAGTTCTGAAGCAGATTACTGGTAACTCCAACCTTCTCGAGAGTCCTTACCAAGGTCTTGAATGTGTCAAAGTAAGGAAGGGGAGGGACCCCTGTGAAGTCTCAATTGTGTCAAAGTGGGGAGCGAGGTAGGGGGTCTGTCCTCTGCAAAGTGTCAGTCATGTTGAAGTAAAGGAGGGCGGCGATCCCCCACCAAGTCTTGATCACGTCAAAGCGGGAATGGAGGTAGGGGGTTTGTACCCCGTGAAGACTTGATCGCATTGAAGTAAGGAAGGGTAGGGACCCCTGTGAAGTCTCGATTGTGTCAAAGAGAGGAGTGAGGTAGCGGGTTTGTGCCGTGTAAAGTCTCAATGGCTTCAAACTCATTCGGGGGGGGCGTCTCCATGAAGTCGTGATTGTGTCCAATCAAGGAAGGTGAAGGGACCCCCGTGAAGTGAGGATGGAGGAGAGTCCTCTGTGAAGTCTCAGTCTTGTTGAAGCCTCGATCGCATTGAAGGAAGCCCACTCTTCTCTCTCTACTGTACTGTACATAAAGTTGGGGGGGGGGGGGGGTAGAAAAAACGATACCCTTTTTACTTCCGGTGCCGGAAAGTGCCGCACCATGTTAAAAATTGGGCTGGTCTGTACTTTTTCAGTATTGGTATACCATGGAACTCTGTGTTGGACCCAAGAAGACCCTAAGCTGGCATGACTACCAAAGGGGCTTCACTGAAGAACTGAGTAATGGGGGTCTGAAAACTTGTGTCATTGGGATATTTCGGTTTTTCATTTTTAACAAAATTTGCAAATATTCCTCAAATCCTGCTTTCACTTTGTCATTCTAGAGTATCGAGTGTTACTTGAAGTGGAAAAAATGAATTTGAATGATTTTAGCACGAGGCTTCTCCTGTACAGCAAGTTTTGAGAATGACACAAATATTCATTTTCACAATGGCACCAAAACCTCCTCCGAGAGCAACTTCTGTCAATCATCCAAGAACAGTTTGGTGACCAACATGATGGAGCACCAGGCCATCAGACAGATGTGAGAACTAAGGGGCTCGGGGAAAACAACATGGACATTTGGGGTCCATGGCCAGGAAACTCCCCAGACCTTTAATGCCATTGAGAACTTGTGGTCAAGAGGCGGGGGGACAAACAAAAACCCACCAATTCGCATGAAGCAGGAATGGGCAGCGGCTATCAATCAGGATTGGGCCCAGAAGTTGATGGACAGACAGCCTGCCAGGGCGAATTGCAGAGAGGGGTCTTGAAAAAGAAAGAAGGGCCAACACTGCAAATATGGACTCTGAGCATAAACGTCATGTCATTGTCAATCAAAGCCTTTGAAACTTCTGACCTTCTTGTAATTCTACTTCAGTCTACCAGAGAAACATCTGACACAAAGATCTAAAGACACTGAAGCAGCAGACTTGGTGAAAAGCAACACTTGGGTCATTCTCTAAACTGTACATAGCAAGGGTCTGAAGACTTTGTGAGGGCGCTGTATGCCCCCCGCCCCAGTGTCCTCCGTTCACATTATCCTGCCTGAAAACGGGAGCAGGCCTGGAAGATCAACGGCAGTCGAGACATGGCCAGAGGACGTGATGGGAAGTCGAGTCGAGTGGGAGAACTTTCATTGGACACGCAATTAGAATTGTCTGTTATATTTACAAAACGTAACGCAAATCTGATTTTCACATTTTGAAACATCTTAAGCTCAATCGCTCCATCCTGGGTATGACGTTAGTCTGCAAGCAGGTCCTCCAGCAGGATTGGCACTCCAGCCACTGTCTTGATTGTGTGGTGCTGAGGTGTCACCCGTGTCACAGCTGCTCGCGGACCCCAAGCCAGGTGGTTCGTCGTGTGGTGGGTACAGCAACTCACTGTAATCAGTATGTGTTCCCAGCCTCTCTTAGTCTGAAGTGAAAGTTCAAAAGAGGCCATCTTGTCCTTTCTTCTCACTTGCCATGATGATGTCTTCATTCACTGACAATCTTTACTGCATCAGGAACCAAATGAAACACGAGGACTGCAAGTCAAGTGCTCCTCAAAAGGATTTACAGCGACGTGCTGGCCAGGCTGCCTGATCCCATCCAGTGTTAACTGCCTTTTCAGCCTGCTCACTAGGAGTGCGGTGGCCATTTTGATTCATGAGGACTCCATGCAGCCTGATGGACTGAGGCCTTCTGATCTGCACATCTGATGGAGATTCCCCAGCTGGAGCTGAGGCCGTGTCACTCAGACCGCATGGCAGAGCAGATGCCTCAGTGCGTCCCAGGAAGGCGTGAGAGTAACAGCCAGGCCTTCATTCATGGGGCCTCTCAAGGACCACTGGGTGTTGATGGTACGATTTATGGAGCTGTGATCCTGTGGGACCAGGTCACAAGGAAAAGGAATTGTTAAGATAGGAGTTGGAGCAGCTGGATCCGGAGCTGATGGGACAAACCCTCAAACCCTGCTTTAATGTTTAAGAGACGCTGTGGGGTCTGGAGGAGCATGGGGGGCTGTGGCAAGGCAGCAGTGAACTGGACACGGCTTCACTTTCACAGTACCCACTGTCAGCTGGACGGCATCTCACTGCAAGAGCACCGCTGACACGCCGCCACGTCCACCACGGTTTGTGACCCATGGGCACCACGGCTCTAATCGGTGACGGGGACAGGATGAAATGTGAACACTGAGAGCATCAGCTCTGAAAGGCTGGCAGCTGCCTCAGTCTGGGGTCACCCAAAAAAATGACTGCTGCTGCTTTATGACGCCTTCCCTCACCTGGATGAACTTAAGACCCTCTGTGAAATTTTCATGCCAGCCTTCATGAGCCTTGCTGCAAGGATGCTGTGTGAAAGCCTCCTTCTGTTGGGCTGTTCTGCTTTCTGTTTGCTTTACATTGAGTGGATGAAGAGATTGAGGAAGAGGAGGAGTGCACAAAAGTCACAAGGAGAGAAACAAAAGTGTGGCATTTGTGGTTTACTCAGTGAAAGGTCTTGAGAAAGGATAGACAAATACTGTATGTGAAAGGGGCTATATAATAGACAGATAACAAGGGTACTATAGGTAGATAGGTAGATAGATTTTTTTAGTTTCACCGTCCCCATTCTTCAGAAACAAAAACTAGAAAAACTGGGTTTCTAGAAAATACTTTTTTTAAAAATAAGCACAGGCTGACAGGCGCTGCACTGCCTATATTGTTTATATGGAACCCCAAATCAAAGAAATGTGACTACAATACCCACATCGCTTTGCGAGCGTTGCTGTTTAGTTTTCAGCATTTAAGTTGCTGTGCTTTCTGGGTAATGTAGTACCTGTTTCTTCCAAACCTGTCGCTTGAAGAATTAACCAATACGAATTGAGATTATTAGAATGTGCGTTTGCTCTAACAAAGATGATTGGCCAGTCAGGCGTTTCCGGGCTTTAAAGTGAGTTAGTGACACTGATACTTGCAGCGAGGCGGATTTCGAGAGAATGGCTGCCGGTGGAGGTGGGTTTTTTTTATTTTATTTTATTTTTGGTGAATGTTTCCGGATTGAATATTTAGAAACGTTGACGGTGGTTATTGAAACTTGCTTTAATGTTTGGTTAGTCGTGATTCTCACTCCCAGTTTGTTGTCACCTTAAAAGTTTGTGTCTTGCCTGCTGGACGTCACTCAGTTTGGCTACAAAGGAGCGTTTGGGTTCCACTTCTGCATAAAGACGCGTTCGGATTGTCGCAACAGTTTGATTCCAGATCGCATCTGTCGAGGTTTCAGACTACTGAGTGCTTTAATCCGATTGAACGGACCCGTTTAAAGTGTGTGTGTGTGCGCTAAAAAGTAGTTCATGAAAGAAACGCTTGTGCCACCCTTAGGAGCTGCATAATAAACGTCCTTCCAAGCAAGGCGAAGGGCCGGAGGGGTTGGCCTTTCGTTCAGAGGAGCTCGAGGGTCCCCACGTGTGCCTCGCCTGTGAGCCCCCAGGTGCAGCCCACACCGCGGCCGCTCTTTTGTTCGGACGGCTTGCCGTGGGCCGCTCCGCAGGCAGGCGACACTTGCGCCACTTTGTCGCGAGCTTCTGGCTTGACACGATGGAGAGCCGATCTGGGGGACGACCCCAAATGTATACGCCTTTCCGGTCAGGTACCCCCCTTCGCCCTTTACTCGCCTTTGAATTGGCTTTCGGACAGTTAGACTCGCCTCACGTCAGGAGTGTCGATGCTGTCATTCAGTATTTAGCAGTTTGTCGGCATTTTGGGAGACGTGCCTGCAGTTTAAAAAGGGCTCTAATCCAAAGGGGGGGGGGGGGGGGGCGGTATGGTAAATAAGGAAAAACTGCCCAAAATGTCCAGTAGATACTCCACAAACGAGCAGACACTTGTTTGGAGCAAATGAAAGCCAAGCGCTTCCCATTTTCCGGAATGTCAGCAGTGGCCCACAGCGGACGGTTTTTGTGTCAGCGCTTTGATTGAAAAGCCGTGTGTTGTTTAAATAGTTTGAGGGTCTGTGTTTCATTTAAATGTGTGCAGACACATCAGTGCTAAAGCAGAGCATCATTCACTGTGTGTTAAGTAGAAGTGCAAGTGAAGAAGGCCGCATTGGCACCAGCCGCCCTAACTCGGGTGTGAAGTGTCCAGGAACATCATAAACCACCAGAGATACCCACCCGAAAAATTCAAATGTGTGCCTCAGTTTAAACGCTTGAAGTCTAAATATTCTCAAGTGCAGTAGAAATGGACCCCCCAACCCGTTGGCGGCCCATAGTGGGTTACTAAAGGATCAAAAAGAACCTCGTATTAAGAAGCACTGAGCTTGAAATAATCGAAAACGACACCCCGCGTGCTTAGGTTTGAACTTCTGGGAGTGGCGCTTAGAGGGTGAGGACCACCGGTAAAGAATCCGATACCAAAAGTGGAGACAGCTTTGTCATCAGCCGCCTCCAACAAACCGCGTACTGTATTCCTGATTGTCTCAAGCTTTGTGATCCCACTGGGGTAGGCTGAGGTGGCATCACCACTTCATGTCCCCCTGATCCTCCTTGTTGAAGACCCCTAATGGTTTACTCTTTTTATCGGCTGAATTTCCTGCCCAAAATATGGACTGGAAAGGAGGGTCCAGAGGGACAAGAATGTCCCCCCCCCTTAAAAAAAAAACTGGAAGTCTTGCACAACTAAACAACAAGACGAGTCTACTGGCATGTCGGGTATGTCCCGGTGAGCCGGCAGGCGACACAAATGAAGAGAGTTCAAAGAGTTCAGAGGTCACCTTTAGGGTCCCACAAACGTATCGGTGTGGGGATCTTTATGTGAGGTTTGTGCAGTGAGAACGTCTCACTCTGAAGGCCAGAGTATTTGACTTGTTCACCCTCATTGCTCCTGGGTAGGGGGTACAGGTAGGGACTGAATAGAAATGCTGCCCGCCGATGAGGACCTTTATCGGAATATTAATTCACAAAATATCTGCTCCGAATGCAAGCAGCGCTTTCTTCTCCTCTATAAACTCGTCCATCCATTTTGTAAACCTGCTTATCCTGAGCAGCTGGAGCCTAGCCTGGCAGGCACAGGGCACGAACAAATCTCTGGGTGGGGTGCCAGTCCATCGCAGGGCACACTAGGCCCCGTTTAGCATCGCCAATCCACCTAACCCTGCGTGACACGGAGAGAACATGCAAACTCCATGCAAGGAGGAGCGGGGAGGTGAAGCCTGGTCTCGTCACTGTGAAGCGGCCACATGCCGCCCCCCATTTAAAAGGCTTTGTTCCAACAGCGCAGGCCGCTGGCAGAATGGTGTCGGTTTGGCAGCACGTCCAGGTGGCGACCTGATAAATTCAGGCCTGCGTGTTGAGGCGAGAGGTTTGCTACCAGGTGAGGCAGAACATAATGTGTCCTCGGGACAGGCCAGAGGATTGAGTGTGAGCGAGCGAGCGAGCGAGCGAGTAACGGCCTGTCACGGCTCTGCAGGGCCATTGTGACCCTGACGTGGCTTACGCTGGCTCATGGGTGGATGGTAGCAGAGGTTCAGAAGTCTCATGTCCTGAACAAAATGACGATGAAGATAAATGACTGCTCTCTTTCCCAAACGTCTCCCCCAACCCAACGTAGCTCTTCTGCCTTTTAAAAAAGTTGGTGCCGGCTCGGCAGAAATGAGGCCTGCCCTGGCCTGGTTCATTGGCTTCTGCACCCGTCAAATGTCTGTCTTGTCACAGTCGACAAGAGAATCCATCAGCTCGCGATATCAAAGAGACGGTTTAGAAGAAGGCGAGTAATTCATAAAAACAATTTGTCACCTCCGTTAGGACGGCGAGAGGCAACGTTACTTTCTGGACGTACTTGTCACAGGTTTATACATCTGCAGCGTCTTTTTGTAAATGTGAGGATAGTTGGCATCGGGTCGGTTCTGTGCGATGGACTGGCACTCAGAAACAGGGAATGAACTTGGATTAGAAGATGGATGGTGTGGCGGTGTTCAGGCCAAGCAGGTGCAAACTTTATGTCAGTTTGGTGGACTTCGTGAAGGGCCGTGTCGGCGTGCGCCTACCACAGGGGGAAGAAACGGAGCCTGAGGAGATATGAAGCCACGGCGGCTGTGTAGGCGTCATCAGGCCTGGAGGTAACTTGTACATATCCACCTTCATAAAGGGACAATTGTCTGCCCGGTGGCTCTGTGTCTATCATTCCAACAGGTGGCGCATCATAACCTCTAACTCTGCTTTTACAAATCCCATGTCAAACGGCATATAACCAGGAAATGTGCTTTGCATTTGTCACTCCAGCAGACAGACGGTACATCACAAGCATTAGCACAGCTTTTACAAACCCCATACCAAATGGCCTAAAGCCGAGACATGCGCATTACGTGGTCTGCGCTGGTTGCGTCCATTTCAGCCCGTCTTGGAGGGACCCCACGGCTAGTGTGGTACATTTGTATAGCGAGTATCGTATTTTAAGTAGGGGGGTTGTGTTGTAATTGCTCCCGCTGGCCACTTTGTGGTTTACTGTGCAGCACCTCGGGAAGGCTGACGTTTAGTTCCTGAAGTGCTGGTGGCGCACCGTTTTCAAATTTGGGCTTTTCTAGTACACTGGCGTACCACGCAGCCCCAGAACCCTTAAAGGAAGCTGATTCACGTAAACGGACCTGTGGCCGGCTGGCATCGGAGGAGAGCCAAGCAGCGCGAGTAGACGAAGTGGGCGGACGAGCTTATTGGGCCGAATGGCCTTTTCTCGTCACCGTTGTTCCAGTCTTGGAGTGACTTGGGTCCATTGCTAAAGTGAATTGGAGGTAAAGCTGTTTCTGAAATGACCGGGGGGGGGTTAAAAAATGACAGCTTTATACGAGTAAAACGGGTGGCTATTAACTAAGAGTAACCCAAAAGTGAGAAATGCATGTGTGCCTCTTAATGGCTGGCAGAGCCCGACAGTGACCGCTTCTGCTTCTGCTTGTTTCTCTCTCTTTCTTTTCTTTTTTAGATTTAGGCAAACTTTTACAGGTGCAAAATGGAATTCCTTCCCTCGTAAACTACAATGGAGTGGACCCCCTCCACGCGTGTAGCGTTCTCCAGCAGCTGAAGTCGATGTACGACGAGGGGCAGCTTGTTGATATTGTGGTTGAAGTGGATCATGGGAAGACGTTTCCTTGTCACAGAAATGTCCTTTCTGCAATCAGTCCTTATTTTAGGTAAGGCATATAAAGACGTGAGTTCTGATTTTTAAATGTGAAGTGGTGTGTTCAACTGTTGGTAGTCGCCCTTCCGATTCAAGTTTCTCACAGGTGGCGCAGCTCACGTGGGCTGTTGGTTGTATGCGTGTCTCACTTTTCAGGGCTTGAAATTCATTTTTAGAGAGAAGGAAGAATTCCCACCTTACGTGTAGCTGCTCATGGGTGGGGGGACCAGCTACGCCGCAGAGGCACACTATAACTGCCCTAGAAGTGCGGCTTGACGTTCATCTCGCCAAATCCCCGAGTGTTCGGCCGGCCTTTAGTTCTCCTCGGTTGAACAGAGAGCCGTGCGTCGTCTTTGTCTTTTACTCTTTTCCTGTCCTCTCCCTGCGCTTCTTCACGGCACGACTAGCATCAGGCCGGGGGGCCCTTCGGCTTGTCAAGATTTGTGTCATTCAGCGAGTTTCTACATTTCGGTTTAATCCTGATTTGGGCACCGAGTCCACGTTCACACGTGACACTTGGAACTGGTGCGACCCGATCAATCCATCTCGGGAAATCCATTCCTGTGGTCACTGGGTGTGGGGTCTGCCAACTCCTGCGATGCCGATGAACCCCGGGTGTCACTTTAGCATTGAGAACTCTGCCATCCACATTAGAGACGTCTTTCAGCACACATTCCATTTCCTCAGTGAAAATTCCCCGAGTGTCAAACGTTGTTCACTTGGGTCCGAAAATAGTGGAATGAGGACAAAAGACCAGCAGGCAATTGTTTATCAGTTTCATCAGACAAACATTGGCACAGTCTGGACAAGAACAGGCTCACCAGCCCACCACGGCCCACCAGTCCCGTCCACTTACGTCTCCCAGTCGAGTTCTGGCGGTCCCTGCCGTCTGCCAGGCTACTCTGTGACGTATCCCATGTGTCTCTGGTTCTCGGTGTCGACAACATCCTACTGATCTGCTCTTCATGGCATCCAAGGCAGCCTTCAGATAGCTGGCCTCCTGCAGGAGAGCTGAAAATCTCTCGCTCTGAGGGTCCAGGGTGGGCCGTCGTGTCCCTCGGTGATTCTTTAGCGGCCTGACCGTGGGCTGGATTGCGGAGGAGTCGAAGTCTTCCTGCTGAAAGTGTTTTGAATCGGCTTGCCCTTCGTGTGGCTATAAATCTGAAGGGTCTGACGGCAATAAGACCACCTCTGGCTTCATTTGAGGCAACCAAGTGCTCTAGCGCTTCTCTAAGTGTGGGCATCGACCCTCACGCCACCGGCGCTGCATTTTGAATCGAGAGACCCTCGCTGTTTGTGGCACTGGCTCTTCAAGGTGCTTCAGCAGTTCATGTGGCTTACTGCTTCTTACTGCAGAGCTGCAGGAAAAGAAAAAAAAAAGAAATAGACGTCAAGCCTTGGAGAAACTTGATTGACGGAAAAATGCGAGCCTCTCACAATCGAGAGGCGTTCTTGTGTCAAAAGGACCCCCGTGGCACGTGGAGGAGCCGAATGAGGATGGCAGCGTTTTACAAGACGGAGCGCTTGACCTCGGTGAAGTCTGAAGGCGGCAGGCGCTCTGCAGCTGACCTGCCTGCGTCTTCACTGGTTGTACGTTTTTCAGGTAGTTTGATAAAACTGATCAGGTCAGTCGGTTCAGTTTGTGAACGCCACTTTTTAGTGTGTCGGCGAAATGAAAAGCTTGGGAGCGCAGCGACTTCCTTTGCCAATTGTCTGTTTGAGTGTCGGTGATGGTTGGTTCAGCGCATCGGTTTATTCCACTAGCTGTGTAAGCCCGGGGTCCTAGAAACTGTCGGGTAACTGTCGCTCTCCTAGGGGGGGTTGTTTTGCCAACGCGCTGGCATCACTTGTGCGTCCCTCACCTCAACTCCAGCTCTCACTTCCTGGACAGACAGACAGACAGACAGACACCTCCATACGTAGACGTTTATATATACGAAGGCCTTTCTACTTCAGAGCCTTCAGTCCTTTCAAATACGCCATTAAAAAAAATAACAGAAAAGCATAGACCGGGCAGCACAGTGGCACATAGCACTGCTGCCTGGCAGTAAGGAGAGCAGGGTTAATGTCTCCGGTCATCGTTGTCTGTGCGGGTTTCACCCCACCGTCCAAAGACACGCAGGTTAGGTGCCTTGGCAGCACTCGGTTGGCCCTTATGTTGGTGTTTCGTGGGTGTGTGTGCCCAGCGATGGACTGGCATCCCGTCCAGGGTTTGTTCTGCCATGTGTCTGATGCTAGCTGGGACTGGCTTTGTCTGGATTAGCGGGTTCATAACGTGACAAAAACACAAATGGAGAAAACATCTTGCGATACGTACAAAAAAATACGCACTTGCATCAAACCTGTAGGCCTCAGATGAGTTGGCACTGGACGTGTGTGTGTGTGTGTGTGTGTGTGTGTGTGTGTGTACGGGGAGGTAGACGCAGGTGGAAATGTGTGTGTGTGTGGGACCACCTTGCTTTTGCCCATGTTACAGTACACTGAGTATGTGCTGCCATGATGGGCACCTTTTGTATTTGCATGGTTGGCCTTACTGTGTAACTTGTATGAAGCTTTGAGATCCAAATCAATTGTTTCTCGTGCTCTTAACCATCAGCCGAATGTTAAATGACAATTCCAGAAAGTCGTCTTTTTTTTTTTTTTTTTTTTTATTACATACATCACGAACGAGTGACGGGTCGCTGCGGCACTTTCTCGTGTCCGATTTTCCATTTTTGCTCATTCCAGTGACTGCACGGTGCCCCTTGACAATGGATGCCTCTTTGTCGCTTCGCCCCCTGACCTCCCGGACTGCTGTCGCATGTCACCTTACCGTCTTGTAACCTTTTCTTTTGCAGATCCATGTTCACTAGTGGCCTTACGGAAACCACGCAGAAAGAAGTGAGGATTGTTGGGGTTGACGCGGAATCCATGCATCTCATCCTTGACTATGCATATACCTCCAGAGTCACGCTGTCGGAAGCCAACGTCCAGGCTTTATTCACTGCAGCTAGCATCTTCCAAATACCTTCCCTGCAGGACCAGTGTGCTCAGTTTATGATCAGCCGCTTGGACCCCCAAAACTGTATCGGGGTCTTCATGTTTGCAGATGCCTATGGACATCAGGAGTTGAAAGACAAATCACAAGACTATATCCGTAAGAAATTCCTCTGCGTGGTCAACGAGCAGGAGTTCCTCCATTTAACTAAAGAGCAGCTGGTTTGCATCCTCAGCAGCGACGACCTGAATGTCGAGAAGGAGGAGCACGTCTTCGAAAGCATCATCCGGTGGTTTGAGTACGACCGCGACAAGCGAGAGATGTACCTTGCAGAAGTAGTTGCCAAATGCATTCGCCTACCTCTACTCGATGAGGCTTTTCTAAAGAAAATTCCTCCAACGTTTGCACAGGCCTTGGCTCGGGACTCGGTGGACTCGGACAAGTCGGAATCGAGCACCAATGGCTGCGCGCAGAGGCTTGGGATGACGGCTTCTGAGATGATCATCTGTTTTGACGCAGCTCATAAACACTCAGGAAAGAAGCAAACAGTGCCTTGTATTGACACGGTGACGGGGAAAGTGTTTAAGCTATGCAAACCCCCCAACGATCTGAGGGAGGTTGGAATCCTGGTGTCGTCCGAAAATGATGTTTACATTGCCGGGGGCTACAGGCCAAGCAACAGCGAGGTCTGCATTGACCACAGAGCCGAGAACGACTTCTGGTTGTACGAGCATGCCGGAAACAAATGGTTGCCCAAGTTCCCCATGCTGAGAGCCCGAATTGGATGCAAACTCGTTCATTGCTGCGGTAAGCTGTACGCTCTGGGGGGACGCGTCTACGAAGGAGACGGACGCAACGCGCTCAAATCTGTGGAGTGCTACGATGCCAGAGACAATTGCTGGACGGCTGTTTCACCCATGCCAGTTGCGATGGAGTTCCACAGTGCAGTGGAATACAAGGATCACATCTACGTCTTACAAGGTAAGGGCACCTCGCAGTCGCTGGTGAGTAAAAACGTGTACGTTTAGATTTGGAACGCTTTGTTAGCGGGACGGTGCAATAACATGAAATACCCTGGACAATATAACCACCAGACGGGGAAACGGCATACGACTGGTGCCAACCCTGTGATCACAACGGTAAGGTCGAGTTCACTAACGAGAAGGACCAGTGACCTCTAGGATGTGGTGGGATTACACTTGTTGGGAGAGTCCCCAGACTTTACAGATACTCAGTGGGATGTCTGAAAAGTCCACCTTATGAGAGGGACTCGGGAGTCGTAGTATGAACTGCCACACGGTGTTCAGAAGCCATTAAGAAGGCTAACAGAGTGTCAGGTTAGTATATAGCGCCTTGACGTGTGGAGTACAAGTCCCAGGAGGTTCTGCTCAGGCTTTATAACACACTGGTGAGGCCTCATCTGGAGTCCTGGGTGCAGTTTATGACTCCATAAAGACACAGCAGCACTAGAGAAGGTCCAGAGAAGAGCTACAGGGGATGAGTTATGAGGGAAGATTCAAAGAGCTAAGCCTTATGGAGATGAAGGGGAGACCTGAGTGAAGTGTGTAAAATGATGAAGAGCATTAGTCCTGTGGATCAAGACGGTGACTTTAAAATGAGTTCAGCAAGAACATGGGGACACAACTTAAGGGGGAAGTACGCGCCAACTTTAGAGTGTGTATCTTTACACAGAGAACCAGAGACACAACAACAACAACAACAGCATTTATTTATATAGCACATTTTCATACAAAACAAAATGTAGCTCAAAGTGCTTTACAAAATGAAGAAATAGAAAAGTAGAAGACACAATAAAAAATAAAAATAAGTCAACATTAATTAACATCAAATAAGAGTAAGGTCCGATGGCCAGGGTGGACAGAAAAAACAAAAAAAAAAACTCCAGACGGCTGGAGAAAAAAAATAAAATCTGCAGGGATTCCAGACCACGAGACCGGCCAGTCCCCTCTGGTCAATCTACCCAACATAAATGAAACAGTCCTCTTTGGATTTAGGGTTCTCATGGAAGGACTTGATGATGATGGTCACGTAGACTTCTGGCTTTCAGTCCATCAATGTTGGAGCATCAGGATGCTTTGAGTAGGTGGTGGCCGCCACCACAAAGAAACTGGAAAAAGAAACAGAGACACGTGGAATAAGTGACCAGGTAGTGTGGTGGGCAGTCAGACTTGAGGGACCGTCAGAACTCGACATGATGTTATTTTAGAAGAATTCATTAGATAGGACTGGCATGCTTTGTGCTGCTGAATGGCCTGCTCTCTTCTTGGTTGTTCTAACGTTCTGTGATTCAGTTGGGCACAGAAGTGAAAGAGCTGACCAGGAGGACGGGACCAGAGAAAGGACAGGCCTTCCAAGTTGGTTAGTGGCAGGTTAGCTCTTTAATGGTAATTTGGGAGTGCATGGGCACCCAGCTATGTCGGAAGGAGTGCCATCTTCTTCCATATCTTCCTGTTTTCGTCATCTTGTTCTGTCACACTCATCACCTGCATGTCCTCTCTCACCACATCCATAAACCTTCTCTTAGGTTTTCCTCTTGCCTGGCAGCTCTATCCTTAGCACCTATCTCCCAATATACCCCTCATCTCTCCTCTGCACAGGTCCAGACCAACACCATCTCACCTCTCTGACTTTGTCTCCCAACCGTCCAACTTGAGCTGACCCTCTAATGTCCTCATTTCTAATCCTGTCCATCCTCGTCACACTCAATGCAAATCTTAACATCATTAACTCTGCCACCTCCAGCTTTGTCTCCTGTGCCACCATCTCCAGCCCATATAGACTTGTGACACTGTACAAGTGAACTGGAGCAAAAAACCTGTGTCTAAGGCCTAGTGGGTTAAACTGTGAACCGCAGTGTTGACGATTTCTGACTCTGTGTGACCATCCGCGGGGGTCTAACCCTACTTGGACTGTAAAGGGAGGAAAAATGTGTGAAGGAATACCCCACACAAAAATGACCTATTCTTTATATGTTACTTATAGCCTGTGACCAGTAGTCATAATTGAGAACATTTTTAATGTCCTGATTAAAATGGAGATCAAAGATTAAACAAAAAGAAAAACAACACAAAACTTTGATATTCTGTAACACCAGCCAGTGGTGACCAATGGTGTAGAATGGCAAACAATATGAGGGGTAAAGAGCAAACCTTGTGTTACTCACGTTCCCCGATCCACGTGGCACTTACGCAGGGTTTCGCTCACAAAATGTGAAACCCATGTGTGTTTTTTTGGGGGGCAAAAATCTTGTTAGATGTTAATGAAAAAATCGGTATTCGTGTGTTTATAACACCACCACTCGACTCAGATTGCACTTCTCCAACGGCGATGACCCTTTTGATATTATACTTAACACTTCGGGACAAAAGTAATGTTTCAAAAGTAATTAAAAATCTAATTTTACATATGTTTTGTAAATAAACAAATGTAAAAGACGATTAACACTAGAATCCCTGAAGTCTACGAAAAAACTTGTAATCCCAGCCCACCGTAAAATCCTTCCCACCTCTCCATTGGCGTCTTTTGTTTTGTAAATGTGTCGATCAGCACAAGCAGCCTGCTATCCCATCCTCCCCACCACTGCAGCTCAAGTTGGGCAAAACGTTCTCCCAGCTCAAGTCTGTTTATCTGGGTGTGAGGTGCCTGAAGTTGTGTTGGGCAAATAATATCTTGTTATTTGCAATACGTACATTTCATGTGTGTTTCATGTCTACAACGATCTGTGTAAATGTAGGATGACAGGAAATGCAAGAAATATTTTCAACACATAACTAAAACAGAAACTTTGTTCATGTTTTAGTCCTAATGACAAAATTTTGACATGAAGCGTATAATGTGTGAAGCCTGAAGTCCAAATATGAAATAAACACTTTCACAAAAGGTGCACGTGTAACAAAACAAGTGCGCTTTTATTCAAGAATATAACCGAAGAAAAAGAAATCGAGTTAGGGTACGACTGCTTTGGTAGTACAGCGGTAAGATTCTGGTGTTAAGATTTTCTGTCGCCTGTGCCAGTGGTGTAGGTTGTAACACGCGAGTCCCACAAAGTCAGTGCACATCGTGAGCAGAAATCGCCAGGCTGTAACACTGAGCCTTTGAACTGAAGCCCCGACTCCTGAGCACTGAGTGTGTCTTCGGTGACTGCGCGGTGCGGCGTCTGTTGGGCGTGTGGCCAGTGGCGGTACTCAGAGTGCCGCTTCAATGCATTTTGCAGAGTTCGGAGATTTCACTGAACTTGCAGGTTTTGCTCTTCACGTTTCTCGGCAGTTGGCTTTGCGGTAAGCCAGCGACGGCCCACGATTTTCGTTTCTTTTTATTCTTTTCAGTTCCTTTAGGGCTGATCGACGCCTGTTCCTTTTAATGGGTTAGACCCATCTTGGTAGCAGAATGGTGAAGCCCCTTGGATTGGAGACATTTAGCTCCTTCTGTTTTTTTTGGATTGGTTTGTTCTCATTTTTTCGACTTGTGTGTGCTTTTGGTTTGAATTGTATTTTTATTATTTGTCTCAAACTGTGTGAGCTTTTAAGGAAACGTTGAGGTTTTTGTTTTTTTCTATTGACTCTCACTGATACCTTTGACTACTAACACACAAGTACGGTTATGCAACACAAATTCAGTGTAGTCGACCCAGTGCCGCTGAGTGGGAAACGACAGGTTGAAGCGGATACGTTTGCTCCATGTCCACGATGCAGTAAAGTAACAAACGGACCAGTGGACAGGTGGTGAAGCCCCTAACACTTGGATCATCAGCTGTGACCGTGTGGCGAGGTCACACAGCTGGTCAGTTGGACGGTGCAGCAACTGCAAGGAAAAAAAAGGCCGAAGTGCTCGGCTAACGAGAGGCCAGTAAAACGTCTGAAATATGAGGAAGGCCACTTGAACTGTCCAGGCAGTAGAGTTTGTTCCCTGCTGTCACGTTTTGTCACACGAGTATCTGAAGCCCTTTAGAGTCACAAAGACACTTAAAGGCCACACAGAGCGAGCATGTGGGACACCCAGGGGCATTTTCTGAGCACAAGGACAAAAATGAAGGCGACACGAACTGCAGATAAGAGAGTCGTACGTCGTAGCACAGCAGAATACGGCTGATATTGTCGCTGGGATCTTCATCATGCTACGTGCTTTAGTGGTCACCAGAAGATTATATGGAGAGAGAGGGAGGGAGGCCAGGGGTCAACAGAAAATGCCTTTTGTCAAATGCTGCTCTTCATTGACGTGTCTCTTCTGTGTCCGTGGACATGGCCGTGCAGTGTGCCGCTCGCCTTTGGCAGAGTGACCGACTCTGCAGTTCAGTTGGATGAATCCAAACTGGGAGTCTGGGAAAATGAGATGAGAGAAAGGGTTTGAAGTACTTGACGATTTTGTGACGTTAAATAGAATACACTGGGCTAGGTGTATGGGAGTGGGCACAGACGGAGCCATGTGGAGGCATTTGGGAGTCGCACATTTCAATATCAAGTCGATACAAAAACGGCCAAAACTGTAACGGTCTAACGTTTTGGAAACACTTTTTAGTTTAGGCAGAGCAAAAAATGCGTCTCTTAGTCATTTACTGTTCTGAAAGAAGATGTAAACGAAGGCTCCTTACAAAGCATCGCTAAAGTGGGTCTTCACCTGTGCACCGCCACGCGCGGCCTACTAAAGTAACTTCAGTTAGGAACAGCCGGATGTGGCGCGAGTGGGACCTGTGGGGTCCTATCCATAACATATCAAATGTCACACCGCACTGATTCTTTATAAGCATCATGAAGACCAAAAGGAGCCTCGGACATAACAGCCGTCGGTAGAGCACTCGCACGTGACACGTTACAATTTAATATGTGACAAAAGACGCGAGTGAAAATGGCTCCTAGTGCTCCAGCACCACATTAACGCGTGTCGAAGAGGAAAAAAACAAAGACATCCTGTCTGGAAATGCTTTGTGTTGATTTCAGCACATGATTGGCAGAATTGTGCATGTTATTTAAAAAAGAAACACCAAGACTAAACTCGCACAGTCC
Source organism: Polypterus bichir lapradei (assembly GCA_026402145.1). Taxonomy (NCBI): domain Eukaryota; kingdom Metazoa; phylum Chordata; class Cladistia; order Polypteriformes; family Polypteridae; genus Polypterus; species Polypterus bichir. Next base: position 57,058,435 of record JANRMT010062840.1, on the reverse strand, counting down.
GAAGAAGCAGCGCAGGCCTCGCATTCATTCTGTCATTGGGACGTCTGCAGAGATCTGACCGTGCGGCCCTCCATTTTCTAACCAGTTTAGGCACGCAGGGATATCGTTGCACACATCGACAATCGCACATGTAGCACTGTTAACAGTTGTAGCGAGTGAATATCGAGACAAAGTGCTCCCCGTCAGTGGAAAGGAGCCGTGCTATTTCTTAAGGCCAAATAGAAAAAGGTTTTCAAAATGCGCGTCTCCGGGGACACGACATGTGCTGCGTTAACTCAAACGTGTTACAGAAATGGCACAGTTGTAGCAATACGGGCTAAAAGTGTACAGCGGGTGTTAAAGTGCAGGCACCTGAAAGCTCGAACAGATTAATTAAATAAAAATGGCCGCCTTCACATGTGCTAATGAATTCCTACCGCTGTGTGTGACACCTCTGATTGCTGCCTTGTCTTTTTCCTTGTAAAATATTTCTGTGTCGCTCGTCGACTTGTCCCCGAGCACTTCGGCTGCCCTTTAAATTATTTCAGAAGTTTGCTCCCGAGAGTTTTTCTGTCACCCGTGGGTCTTTTCAGGCTGTTTATTTAGTGTATGAACCCTCAAACTCGGGATTACATCTTGTAACCTTCTGGAAGGGCCCAGAAGATGCGTATCATGCCAGCGTTTGCGGCCTGTAACCCGTTTGGAGGTGTTGAGCCAGGTGGCGCTCAGAGGCTTTGACATCTTTAAAAGGTCACTATGTCGATTCTCACGTGGACTTTTTCCCTGGAAATCTCCGAGCGCTCTGTGCCAAGTATGATGAACAGTTTCATCAGGACACTCCTGAATTGGAAAAACGATAACCATGGCAAGTGGAGTCCCAGTATGCCAGCAGACTACTGCCGGACCCTTCAGAGGGATGTTCCTGAGGCCAACCACCACAGACAATCGTACACTTGTACCTTTTCACGTGAGTGTATTGTAAGTTTGAATCGTGTCACTTACAAATCCGAGCAGGGTAGAGTAGGCCTGGTTAGATAATGGAATGCGGCACAAAAGTACTCTAAGATTCACCTCTGTAGAGTCATGTGACCAAACGAGGTGCCATGTTGCGCTATCTTTGTTTGCCAGCTCTTATGGTCATTGGTGACGCTGCACTGGCTTGGTGGCAGTGGGTAACGTGTTGTAAGACGAGAAGCAAACACAGCAAAGGCTTAGGGCATATTTGTGACTCCGTTTTCCATTTGTTGTCGGTATACGATCTTTTTAACAAAGATGACGACAACTTCTTTTCAGACAGGAGTCCAACACAGAACTGACGCAAATATGGCTGAACTTCTGGTCATATGGGACTTGGGCAGGGAGGGGCGGGTCCAGGAAGTGATGTCAGCAGTGGAACGGCCATCAATCTTCCATTCTGCAGGGCAATGAAGAGAGCAGGCATTGGCACACAGTGCCCACCCCTGGTTCGGCGGTAACTGCCCCCACCAGTGCCCTTAAGCCAGAGCTGACCAGCTACGCTCCTGGAGGGTTTCATTCAAACTCTTTTCCTAATCAGATTTCACTGCTCATTAACCTCTTAATGAACCTTCTCCTTTGTCCTAGCCCCGTTTTTAAGGATTCAGTCCTCTGAGTTGATCCTTTTCTTCATTAAATGGCAGCCAAACAGAAATGAGATGCGAAGCGATGAGCAGTTAAATCGGGGCTTCAAACTCCAACCAGTTTCTGAATGAGAAGCCAATTCTTGCTGTTAATTAAACCCGTTTATTGAATTCCATGACATGCTGGTGACCTGAGCAGGTCAGCCCTACTGTGATCGTCACCTTTCTTTATGTTCACATGCTGTGTGATGGGCGCGGGTGAGCTGGTCATGTGGAGGCACATCCCCTTACTGTTAAAGAAAAAGAAACGACTGAGTGGTCCGAGTCAAGTTCACTAAAATGAAGACAAAAGAAGTCGGCAGCAGAAACAGGGCACTAATTAAGACGATGGTTAGAATGAAACCCTGTAGCCCTCCAGGACCGGAGTAGGACAGCCCTGCCTTAAGCTGTCTATGCCCACGTGTGTGCCCTGTGGAGGCTTCCAGACATAAAGGGGGTTTGCTTCTCACTCGTTGACTTCATAAGAAGGTGTAAATGTTGTATTCCTTAATGATGATATTCAATATTTTTTGGTAGCCATATTTGGTGATTGGAGCCGTGGACGTTTTCCTTTTATTTATTTCTTCAGCAGCTCAGTGTCAAGATTAGTGATGCTGCAGCAGCTCCTCGGTTTTGAGTCAGAAATCCTGGATTTAAGAAACAGAAATGCACAGCTAAGCGGCTTATTTTTTATTTTTAGCCTTTCTCCTGTCTTGAGTAATGTTCTCTAGAATGATGTATTAAACCTTCTTCTGTTCTTCAGTTTCATTTTAAGTGTAACACCCCGAGGTAGCTTTTAATTGTCATTAATCACCACAAAGCCTTCTTCACGACGGTCAGCGCTTTGCACCAGGATGCCAAAGGGGGACGATGGCCTTACTTCTGCAAGGTGCCCGATTGCCTGTCCTGAACCAGAGGTGACGGCGTCTGCTGAGCAGTAGGTGGCACCGGTGTTCTTGGCAAAGCAGATTAATTACCTCATTTGTCTTTGGCTTTTCATTTTCTGTCCAACCAGACGGTTTCATCAGCGAGTAGAAAAATTGAGGAAACACAATTAAGTAGTAGTTGATTAGCCTGGCCCTAAAACAAAAGGGGTCTCGAATGATAGTATGTTATTGATCCCTGGGGGGATATTCACACGCTTCAGCAGCAACGTAGAACATAAAGTGCATGTAGACATCGTGCAAAGCAGACGTGCTCGGCGTCCTGAGAGGAGCGTGGCCAGTTTGTCACTGTGTCTGTTAAAGAGGGCCAGGAGGGTGGAGGTGGCCGCTGATGTTAGGAGGTCCCAGTGGTGTAGCCTTGTAGCGAACACCACTGTGAGCAAAGGACTCGAGGTCAGCACGTCAGGGTAACGATGGGTAGCATTGCCACTAATGCCCCCCGACTTTGCCATCCTGCTCTTGTTCTGTCATTCTAGGGCTGCTGACCTTGTCGTTCAGTTTACGCATCAGCAGACCCCGACGTAAGGCAGTGCACTGACCACTGTGGACTGGTGTCGGCATATTAATGGACTCGGATGTCCTAAAGAGGAGTCCGCTGTGGCCCTTGTTTGTGCAGTTGGTGGGTGTTGTCAACCCAGTACAGTCTGCTCTGCAGGTGACCCCCAGTTTACGGGACTTTACCATGTTGGTGTCCCACAAATCCTCTCGTCGGCCTTATGCCAAAGCTGATTTCTGTCTGTGTTTACATTCATGCACTTAGCCAAAGCAACTTAGAAACGAGATCCACGTAATCGAGTCGGCATCAGTCTGGGGGACTGTTTTACAAAGAGAAGCGTTACAGGACGAGGTTACAGAACTGACCGTCACCAGTGACCCGTGACCAGTGACGCGAGCCTGTCGGAGCCATTATCAATTAGACAGAAATTCACAGAACAGGAGATTCATCTGAAATGCCGTGAGGGGATCGGCAGTTCGGGTTGGAGGTGTGCAGCAGTTAGGAGGTCCGGCCTGTCGAGCAGGAAAAGGAAGCAATGTACCGAATCCGACTGCAACTAAGTGGAAGTTGTAATATTCATTCAATGTTCATTTCCAAGTTCACTTATGTTAGTTCAATTCAACTAGTTTTTCGATAAAAATATAGCCCTGTTTTTAAACTTTGTAAGTAATGAGGTGGAGCCGATATGCTGAAATGGGACAGTCGGTACCACTCACCTTCCTAATCTGTAAGGAGAGGCCAAAATCCACCCCGAAGTGTCCCTTTTGAAATAATCCGCTCTAAACAGTCCGATGAATATGTACAGTATGTGAGAAAGGACGGTTATAAGGCATCCATCCATTATCCACCGCTTATCCGAGGTCGGGTCGCGGGGACAGCAGCCTAAGCAGGAAGCCCAGACCTCCCTCTCCCCGGCCACCTCCTCCAGCTCTTCTGGGAGGACCCCGAGGTGTTCCCAGGCCAGCCGGGAGATATAATCCCTCCAGTGTGTGCTGGGTCTGCCCTGTGGCCTTCTCTGAGTGGGGGCATGCCCGGAGCACCCAAGGGGGAGGCACCCTGACCAGATGCCCAAACCACCTCAACTGACTCCTCTCAATGCGACTCTACGCCGAGTCTCCCCCGGATAACTGAACTCCTCACCCTGTCTCTAAGGGAAAGTCCAGCCACCCTGCGGAGAAAACTCATTTTGTATCCGTGGTCTTGCTCTTTCGGTCACTACCCAAAGCTCGTGGCCATAGGTGAGGCTAGGAACGTAGATCGACTGGTTAAGGCAATTTCAGCAAAGTATGTAGCGGTCCGCTGCCACGAAGATTCATGTCGGTGATTTATTTAATAAAACGGCAATCAATGGATGTATTAAACGAATGATAAATGAAACAACAATCCCACCCCAGTTCCCCTTACAGCGAAGTACAATAATAACAAACCCCTAACAAAATCCACACCCTATGAAGTCCATGCAAACAGCAACTGATGAAATGAGGTGATAGTAGATGGACAGTCCAGAGATCAGCCCACCGTATGTGAATGTAAAGGTCAGTCCAAGCGGTAATTCCTGATGAGATGATGGGGTGTGATGGGATCAGGAGAGCTCCTTTCTTCACAAGACGACAACAAATCCTCAGACCGTCCTCGTGCAGCAGGAAGACACCAGACAGGCCATAGACCCGAAACCGGACAAAATCGGGAATCCACAGGTATCAAAGCGGAAGGAAGGCAGGCAGACTTCTCCTCTTTTGGCGTCACTGGCCCCCTTTTGAAATGTTTCGCCAGCAGACGACCAATCAGAGCCCATGCAGGGACTGCTGGGAGTAGAAGTTTTGATCCCCAGTAGCACCGCTACAAGTAAAGAAACAATATATTTTAAAAAAGAGAGGCCTGAAGATGAAAGCAACGACCTTTTTTCCTCCCCAACATGCGTTAACCCCCCATAGGTAGGAATACACACCCCAGCTCCTTCTAAAGCCCCCACAATAGTCCAGGGTCCAAGATCTGATTACAGTGGGTGGGTGAACTGCAGAAGCCAGCCAGCCAGCCAAAGAATCTGAAAATTTAAAGGTGAAATGTTTTCACAATCTGTCCTGTGCCGCTAATGAAACGAAGGAGCCCACCAGCTGTTATGAAATGTAAGAGACGATGGCTGACCTTCACCTACAGTATCTAGACGGGTCTTTGACGCCCTAGCACCTTTTTTATGTGGCCATTGGTGGGATGCTGATCCATTTTTAGATCGTTTTCCTGTCTTTTTCCTCCGATGGCGGGGTGTATGCAAATTCCTTCTACAAGCGGATGGCCAGCCTTCAGGGGTGACTGGCACCGCTGTCAGTCCCCAGGATGGATGGGCTATCTTCATGGGTGCACAAGTGGCAAGCACATGACATTTTCCACGTGGTGACGCTAAAGTGCTGTTTAGTAAATAATATAGAAGAGCCACAGTGGCACCACTACAGCCTTTAAACCCAAACTTAAAGCGGTCAGGGTGCTAAGGTGACGATTCCCAGTGCCAGTGCGGTGTATCGTGCATGTTATGTGTTTTCAATCAAGACCGTAAATATTTGAGTTGAATTACAAGGAGAGGAGTCGAAGGTTTTGTGCACCGACTCCACGTGAACAGAGTCTCGCTTGAAATGCGATGCTGTGCCACGGTGGGTAAGAAGGAGCACAGGACCCTCATGAGTCTCCATTTACACGGGTGCTGACCCACTGACACCTCTGTAGGCAAACATCGAGGAATTTAACTTCACGTGTGCTGACACAGGGAGTCCGAGGGGTGACATGCGGCCGTCTCGGCTGATTGAACGTGATGTGCGATTACTAAAACAAATAGCAGAGCCTCTCCAAAATCAATTAGCAGCTCGTCACGCCTTCCGGTTTATGGCAGGCACCACTAACTGACGTGCACACCGCAAAGAAAATGTGCAAAGGGTTTTAACGGCGTGTTTGACAGAAGCTAATATTAGATCCTGTTCACAGTGTAGTGCCTCACTTCAAGTTTAAATAGGCCTGAGAATTAGTCTGTAGGCAAATCTCGTTAGCGCAGTCAAGGATTTTATTAAAATCTGCAAACCTGAAGTCCTGAGCCACACTAATACCTTCTTTGACAAACTCCAATTAACACGCGAGTATAGTTTGAACTTCTGTGATGTAGATTTACATTTACTTCTTCATCTGCGTTCCACTTTTGTCTTAATAGGAGTTTTAATTTTGTCTTGCAGTAAAGATGGAATTCAGGATCTGTCATTTAACTCTTTTATGGCTGAATTCAAATCTTACAACTAACAAACGTGTGAACGCTCTCTGTATAATTTTGAAGTGTATTTTAATGTACAGATCTACCAGTTACATTCATTGTTAAACCTCCCTGTTTGTAATCTGTGTTTCACCTCCGGTGCTTCTCCTGGCAGCCACTTTCAGCAAACTGTGCAGGACTGAAGCCATCAACAAAATACAAAACCTCTTGTGAAGGATTTATGAAAGCAACTTGCTGGTATTTGCTGTCTTCTTGTAAGGAAAATGAATGTCTAAAGTACCCAGGATTCGGTTTAACCTCTGAGCATAAATCTGTGGATAAAACTTACACATACTAGGTGACCTTTCTCAGCATTTAGCCTTCTGCCCCTTGATGTTGACACCTGTCTTCATACCCTTTTGTCAACGTTTGCTGGCACCCTTACCCAAAGAGTTAATGTAATGGCTATTAGAGTACGTTTTTGCTGTTTTTTGTTCAGTGTACAAGTCGGCTATTCGGGTAAACCTGAGCCTGTGCCACCAAGAGGGCTTCAGTTCCCAGCAGTAAGCAGGAGTGCGCAGGGCAGACGAAAGGGGGTCTTGACCAATGTGCTCTTTAAAGGGATTTGCGGGGGCAAAGAAATGAAGTAGAGCGCAAGTATCCCAAAAACTGGCTGTTCTGTATGACGAGGTCTCCGCCGCAGTGTGGTGCGGCTTTTGTTTGTGTGTTCGTGTAGGACGTGATTTGTCCGCTCAAGATGGGGGGGGAACGCTGTCACTTAGGATATTCATAGCTAATTTATTCTGCCGTACAAGAGTAAGATCTCCGGGTCCAGACAACACCACGGCACTAACAGGACCCCTTGATTACTTTTCTGAAGTACGAATGACTTTTCAGGAGCACAAAATGGCTGCCGTCGCATCATTCGGGTGGGTGCTGCACATTGGTGGTGTTTGAAGTGGCTCCTCTGTCTTTATGTAAAGCTCTCTAAACACAAAGTCGTCGTCTTCTACAGCGGAACTGAAGACATGAATATGAAGAATGCCAAGTGGGTTTATATTGAGGATCAGATGGAAACGTGCAGTTTTACCAGCCTTGTCTCATGGGCCGCTTGGGGGGTTGTGGTTTTTTTTTTTTTTTTTTGTTCTTTAAATTTTTTGTTTTTGCTACCTTGTTGTTTCATGTGCAGCACAATATTAATAAGTGACTCATGTCGGTAATTGTTTTTATTATTATTATTCATTTTTAAGTGTATCGTGTTGAACTGTCAGCATTTTGTTACTGGGATTGTCTTCCAGAGGGCACTGTGCACCATGTCATGGATTGTGGCATTCAGTGCCCGGTCGGAGATGTCGCACTGCTTAGCCCTTAGGGGTGAATGCCGTTTGTTTGTTTTTCGTTTCCGTTCCTGTGACGGTGTTGTGTCAACAGTATCTCGCCTTGAGGTTACTGCCCGATGTTGAGGCTCACCTTCAGCGTATGGTGCGGTTTTGAATGTAGGATTTTGGTGGCTCTGTGCCTACTGGTGATCTGCTGACAGTCCTCGTTTTGAGCCTAATCAGTGTTTTACATTTTGGCCTCAGTGCCTCTGCTTTAAGGAGTCGGTCCTCGAACTCAGGAATTGCCCTCCTGGCTCCTTTCAAAGGCTTGTCAACATGTTTAGCTGTCAACCAGACTGTTGATTTTTGGTTCATAACAGTTGACCTTTTGACTTTCTTGTTGGCTTTGTGTCTTTTGTAACCAGTGTTGGGGGAAACGGCTAAAAAGCAACACACGTTACATAATGTGATTATTATTTTTAAGTCTAAAAGGCATCTTGAGGCAAACAGATTTGCGTTATTTTGTGTTAAACTTCTCCCGCCTTTGCTTGGCGTGATACAGTTGTACGCGGCACTGTAAGGTGTAAACGGCACGACTCGCACCGCTGCTCTTAGCAGGCGGAAGTGTAAGGCCACTTGACGCTGTGGCCGGGCCTCAATCACAGAGGTCGACGGACTTCTACTTTGACAGACTTTCTTTGTTCCCTGGCAGTAGAGTGTTGTGCCGTGTAGGCCGTAGATTGGTACAGGAGAGAGTAGGGTGAGATGACACCCTTTATTGGCTAACTAATGCAGGCTTTCGAGGCAGCTAAGGCCCCTTCATCAGGCGAGGGGTAACTCTTTGTAATTCTTTGTTCCCAGAATCACTTGTGCAGTTTTTGCTGGGACACAACTGAGTTTAAAAAAAAATAAAAAAATAAAAAAAAAACCCAAAACGAGCAGCTCACTGAGAACCGAAACAAAGTATTATCAAGGTATTCACTTCTGTGTATGACAACGAAAACAACAATGACAACGGTTTGTCGTAAGTTATTTACATGCTGTTTGTTTGGACCCCTGATGTCTCTGTCATTATTTTCTGTTGTGTAAATGATTGCTGTACATGTAACTATAAACCAGCTGCTATGTTTAGTGCTTTTTACGTAGTTTGTGATCGACTGTTTCAGCTCGTAAGGTCCGTCATTGCGATGGTCTTATTTCATGTCGTAGCGGGCCGCTGCTGTGCCGGTAGATTACTGCGCACTTTTAGGTAGCGCGGCCGCGACTTTGCAGGCTTTCTCAGCTCTGAAGCTGCTTATTTGCCTGATGGAATGCCAGCCCCTACTTTCGGTATTTTAATTTCGTTTGCCGATGTTAAATATCAAAACTATTTTTCTTTCTTTTAGTGTATGACAGCTCACTTTGTTTTGCCTGTGCATACACAGCCGGCCCCGGGCTTAGGGTTTACTAACAAGTGCTGGCCTGTGAGATGTGCTGCTTTTCATACAAAGGCACTGTTGGTAACATTTTACGTTTTATATTAAGTAACTGTACAAGGTGAGACACAAATAACCGGTATTGGTAAAAAAATACAGGTAGTCCCCTGGTTACAGACATCCGACCTACGACTTGTGAACGGGGCCGCGGTTGCGACGCATGTGCCTACGTAACTGCCGCTCCGTCATCTTCGGCCTGGGGACGCTGCAAGCGGTGGCTGGAGGGGAGCGATTTCGCTGCTCACGCAGTGTAGTGTCCCTCAGGTGGCTCCTAGTGGCAAGCGGTGACCCGTCGTCCATAGTCACCGGGGCCACAGCTATCGCTCGTGTGCAGGACGGAGGCTTGATGGGGCGGATCGCTGCCCGCCTACTACACCGCCACAGTTACTGCTCCTGACTGGACGCAGGCTGGATGGAGTTGCAGGGGGCATTTCACTGCCCGCCCACCACACACGGCTGCCCCTTTCGTTCTCTGTGGGCGGCTGGTAATGCTGTAAGGGGTGAACCGGTTGTGGCTGATCGAAGACCATTGAGGGTGAATGGGGTGGCAGGGGGCAGCATTGTAGTGTGCTTCGGGTGGCTGCCTGTTGAATTGGGGCGGTGGTGGGCGATTCACTACCCACCTTTGGCCGCACCGTCTTTGTTCTCGGTGGGCGGACGCTGCAGGCAGCATACTGTAGTGGAGGTGACTGTGTGGTGAACCACCCATGCCACCCCCAGTCATTCTCAATAGTAAGCCACCTTGTATTGTTACGTACATATCAGGAAGTTTTGTCTCGTCAGTACGCCAGACGTGTTGACGACGGGTGCCTTCCTGCTGTGATCGGGTATACAGTGCCGTGCAGAAGAGCTCATCTTAACCTTTTGTCTTCACCCTTCAAGAATGCCCCTGAAATACAAATGTGATGCAAGTGCTGGTGATACAGTAAAGAAGAGAAAAACCATCACCATTGGAAATAAAAAAAAAAAGGTCAGAGAGGTGAAACTCCATCATTCATTGGCAGAGCGCTTGGTTACAGTCGGTCAACAGTAGCATTTATTAAAATAATGGACCTGTTCCGACTTGCATACAAACTCAAGTACAAACCTACAGTCCCTATCTCGTACCTAACCCGGGGACTGCCTGTATATGAGTAAAACACGAGCTCCCTCAGCTGATCCCATGTTGAATATTCACTAACACTCTCATCTTGCCATGTGATGCTTAATCTTTTCCTAATTCCTTCCCTTAACGTGCCCGTGATGCATGTTAGGTTTACTGGCCTATACTTGCTTGTATCTGCGTAACCCGGGGACTGCCTGTATAGATATTTATCGATGAATTCCAGCATTGTAAACATCGTCACCTTCCCTGTTCTCCACCTCCCGATCTCCACACCGCTCCATTGATTGAAACAGTGCTGGAAGTCTTCTTGCTTGAGGCTCTTCAGCAGGTTTGCTGTTTTCTGTCTTCACTTCATCCATAAAAAGAAAAATGTGTTCCCTTCAGGTCACTTGTGATTATTGGGAACAAGTAAAAATCACAGGGCGCTAAATCAGGCGAAATAGGGAGGATGATCGAGGGAGGACAGGAATGTTTTTGTCAGTCAAAAACTGCTTTACGGAAAAAGCAGTCCAATCATTTCGAACAATCCGATTAACCATTTTGATGTTTCCGTTCGTCCGAGACGAGTGTGGGTGACCTGGGCATTGAACGTCTTCCACATTTTCTTGCCCTTTCTTGAAACCTTTGTGTCACTCAAACTTGTGTGCGAGACAAACTGTTATCACCGTACACTGTTTTTATCATTTCATAAGTTTCTGTGGCCATTTTGTTTAGTTCCGCAAGAAATTTGATGTTGTTTGATGATTGAGGTTTTTTTTTTTTTTTTTCTTTCACCCAACGTTATAGCAGCAACTCGTGTAGCGATTGTTGTGCAGATACTGACTGGGCTATTCACAGGATATACCTAACCAGTCAGCACTTTGAGAGGCCGTGTAGGATGGAGGGGATATAGTTGTATGATTCACGTCCGGCCGACCTCCAGACGCTTTTCCAGGAAAGCCCCAAGCCCAGTCCGGTTATTTTTGTGTCTCCCCTCGTGTGTCATATTTAGGTTGTGAGTAGTAAGCAATGTAACATTCCCTGACGCTGTTTGTAACCGACTTCTGGCTGTTCGTTGTTTTTGGTTACGGCTGTGGTGTAGCGTTTCGGTTTTGACCTTAGTTCTCGGTCTTTCAATGCCTGTCCTGCTCCACAGGTGGCAACATTACCCCTTCCCAGCAGGCAATTTGTGGGGGAGGTTGGCTGGACCTGAAGAAGCAGGTACTGTAGGTGTTGCCTGTGCTGTGGACCAGCAGGCTATGCTGCAGAAAGCAGTTTGCACTTCCCATGGAAATCGAGCAGACATCAAACTAGACAAGGGCTGTCCGTCCCCTCCAGCTGACAGAAGCCTCAATGATATGGCGTCAGAATTCACTACTCGTACAAACTGTTCGAAGAGAAAGCAGAAAAGGAAGTTGCCTGAGCGGAAACTGATCTTCACGTTCAGCTTCAGTGTTCACAAGGGTCCTGTGGACGTTTTGTTTGCCTGCGGCCTGATTGGTCGAAGTTCGTCTCTGTGTGAAGTGTCAGTCTGATGTGAGCTGGTAAGAAGCTCTGTGAGTGAACGAAGAGAAGGCCAAGGGATGTGTGGAGCCTCAGATTCCCACCTTTAGCCTTGTGTCATCAATGGGACAGCTCCACAGGACTCCACATTGCCGAAAATATAGAACTTTAAAGTGAAAATAATTTTAATGAACAGTTGACAGGCATCTGAAGGTAATTTACATTTAAGTTTTTTTTTTTTTTTAAAAGATTTTTAAGTTCACATTTGTATTATTCCAAGCAATAGGTTAACTATGAAATCTCAGCTCAGGTTCATATCACAAGGAGTCACCCAGAGCTAAGGTTAATTTACTTTGCTAATCAAATGCCCTTTTTGGATATTTAATCCCCCAGTTCGTCCACTCCTTAGGTGTGTGTTTACCTCGGGCCATGACAGGTCGTGTTTGCTGGTCTGTTTGTACTGGTGTAAGTGTGTGATTTGTGTGCTGATTTATCTGTCTATCGGTCGAGTAATTGTGATCACTAAGTCTTTGGTTTGCTGTCAGAAATGACCCCCTTGTCAAATTAATAACGTCTGTGCTTTTGTATTCTTCTTCAGGAGAATATTTCTTCTGCTACAACCCCCACAAGGACTACTGGGGTCACTTGACCACAATGAATGTGCCTCGAACTCAAGGTCTTGCAGCGGTGTACAAGAATTGCATCTACTACATTGCTGGAATCGGCAGGAATCATCAGCGCATGTTCACAGTGGAGGCCTACGATCTCGAGCAGAACACGTGGAATCGAAAGAAGGACCTACCGTTTGACCAGGCTACCAGCCCTTACATCAAACTAATAACGCTCCATGGAAAGCTGCATTTATTTGTCCGCGCTACTCAAGTCACCGTGGAGGAGCTCGTATTCCGCACCAGTCGGAAAAATTCTCTCTATCAGTATGATGAAGACTTGGACCAGTGGAAGAAAGTGTACGAAACTCCAGATAGGCTTTGGGATCTTGGCCGCCATTTCGAATGTGTTGTGGCCAAACTTTACCCCCAGTGTCTTCAGAAGGTTATATGAGATGCGGATGCAAACAGGGTGGTGGGAGACTGTGCATCAGTAAGCTTGGTGCTATCATTTCTACGTGTGTGAAATCGGCACAAGACCGCTGCAGTTTATACGGAAGCAGATGGGTGCTTTTAAAGCTTGCAGTAGCTGAACTGATTAGGTTCCTACCGAATTCATAAGTGCAATTACCATTTTGTCTTCTATGTATGTTGAGCCATTTTTGGAAGTTGTCAATGGGGTCTCCCCCCAGTTTTGTCTACACATCGATTTGCTGCTCATTTTACCGTACGCCATTGACTCTCCAGGGGGCTGCATTCTCAGTCACTTCTTCGACAGCTCTGCCCACTTCACTTTGGATTCCTGGTATGTCTCCCTCTCTCTCTCTCCACCTCCTGCTTCTGCTGTGATTGGTCACACAGGAATACGTGAGAAGCGGTCCCAGCCTGCCTTCGATTTGACGTGATGCATTGGGGGCGTCCATCGTGACTTTCGGTTACACTGATGAACCACCACTTGTAGGCCGTGACACTTTTAACACTACAATGGCCGGAATTTCATGTTGCACAATTTCTCGTACGTTTTATGTCTGTTTTTTATTTTAATTTGGACGAATGCCCAATCCCCCCCCCCCAACCTTACATGACAAATTCCTGTACTGTTTTCAAATGCAATATTTTCCACATGTTGTCCATTGTATCTGTCAGGGCATTGAGGTGACATGGGTGTCCCTGTCTGTGTCCCTGCATACTCAAAAGGGTCACAAGCTTCATTTGAGCCTGTCATGGACCGTCTAGTAGGGCAGCCGGGTGGCGCTTTTTTTTTTTTTTTTCTCTTTTTGTGTGTTTTATTGCTATTCTAACGTTCTTACTCATCCAGGGTATGCCGAGTGTATACGTGAGCGAGGTGTGTGTGTGTGTGTGTGTGACGTCGTCTCAATGAAGACTCCATTTCTTGTGTATCCCGTTCACTCCATTTGTGTATTCATTTCCTTTTTAAGCTTTTTACGTGTGTGTGTGTGTGTGTGTATATATACACACACAAAAATAAAAATAGTAATGCTGTAATTCGGAGGACAACAATTCCAAAGAGAGGTCGAGTTTGTGGTATGTCAGCTCTGGATAAGAGTATCAGCTTTATATCTCTGTTTCATTCTTCACACGAATGCCTTTTCCTGAATAAGCATGAAGGAAATCTTCGAGATTTTTGCCTTGTTTTAACCAACTGCATTTTTGGTTTTCATAAATCGCGTTGCAAAAAGACTTGTGGGAGCTCGCGTGGCGAGCGAGGTTCGGTCATCAGTCTTGTCTTAATCCTGATGTGGAGACGTCAGTAGTCCGTCGGCATGTCGGAGGAGCGCAGAAGAGCCGACTGGCTTGGCGTCGCCCGTCCCGGTGCCTCGGCGTGCAGGTAACGACGGACACCTTTGTCTTGTCTAGGGTGGCGACTCTGGTTGAAGGTAGGACTTCTTCTGGTTGCATCAGTGTTAAAGATTTCAATGCCAGCCTGCTGTATTTTGTTGGCGACTGCCAGAGCTTCCACGTTGGGTTTTGATTTTAGTCGACGTGATGTGCCTACTGACAGAAGCTCCGCGATTTCAGGCGAGTAGAAAGTGGTTTTGTGTTTATTGTACTTGTTTCGTGTACTTTCAAAAACCTCAAATCATTTCAGAGCAGAATAACCAATAAGATGTCTGACTGCAAACGTTTAGAAGCACCCTTGTGGAAATTGTAGAGTTGAAGAGTTTATTTTAATAAAAAGAAGTCTTGCGTTTCTTGGGTGTGCTTATAGAAAATGTTGGTGCTGCTTTTATGACAATCTTTTATATTTGTGTCTCTAGGAGTAAATGTTAACAGTTGTGTTCATTGACATGCTGAAGGGCGCGCTGTCGTGTAAATAATGGTGACACTACTCGTTGGGGCGACCGTGGATCACACCGTCTGTGGAGACCCTCGATTTGCACTACACGTTCATTGCTTCCCTAAAAACGCTAAGGGCCGTCAACAGCAATATCACTTTTTGCCTTTTAGCTTTTGCTTTTATTAAGCATCTTGAATTGCGAAGAAGAAGAAGAAGCAAGTAGCAGCATTACGACACATTTTTGTTGTTTTCTTGGTGGGCGAGGGCCACCGGGGTCTTCATCAGCAGACAGAGCTGAAGGTTTTGGGTTTTTGTTTGCTCCGTGTTTGATTTTTGCCTCATCTGTGACACTCCACGTACGATTCTCAGGATTCTTTCATTACGTAGTACTGTACGAAGCAAAGTTCGGATCTGAGGGGCGTTTTTTTTTCTTTTGTATATAAATAGTTTGCTGTACTTGCACATGTTTTAGGATTTTTACCAATTTGTTCCACTTGAAGCTTAGACGTGCATTTTCTACTCTTTATTACCAGAAGCAGACTTGTTTAGTTACGAGGAGACTGACGAGGCTCACGAGTACGTAAAGAACGACTTTCGACTCCTTTATCTAGATAGCGTGACTTAGTTGGGTCGGAGAGGGTGCTTGTCGGTTCTGATCCTCCTTCTCCCGAGAGGAACCTTAATGACATTTGATGCGAATTCCCAGGTGATTTTTGTTTTCCTCACTAACTCTCTGCTCACAGTTTACGAGTTTTATGGTACGCGGGGGGCGTTCAGGGGTTGCAGATCCTTTCGATTCCAGGGCTTCCTGCTAAACGTGGAGGAGTCGAGCGGAGGTTCAGCTCTACTGTGAAAAAAGTACGTTGCACATTTTAATTACTCTTTCTTTTTTACCCCTGGGATCTTAAAATTCAAAGTCTTGCTTTTCTCCCCCCCGCCCCACCATAGTATTTTATGTATGTTTGTATTTATTTTGGATGTGTGAATATTGTTGTATTTGTAATCTTTCTTTCATTGATAAACTGTGCATGTTTGTTTGGACCGCATTTGTTTTCTTTTAAACTAAATAAAGTGCAGTCATTGTCAAGAGTTTGGGACGATCTCCCGTGATTTGTTCACATTTAGAGCCCCCCATCCAGGCCTTGTCACTTCCTTGTGCCCAGTTCTGCCAGGTAGGCCCCTAAACCGCACCAACCCGGAGTTGACATGCAGGGGACATTACACGGCGTCCGCTAGCACATATTTACGGGCTCTTGGGTCTGTTGAAACGTCACCTGAAGTGAAACTCGGGTCCTTGGAGGAGGTGTGCGTGTGTGTGTGTGCGTCGCAGCTCGTGGCACGTTTGAGCGAGAGGCCTGTAAAGCAGTGTGAGGCGCATCGTGTAGAGATGTGAACTACAGCAGTACCGGAAGTGAACGGGTCACCGCGGGCAGGGGGGAGACCGCCAGACTGCGTCGTCAAAGCCATAACGTCCTCCGTGCAGCACCAGAGGCGGCTGTCGGGCACTTCTGCCAGGTGGCAGTGGTGTGGCAGAGCGAGCTTGTAGAGACTTTCACACGGGGGCTCCTCCAAAATACTTCTATTTATTCGCCTTTCTAAAGAGTCGAGGGCACCGAACAATAAACCGATGCTCGCTCTGTGAAGGAGGGAGTTCAGGTTTGACTAAATGTGCAGAACTGTCTGGTCACTTCTTGACGGTCTATTGAGCGAAGATTGATGGGCAAAAACGACGACAGATTCGTCCATTTAAAATGAAATCGACAACACAGTAAAGTGTGCAGAAAGCGAAGACGTCTGAATCCACGGCGGGCTAATTGAATTCAAAGAAAGGGCCATCCATACCTGAGCAGATGCATAGCTTACAGTATGCGATTATGTCGGATTACTTGTAATCTTTTACAACTGATGCACTTTGAATAAGTTATGAAAAGGCCAAATCTGAACAAATCTCTTTTCTGAAGCGTCTTCAGGTGTCCCACGGTAGCAGGGTCTCGTATCCCCGTTGGTGAATTATTATTAAAGCTAAAGGCCGACTTCTGTCACGCTTCGCGGCCGAATTGTGCCGGAGGGGGTCCTTGAACCAGTGAGGTGTTAACGATGGGGCCCCTAAAACCGTCGATGTGGCTGATGTATTTGTCCTTGAGATACGTCCCGACTCCTTATGTACGGTGGATTCTGAGACTCTTCGGACCCCCTTGACTTTATTGTGTTGCAGATTGTATTTTAAATGGAGGAATTTGACATTTTTACCCATCAGTCTTCACTCAATAGTCCATCATGACAAAGTGAAGACGTCTTCAGGAAGGTCTGCAAATTTATTCAAAAGCCTGGCTCTGAGGCGAGGGATCTGCGCTGGCAATCGGAAGGCTGCCGCTTCAAATCCCATAAACGCCAAAAGTGACTCCACTTCGTTGGGCCCTTAACCTGCCATCGTATGACGTCCATCTGCATCCAGCCCTGCAGGGACAACCTGGGGAGTTGGTGGCCTCACAGACCTCACACTGGTTCTGTTCCATCTGAACTGGTGTGGTGCCGAGGCTGCACTCGGGTCCTAATCTGGGATCGTCACGTGGTGGGTCAGCGCCTAACCTCTCTCTCTCTCTCTCTGGCCCTTAAATGTGACCGTCACTCAGGCCATGTCTTTGAAGGTTTGATACGGCGGCCACCATGGGATGGAGGTTTCATGTTCTCCTCGTGTACAAGTGGCGTTCTTCTTAAAATCCCTAAAAAAAAAGTCCATGCACTAGAAACGATGGCCTTGTGCCCTGCCCAGCTGTGACACTGTGACATCGGACGGGATGGGTGCCTCGCTCGCTGTGACTCTGGCCTCTCGGTCTGTTATCAACCAAGCTCCAGCATGTCACACTTTAAGTAAGGACTCTCTTATTTTTATTTGAATTCAAATGTGCACTTAACTACAAGGACAAGCGTCGGATTGCCACCGAGTCCCAAAGGCAAAGTAAAAGATGACGACGATCGTAAAGCGTTTCTGCTGGGTACTCGGGTGACAATTAAGTTCAGGTTTTACACAGCGGCAGATTATGGCGACTGTTAGAAATGGTGATAAAGCCTGAATTTCTGCTTATTTTTATACAAATTAACCAGAGAGGGAAACTCGGATCTTTCCATTTTAAAGCAATCCCTGAAGTCCGCTGCCCACGAGTCCACACGGAGTCAGTAAGCGGACTTTTTATAGACAAATCTACCCCAATATGGCCATCGTCCTCTTCTGTGACTACTGACATTGCCACATTTGTGCCTCATCTTCTAGTATTTGGACCCAAGGCCATGAATGCCGAGTGGGGCCGCTGTGAGCTACGGTTTCATCTTCATTAAATATATTAGACCACCTGACCAGGGGAGTGTGCCATCCTGTAAAAGTGTGTGGAGTGCCCCTGACGTGATGCCAAAAGCACAACGGCTCACTAACTCTTCTCTTATTTGACCTCCCGGCTTTTGATCCTTCAGGGGTGAAGTGTGGCCAGCCTGGGGATGAAGACTCGACTAAAGGCTGGCACTGGCACTGGCACTACCAGCCTTATCCTCTTAGTGCCATCATCAAAGGGGCCCACGTCCTAGATGGCATCGCCACATTGGGTACAGAATGTGATGCTGCTGGGTCACGACAAATACGTCCTGGGATTAAAGCCTATGACAGAGTTCAGGCACTAGAGGGCGACGTAGTGAAGGAGTCCATCATTTCAAGGTGAGTTGTCATTTCAGGTAAGGAAGATCAAAGTGTGGAGGTCCCGTAGCCCTCCTCACTAACGGGGGGAGTCTCTGGGTGACGTGTTCATTAGCCTGTGCAAGAATGGATGCGACAATAAGGATCCCATAAATGTGTACCAGGCTTCAGATACTCGCGGTTATCATCAGAGACCCAACTGAATGGCAGAGGTAACCGAATGCGTCACATACATGGAATCAAGTGCTTGCTGCTGAGTTGTAACCAAAGTGTTTATCAAGTAAGGAAGACCAGAAGAAGAAACCAGTTTGGAGGTAAAGCGGTTCTTAATGTGACAAAAGGCGCTTGCCCACCACAGAGACTTTTTAGAAACTCTCTAGCATTCCTACAGCAGGAACTTCCTGAGAGCAGCTCCTCCATCTTGGAACTATTGTGGGTGGGGCTTAGGCAATGGATTGTTCTGATTGGCTGACCACAAGTGCTGGCGCCATCTTAGAAATCGGGAAGATGAAGTGCAGCACAATAGTCTCCCTCGGGATGAAGTCACGACTGCTTCAAAGCAGTTAAGGGTGGGTCATCCCCCATGAACTCCTGATCACGCCGCACGTCACTCCACGTCACTCTTCTTAGCACGTCACACATTTTACATAAAAGGGTGCAGTTCTTGTCGTGCGGTGGGAACACAACCCCGAGATGGCGGCCGGGGTCTACAGTGTACGGGAGCTCAGCCTGGGAAAACGCCTCATCAGCCAATAACAGGGTTCAGACACTAGAGGGCAATGCAGTCAGGGCTACCAGCGGGAACAGGGTTCAGACCCCCAGAAGGGGACGTGGCCAGGACTGCCATTGATAAGGAATTAATGACACTAAGGGAAGGTATGACCGGGGGAGACGGACGGAGTTCAGACACTAGAGGGCGATGTCGTTGTGCATTAATTAAAATAAAGGCAAAGAGTTAATTAGCAGCAGCATCTGGTCACTAATTAAGAATGAAAACCTGCGGCCCACCAGGACTGGAGTTGGAGAGGGTGATGTAGTTGAGGTTACCTTCGGTGACAGAAGTGAGGCTCGAGAGGACGGTGTAGTCAGGGATGCCATCGTTTAAAGGCAAGCTGGCTGGTTGTTCAAGATAAGGTAGGCTTGGGTTTCGAGGTCAGGTAGTCGTCCTCACTAGTGATGGCGCCGTGCAGCGTGGTGAAGTATTGATCAGCACGTGCGAGGGTCAGTTACACCGAAAGACTAGCACGTTCCAGACCAATAAAGATGCCTGAAAATGTGCGTCGTGACCCTCGAGGAGGCTCATCATCTGTGACGTGTAAACCGTTGTGCTCCACTTATGGTGGCAACGCCAGCCACTGCCGCTCATCAGTATTCAGCAGTCTATTGCCCTCAGCGAGTCGGTTTTATTAGCTGACATTTTAAAATACAGGCTGACTGCGCTTATTAGGATGTGCTGTGACCCCGATATCGAATCAATTGGATTAAATTCAGGCTTATTACCTCAAGAGGGAAGCGGAGTTTGTCAGCAAGTCTTCTGGAAAGGCAAAGACATCACGTTGAAAATGCAGCAAAAAAAAAAAAAAGACCTCCTTCACCAAACATATACATTTATACAAATAAATAAAACAGTAAACGTAATCTTTATGATTACAAGCAGTAAATACAACCAGCAAGTGTAAAGCTTTGGGGTACGGGGGGGGGGTCACCCCATTTAATAGCCACCAGCTGCTAAGCCTTGTAATATCTCGCTCTGGCTGGGTATCAACTGATGCCATCTGATGGCAGGAGGTGGAGTCAGAGGCGGAGTCAGGGGTGTGTCTTCTAGTTCCCACTCTCCCAGACCGTTAGGAAGCTGTGCTACTTTAACATTCATCCCCAGATGAGATGCACATCACCTTTGTTTCTGACTTGATGTATTACATCTAAAAGTTAAACCAGTGCTATGACTCGACAAGATGGTGACATGTTCAGTTATTTAAGCCTGTGCGGGTGGTGACAAAGACACATCAGCAGGGATCTTGAGCACTTCGCTGTCGGGTGAACCAGCAGCGGTGTTTCATGTGCTGTTCTATGTGGGTACACAAACTGCCTCGTATGGAGTTGCAGATGTACTGAGGTCCTGCCTCTTCTCCTACACTGAATCAAACGGCATTCCCTGTCCAGATCTCAGCTTTGAAGCTCTCCCTTCACTACTGCCCTGTAACGCCTCTACGATCTGCCTTGCCCTTTACCAACACGGTTTTACCACCGTCCCTGCATCACACGGCTCACCTGGGGTCAGTGGCAACTCGGTCCGCCACACTTTTTCCTAGCTATATGAGCCCAAAGCTGCACCGATGGTCGCACACCCAGGCCAATGGACTTTAGCAGATGGAGGTGGTGGGCCGGCAGAGGTCTTCCTCTCTGCACAGATACTTCAAATGGCATTCCTGATCCTGGATCTCGGCCTCAAGACTCTGCAGCACCTTCTCCTATTAGTCATTTCAGCCCTCTGCGGCACTCGGCACTTGCTAAATCAGACGGTAGGTGGTCATTTTATCCTGCTTGTGACACCAATGCAGTGCCAAATGGACACTTTGCACGACTCTTTGTGACTTTGCAGGCTGGCCTTTTTTTTTCCTTTTCTCCAGGCTCTCCTGCAGCTGGCTCTGAAGCTGCTCATTGGCATGAGGAAATGCCAGGTCATACTTTTTTCTGACTCATCCCTGGCTGGTACAACTTGTCAATGCCATTACATACAATAAGATTCACCTTAGAATGCAATTTCATGTGGCAAACTAATATATACAATGAATGTGAAGAGAGAACTATTTATCCTTATAATAACTAATTGTCTTTTCATTGTTATTATTGGGATACAGTTAAGGAGAGAGTCAAAGGAGAGTTCAGAATCTAAAAGGATGGCAAAAGTGCGACTATTCCCACTAATTGTAAATCTCACACTTCTGTGCTTCTCTGAATTAGAGGACAAGAGATGAGCTGTTTAAACAATCACTTGAAAGGTAAAATGACAACTGGGGGTCCACAGTGGACCTCCCGGGCTGAACCTGAGAAGCGCTACCATCGAGCATGCAGTCCTGACTCCGCTTCTTTACGGTTTACTCGACGCCATTTCGGACCCTTAGCTGGCCCACCTTTTAAAGTGCCAGGTCTGTTGGCAATGCCATGTGTTTGCTAGGGCATTCCACGACTTGATGCCTGTTTCCCAGCTATTGAGGTCTGTAATTGCCTGTCTCTGACGCTGCCCTGCTCTGTTTTATTGTGTGCCGTATAATTTTACTCTTGTAAATTCTGTGCCAATTTAATATGTATTCTTTTGAGCTGTTTCGCCTTCGTCATTTACCGTAGTTGTGTACTTTGACGATATTTGTTTCTTTAAATCTCGGAAACATTCGCCTCCGTTACTTTTTCTTTTCGTTACCACTGCCTTTTTTCACATTTGGATCCTCAAAGAAAAGTAAAACCGTCCGCTTGTTCTTCCGTCCGTCCACTGAACTTTCAATCCGCTCATCCAGCAAGCGTTTCTATTCCGTGCCGACACGCCCACCTTCCGCTAGCTGTGCAAGTCAATGGTTCGCCTTACCTGATTGGCTACTTGATTTCTTATTTGCCTATTCCTCCCAGCACTTCTGAAACGTCTTAAAGCGTAGGGACACGCCTACTAAAAAGCCGGTCCGTCTACTCCATTTTTCATTGGCTGTTTTATTAAATATTTGAATAGGCCCGCCCCCGTTCGGCGTACACTTGAATATGGATGGCGCCTTTTGACCATAAAGGGTTAATTTTCCTCGCGGAACTTTTTAAATCCCAAACCCGACCACCTGTTTGTCGCTATCGAATGCCCACCAAACACGAGAGTTGCGGGCATCGCTAGTTAACACGTGGTGACCCGGCACACATTGTAAAGCCCAAGCGCGAGCCCGCAACGGCGCCCGCTCACCCTCGTGCCCTGTCACCTCACCCCCCACCCCCCCTTCAAGCTGGGGCAATCCCGCCCGAACAGCCGCACGCCTCCACCACGTGACCGCCCCACCGCGCTACAAAACCCCGCCGACTGCCGCACGCGGCTCTTGGGCGCCTCCGAGGAACGAGAGAAGGGCTAACGGAACGGGACGGGACGGGACTGGGTGAGTAAGTCAAATGGGGAGAAGGCGAGTCACCCACGAGTGGACCCGGCGGTGCTGGGGGGGGGGTTCTTTGAGGGCACAGCATCCCCGCCTTGGGAACCGCGGTCTGTTATCGGCTTGCGTGCCTTTGTGAAGTTCACCGTGAAAGTGACTTGGGGTGAGGAGAGAGGGGAGTCCCGGGCGCTTGTTGGCATTTAGGCTCTTGTTCAGAAAGCGGACTCCAAAAACGCCACGTGTTTTTAAGATTAGGCACCTACTGTACATTTTTAAGATTAGGGACCCCGGTGTACCAGGCCTTACCCGTTTGTAGTTGGGGTACGCCAGGCCAAAACAAACAAGAAGGAGATGGCGTCCGCTTTCTGAACAAGACCCGGCATTTATATGGCTGGCTTTGAAAAGATTGGGTTGCTGAGGCTGCTTTGTGTTTGTGTCCGGGCTGAAGGGGGGGGGGGGACCCCCGAAAGAAAAAGCAACGCAAGGTAGTCCTATCGGTGTGGGGGGGGGGGGGGGGTCTGCTTGTGTACAGAGTACAGTGAAAGTGCAAGACCCCGAAATGTGTGTGTGTGTGTGTGTGTTTCACAGGGTCCCGTTGGGAGAATCCGTGTGTGTTTGACTGTGAAGGGGGCTGGTAAAGGCGGTTAATGAATGAGTGTAATGTCAACTGATAACATATCGCCCTCAAACCCGCTTATTCCTGTTTCTTATTGACTGACCCCCTTCGTTATCCAAGGTGACTTGCAACATCGCAGATGCCGTTGGTTTTGTTTTGCCAGTTGCAGGACAGTCGGGTGAGGTGACTTGTTTGTGGTCACACAGACCGGGGGGGGGGGCGGGGATTGGTTTAAAGTGCAAAACCTTCCCCACTCCACCACGCTGCCTCCATAGAATAAAACGATGATGAGGAGGAGGACTACTGTGCTGAATGACAGGCCTTGAGTTTTCTGTGAATCTTGTGTGTCTCCTAGTTGGTCGAGTAGTTCTTGTGTTAACGTCACCTCGCCTAACCCCACTAATTACTTTGATTTGATTTCAGGCATTTAAAAGCAGCTTCCTGTCTTTGTGCCAGCAACAATGCCACCTCCGCCAACCACTAATCTGGGTTATATTCCCCCTGATGGAGGATGGGGCTGGGCTGTTGTGTTTGGAGCCTTTATGTCCATCGGCTTCTCCTATGCCTTCCCCAAAGCCTTGACCATCTACTTCAAGGAGATTCAAGAGTTCTTCTCTGTGTCCTACAGTGAGATAGCCTGGGTGTCATCCATCATGTTGGCAACCATGTATGCTGGAGGTGAGTACAAGTATCCATTGTTAAACACTTGTGTGCTGCCCGCCGAATGCCAAACTGTTTCCTAGAGTGACTTTGCATTTTTTGTCACCTAAGTTTTTACTACTTCTGGATTCAGGCCATGTGATCATCAAGCCTGTTAGTTTCCAGTGCGAGGGCCAGGAACAATAAAAAAGGAAACAAAAAGCCTGACGACATCTGTCAGTCCAACTGTTTTCTGAACCTGTTTCTAGTAGATTATTACATTTCTCCACAATTTGTAGTGTACCATCATTATTTAAGGCTATACTGTACGTGGCACACTCTGATGGACATAGCCTGCTTTTTTTTTTTTTTTTTTAAACAGCCAAGAGAGTTGGTTATCGATCATTAGACAAGATCCGTCCGGCTTACCATCCATTTTCTGAACCTGCTCATCCAGAGCAGGGCTGCTGCGATGCTAATGCCCCTCCCAGTAAGCATCGGGGAGGGTGCCAGTCCATCGCAGGTAGGACCCGCACCTCACACAAAATTTAAAGCCACATCCTGCATGTTTCTTAGCAGAAGGGGACAACTGTGATCTGAATCTGTCGACAGAACAGTGAACGTTATCTCGGAGCCAAATCCTGTCCAACAGAACGCCTTTGCCAGCCTATCCTTTGTTTTGAACCCGCTGTCTTGAACCTTCCTTCACGAAAAGCTGCCCCTCCATCCTGCATCCACGTGCGAGCAAACATACAATGACATTTTGTGGCCATCTGTTTCCACGCCACGGGCGGAGTGGTGGCTCTGAGGTTAGAGATCTGTGCCGGTAATCGGAAGGCTGCCAGTTCCAATCACATAAAATGCCAGAAGTGACTCTACTCTGTTGGGCCCCTGAGCAAGACCCTTAACCTGCAACTGCTCCGTCCTGGGTGTGACGTTAATCCGGCCCTGCAAACGGGTCCTCCAACTTGCAGGGAAAACCTGGGGCTTGGTGGCAGGATTGGCAGTCCAGCCACTGTAAAAAAAAACTCATACAGTTCAGTGTGGTGCTGAGGTGCCACCCATTGCGCGGCTGCACTTGGCTCTTAATTGGGCTGGTTTGCTGTGTGGCGTCGCACTGTAATCAGCGCCTGCTCCCAACCAGTTTCTGCTGTGTTCCCAACATTGTTTAAAATGGGCTTTGCCCCCTTGCCCACCATAACCCACCATCTATGCGGGAGGAGTGAAAGCTTTAGAGTCGTCAAAAATGTCTTAGGGTCCCCTGATAGCAAAAACATCGATATCTCAATGATGAGTGTGTGTCACAGTTTCTTGAGGATGGTCTAGAGTTAAAACGGCTGGACACAAAAGTACCAAACTCGAAACTTATTTCTGTTATGAGGAACCCTCAAATACCGTAACTGTGCAATTGATTATGAATTGTTCCCATAATGGGCTATTTTATGATCAGAGAGATTAGCATCAGAGCGGTAAATAACGACTGAAATGTTCTAGAATAGTTTGGGTAACTCGGTTCCTTTGGCACAAACCCTACTGATGCTCACGTCTGAATTTTGTTTGACTTCAGGGCAAAGAACGTACGAGTATCCCATTTCGATGTACACCTCCACACTGACAGAGTCACAAAAACACCCAAAGACGTACGATTGTTCAAAAATGCTGTAAACCTTCAAACAACACGCACAGGACCTCCGAGGCGTCAAAGAGGCAGGCCACGGGACTCCTTCATCAAGGACGTAGTGCCGGCTCGCTCTGTTCTTCTTATGGGTGCCATTAATGAAGTGTTCCTTCAGCGGTATCCAGCCATTGCACTGCTCTCTGGGTAATTGAAGGGTGTTTGTTGGTGATTGACTTTGTGACAGGGTGGTCTTCTGAAATCGAGCTTGTTTGAAGTGGACCCTGCAGATCTGCCTTTTAATGCCCGTTGAAGGTCTTGAGTGGTACAAGTGTAGTGTTTTTGCCTTTTTGTTTCCTCCCCTCCTTCGATTATAAACGCCACCAGCCTGAGGGCCACATGAGTGGAAGGTTCTGTATGTTAGATTGTGGGGTGATGATAGTTGGACTGATTTGACTTGTGCTTAATCTAGAATGCAACAGAGTGACACGAACTGACCTTCGGGTTGGAGAGATGCTTGGTTTTCAATTATCTATGGAAATGTCATTGGGGGGTTTAGCTGTTTGTTTTGCTGAGATGAAAGTCGCCAGGATGTGCCAACCCTGCACTATCTCACTGATGACAAAACTGCCATTTCAGGAAGCAGGATTCCTCCCTTGCTCAACCAGATCAGCTTTTGAGTGGTGGGACAGAAGCGCAGACCCTGCTGGGACTTGCCTGGAGTGGCTTGGCTGGCTATTGATTTATTAATCCCATTACAGCTTTGCAGGAGGCTAAGTCTTTGGCTGGCGTGGCCCAGAACGTTGTAGACTGGAGTGTCATTTGTGTGAATATTTAAGATATCTGGTTGTTGCTTAGATGTGGAGCAGGCCGAGCGGCACGGGCTCACCGGTCGATGTGCGTCTGTTGTTCTGTCTCGGTTATAATGAGCTGCTTGGTAGTCTTGCTAATCACGCTGTTTTTAAACCTGATTTATGAATATTCAGTGTGCCGTCACAGCTGAAATGTGTCTTTTACCACAATCCCTAAAAGAGTTTCAGATCTGTGCAGAGGTGATGATGTAGAGTTGACAGGACAGTCGCTCTCTTGCCATTCTGTGTCTGGACGACGCCCGCGCTCTTCTCTAACTTGCCAGTCTTCTTTGCCTTTTCTTTAAAGTCTTTTTGTGACCCCCCAAGAGTGTTGTTTTTTCTGTCATTCATTTTGAGTTTTGCAGCTCTTAATCTGTGATGTGTTTCAGTAATTCTCTGGTTTCCTTTTATTTATCCAGTAGTTGTTGTTTTGTCACATGTACAAAGTACAGTGAAATTCTTCCTTGCGTGTCTGACCAGCCTGCAAGACTTTGCTACCCTCTGGCGCCATGATAATGTATTAAAATTAATATTTCCATTTTATTTGCTTACCTGATGGCGTGTGCAGGTGTGCGTACTTCATGTCTGCTTGTAGGTAAAGAGGCAGGAGCTTCATACGTGAAACATCAGCTGGCCATTATTACCACTTTATGTTGTATTTCCTTGGGAGCAGACACTTAATAAATAAAGCTTCTTATGACGCAGCTCTCAAAGAAATACACCTTACACAATGGAAACGTTTTTATAGTTTTGTACTTCAGCACATTCTTGTTAATCATGACAGTCCGTTAGTTAGACCTGAAAGTGGGAATTTCACTGTACTCGATTCGATACACGTGATGATACTGCTGCAACGTGAAACCAAATCCAGAAAGTCAGCAGGTAGTAGTGTGGTGCCCGGTCAGGGCACTGCCTCCTGAAGCCCCAAGGCTGCCGGACAAAGTCCTGCCGGTGACTCCCCGTGTGACCCCAAGCAAGTCACCTCACAAGCTTGTACTCCAACTGTAACCAATGTGTAATGCATTATGTTACCTTGGAGAAAGGCATCTGCCAACGATAATCTTCTATATAAACGTCTACACGTGGAAGTGTCTGTCTGTCTGTCCGGCCGGCCCAGAAGTGCGAGGCTACAGCATGAAGCTCAAAGAAAGCGACTGTTGCCAAAGTGAAACCGCCGAGAAAAAAACAAAAACTCGCTTAGCCGCTAAGACACAAGCGAGGCGAGCACATCGGCAAAATGAAACCTCCGAGGTGAGAGAAAGTCGCTTAGCCACTGATAGACAACAGAGGCGAGCACATCAGCAAAACAAAACTGCTGAGAAAAGAAAACCTCGCTTAGCCGCTAATGCACAACTTATACCATTGATTGAAGTGCCAAAATCCACAGCACAGACATACACAGAGAGTATGATGATAAGAAGACAGAGTGGGCATAGATGGTGTGGGCAGCAGCAACAGGCAGTGGTAGCCACAGGAGAGGGAGAGTCATTTCTGGAGGACTGGGTGAAGACAAGTTGTTGCTATGAAATATGGTAATCAAGAGATGACTGGAAGACGTACAAAGTGGAATGCCAACTTAGATACCCATATCAAAAGTTCATCCTCGACTTTCAGTGCTTTTCCATGACACTTTTTCCTTCATTGTGATCATTTATGTAACACCCAGAGCTCTCTGCTGTGATTATGGCGACCTCTTACTTGCTCCATCATACAGGAGACACAAAGTTCCCATGAGGTGTGGTAAACAGCAGGACTTTGGGAAACCGGAGAATTCGGGACGATGTTACGACGTTGGAGGAATTTGGATGAATGAGCTGTGTTGGGCTGAATGGCCCGTTTTGGTCAAAAGTGTTCCAGCGCTACTAAACTTTGCAATTTGCTTCCCGTCAGCAATAGAAGGCTGCAGTCAATGGAATTTTTTTTTTAAATTGAGACTTAAGGCTTTTTTTTTTTTAACTCAAATATTTAATTAGATTTTTTTATTTAATTTATGCACATTTGTTTTATGTATCCTTCACTTTGCTGTGAACTACAGTACAGGCCAAACGTTTGGACACACCTCCTCATTCAATGTGTTTTCTTTATTTTTATGACTGAAGGCATCAAAACTATGAATGAACACATGTGGAGTTACGTACTTAACAAAAAAAGGTGAAATAACTGAAAACATGTTTTATATTCTAGTTTCTTCCAAATAGCCCCCCTTTGCTCTGATTACTGCTTTGCACACTCTTGGCATTCTCTGGATGAGCTTCAACAGGTAGTCACCTGAAATGGTTTTCACTTCACAGGTGTGCCTTATCAGGGTTATTTAGTGGAATTTCTTGCTTTATCAATGGGGTTGGGACCAGCAGTTGTGTTGTGCAGAAGTCAGGTTAGTTGGACGATCATTTATTTTTCAACAGGACACCTCCAGGCTGTGTAAGGGCTATTTGACCAAGAAGGAGAGTGATGGAGTGCTGTAAATGGGCATGAAAATAAAGAAAACACATTGAATGAGGAGGTGGGTCCAAACTTTTGGCCTGCACTGTATGTCGTTATTGTCAAGCACATACTTGGTGCTTCAGACACAATTGTGTAAATGAATGCTGAAGTAAAGTCCTTTTTTGGAAACTGCTGACCATCTTCGTTTGTCTGATTTGTTGTGACCGGACGCCCGATGTTTTTTGGGTTCAATTGTCTCCATGTGACGGGTGCAGCTGACCTTCACTCCAGAATTAAAAACTGCTATGTCATTCATTTATTATTATTATTAATTTATTTGTTGGCTTATTTCCCCCTCAGGTCCAGTGAGCAGCATCCTTGTGAACAAATATGGCAGCAGGCCTGTGGTCATCAGTGGCGGTGTGATGTGCGCCGTTGCCATGGTGGCTGCATCCTTTGGTA
Organism: Polypterus bichir lapradei; assembly: GCA_026402145.1. Lineage (NCBI taxonomy): Eukaryota > Metazoa > Chordata > Cladistia > Polypteriformes > Polypteridae > Polypterus > Polypterus bichir. The sequence continues at coordinate 57,029,449 of JANRMT010062840.1, read as the reverse complement.
CCAGCATCATTCAGCTCTACATCTGCGTTGGAGTCATTGGAGGTACAGCGCATTCTTCTCTTTATTTTAGATTGGTAAAAAGACAAAGTCTTTCTTCACAGATTAGATTCTCGAGGACTGTCCCACTTTAAGTCCAGTAGACCAGTGGAGGGCTGGGTTGTCTCCTGGCCTTGGAGCTCCTGCAGCATTTGTTTTTTTTTCCTAAGCCCTGTGGAGTTTTTTGTTGTGTCTGTCCTCCTGGCCATCAGACTTTACTTTATTCTTTGTTACTTACTGTTGCCTAATCTTATTTTTATATTTTTCTTTCTTCATCTTGTAAAGCACTCTGAGCTCCATCACTTGTGTGAAAACGTACTCTAGACATAAATGTAGTTGTTGTGGTAGACCATCACACGCCAAGCTTCTCTGAGCTATTTTAATAATCTTTTTATATCTAAACATCTTATGGCGCACTAGAGCTTGGTATTTTTTTTTTTATATATTGATGTGAAAGTGGCTGCCCATAAAATCACAAAACTCAACCTTCAATTGAGATCATGTGCCATTAAACATCGTCAGTAAAACTGAAATTGCAAAGGGAGTGTTTGTACTGCTTATCGGTGGCTTTGTGATCCTGAGAGCAGGTCAGAACTTCAAAGTCCACAACGTAATATTGAGCAAGAGGGATCCTTCTGAGAAAACGTTCTGCTGTCTGTGTGCATGCATTTGCGGTGGGGGGGGGCTTGCCAGGCTGGTAGAATCTGGCGATATGAAGAGAGAGTTGCCACAGGAAAGAAAAAAAAAAAAAAAACAAACACGTTATTGGTGAAGCAATCCTGTTATAACACAGAAAAGAGCACAAGAACACAACGGAAACGGAGCGGAACGCTGCCGTCATCTTATATACAAACGCCTACGCGTGGAAGTGTCTGTCTGTCCGGAAGTGCGAGCCTACAGCATGAAGCTCAAAGAGCCGGCAAGGTGGCCCCAAGTTAACAAGTCAGAGACACGAGGCGAGCACATCGGCAGAACGAGACCTCCGAGGAGAGAGAGAGACTCGCTTAGCCGCTGATAGACGAGGGGGGTGAGGACGTCCGCAAAACAAACCCGCCGACTCTGCATTTCAGTTTTTTTCCTGAGGATTTCAATAGTTTCTAGGAGGTCAGACTTTATACAGCAGAGGCTTACACAGCTAGTATGACATAAACGCCCTTCCTAGTGGTACGTCCTGGTGGGTTGATTCAGGTGCGATACGAGTTACACATTGTCTGCACGTTAAGTTTGGTCACAACCAAAAAAATACACAAAAGAATGTTAAACAAAACAGAGACCGATGTCACTTCCTGAATAAGTTTTTTAGAAGCCCCATGTAATATTGATACATATGGACATGCACACAGTGTGTCACATGTCACATAAACAGTCCCAAGTCGCCAGCTTTAAGGCGATTCAATGAGTCACAATGTCGACAATTGGTCCATTAGCAGAAAGGAGGGTGACAGGCAAACCAGCAGCTCCCCCAAAAAAAACGCATCTATTTAACCTTACCAGGTAGACACACTGCCCAGATGGGCTTCTGGGGGGCCGCACGTCCCGTTTGTGTGGAGCTGCTCCTCGTCCACTCTCTGGCGGCGGTCTGCTGCGCTCCTTTGTAAGGAGTGTTGTGTACACTTGACTTAATGGCACAGGCTTAGAGATTACGGCCTGGAGACAATGAACTTGACACGACTATCTCCCAGGAATTAAAGTGCAGACCCCCACAAAGCTGCTTCATCTCTGGCAGTACTGAAACAATTCCATTCATTACATGCTGAACGATTCTTCAGTCCGCCCTCCGATTGATTTGCATTTGTTCCAAAAGCGGAAGGTGTTGGATTACAGATTTGCAATGATAACGAGAGCCACATGATGGCCTCCTGTCACCCCACCCCACTCCTTCTCTTTTTCCTTTTCCACCAGGTTGACCGAGATGGTCGGCACAGAACACCAACACCCCCAACTAATCCCCCTTTAGTTGGGCCGCTTATAATGAGAGAGTGAGTTGGACAGAATATGAAGAAAGGCTGAAAAGTGTGGAAGGAGATGTTAGCTGTGCTTTTGCAGGATTTTAGATTTCTCTTTTATACGTATTTCCCTGCTGGTTTCATCCAAGGGTCAGCGGTGTCACCTGAGACGTTATTAATCCTTGCTGTAGTCAACTCCAAGTGGATTAGGTCAGCCCTCCCTGCTGGCATCCATCTCTGTACTGCCAATTCAGGAGATTTGCACTTGCGGGATTTTAACAGCAACCGTGGTCTCGAAGAAACACTTTTGTAATCGGGGTTATTGGGGAATTTGAACATCTTCTGTAAAATAAAAATATATGCATGGCCGCAAATCTGAAAGGCCAGAAGGATAGAAGATATTACCAATGTAGGATAAAAGGGTCTGTTTAATGAAGAGTCGTACATCGCGGGCCTCGTACGTGAGTGTGGGTGTGTGAAGACGTGGGCCGTGTTATGGACAGCCACCTCAGATGAGACCACTCCACAAGTCTGTGTTGGAATGAACACATTTTAAAAAGGGCATGCGCAGAGGAAGAGGAGTAGTAAGTATTAGTATTATTACCTTTATGGTATATGGGCAGAGAATCTGTCGTCTTTATTTTTAACTGGCCTGTTTTGTGCAGTGAAGTCTCACTTCATTATCTTTTAAAGTATTCAAAGGCCGCTGCCCGTTCTGTTAAGTGTTGGCTGTGAAGTCTCTTGATTTGCACTCTCTTGATATATATCAATATATATTTGTCTCTTGATAGATATATATATATATATGACGTTTTCTGTCACACTCTAAATTTGGCTTATTTTAAGACCTGCTTATATATGTTTGGTATCATTCTTTTCAGAATTTATTGAACTTTAATGTTAGATTTTCAGATTCTTATTCCGTTTTTTAATTATAAACTAAAATATCAAGAAAGTCGTGGCTTTTATTTTTGATCACTTTCTTTCAGAGGAACAGGAGCAGGATCTCTTCCTAACACTGATGTTTGTATTTTGGTGATTATGAATAATTGTTTTGGTAAAGCCTTACTCTGTGTAATCCTCCCATTTTCTAATTTTTTTGCGACTAGCCATGATTAAATGAACGGTAAAAAAGTAAGAGCGAAGCGAGGGTGACTTATTGAGACAAGCAGGCGAGAGCACAATAGCACGTGGGCTCGATGTAGTGCGTGTCAAGTCGATCTAAAATGCGCGGTCAGATTCGAAAAAATATATCTTTTCAAGTTCTATTTAGTCGACAGAAATATCTTTGGTAGGAATGTAAGTTGAATTAAGTCTTTAAATTTCTATGGTAAAGAAAAATTTATGCAATGATGATTAAATTTAACTTTCATTCCTACTAAACATATTTCTGTCGACCAAATAAAAATTACTTATATTTAAAATTTAAATAGAACTTGAACAGATACGATAGTTCATAATACCCACGCAGCACTAAGTGCACATAAGAGTGGGAGTCATCCGTTTTAACAAGCAGCGTATTGCACTGATACGAAATAGCCTGCCCATTTAATTATTTAGGAATGGATAGATAAATTAAGATTTTGTACAAATAATGTTTTTTATATTTCTTCCTCGATGGATTCTGGCACCCCCAATCGGGAAGCGCTGCGCTAATCAATCAGTACCACAAGCGAACTCTGATATTTAGCATGATGAGAAAGTCGCAAAATCGACGGAATGTTCAAGCAAGTTCTAGAATAAAAAAAATCTAAATTCGTGAAGTAGTCCTCTCGTGAAAAGCAGACAAACGGGTCTAACAAATATACGAAATTTTGCGCTTGGACCACAAAATTTTTAAAACCGTTTCTTAGCGAGCACCTGTGGGCCAAGGGTAACCTACATTCCAAAGTTCAAGTCTCAAGTCCTCCTGGTTCGGGAGATTTCGTGATGAGTGAGTCAGTAGGATTTGGCTTTTATAAATTTTTACACAGACAGGCAGACACGCTGATGTCACCCAACACACGTTTATTTTTTATCTATTCACACAAGTCCGTGCTCATAGCCCTCAGTCCAGGCCAACACAATGCCTTCTCTCTCTCTTTTCTTCTTCAGGCCACCTCCTGCCTCCTTCAGAGACCTTGTCCGCTCTTCCACCCGACTCTCGTCCCCTTCTGAAGGGAGGCACCCGGATGTGCTCCAGGTGTGTTCCCGGCGATCTCCCACCGACACTCCCCAGTGTGGCGGAAGTGCCGGCTGTCTCCCCGGAAGCACTCCGGGTGTCCCTGTTCCTCTTCCCCCCCAGCACTTTCTGGTGTGGCGGAAGTGCTGAGGTCCAGGGTCTTTTGGGTATTGGGGTCCCCCTGGCGGTAACCCCGGGTCCCTACAGGGTCAAGCTTCCCAGCTCTTTACCTGTGGCCCCCAGGGCGGTCACCCTCTCGAGGAGGCACAAGCCCTCCTCCGGTCTTCTCGGGCGTCCCGGCTGGGTACCACAATATATATATGGATTTGGGCAAATAAATCGCTCCTGCAAGCGTGAAAAGCGGACAGACATACAGACGTTGTATTATAAAAGAAAATCCTGGGATGAGACTTTTCTTGGAGATAATTTCAGGTCCTGCGAGGCAAGACTTGCCCCGGCCCCGCGCCCCCGAGAGATTTTTTCAAGTCCCGCCCTCCACTCCATAGTGAACCACAGCTACGGTCCAATCACTTCTCATTCGTGTGAATGCTGTTGTCAGACACAGTTCCTGCGCTCTCGGCTCCAAGCGGGGTTGGAAATAAAAGACAAAGAGTAGATGAAAAAGTAGAACGTTGTAAAGAGGTTCAAAAACGTTGGCAGATACACATGCAGAGCAGGTTAGAGATTATGAAAGTGCTAAAATTCAAAAGTCTCAAAAAACTGATAGTAAAGATCACAATAGCAAAATATATATATGTAAAAAAAATCCAACGTCTGTATGTCTGCTTTTCACGCTTGCAGGAGTGATTTATACGCGTGAATCCAAGACGGAGGCTGTGGGCCGAAGCGTGACATCAGGAGTAGGGAGCCGGGCTGTGCCCTCCTCGCTCACGCTCCAGCCTCCGTTTGAGTCACTCTACCTCACGCCACATGTTGGAGTGCACCTTGCCTCCCCTTAGCTAGCGATACCTGTTCGTTTACTGATTTTTAGAGTTTGTCCTGTTTCACCAGTATGCGGACGGAGCCACTAGAGGACAGTTAATGCCTCTTAAGCAGGTTATGCGTAGGAGTCCAAAGCCCACCACCCTGAGCCCAGTGATGTGCTGAATGCAGAGTCTGCACCCTGCACATCCTGTTGTAACAGTGCAGCCTGGGAGTTGGACAAATCAAGAATGGCGGCACTGTAATGTCACCAGAAATGGATTTCTTCGTGCAGTCAGTCAGTATTTCTTTAGCCGCTCTCTTGTTTTACTCGATGCCGATTAGTCATCAGTGTGTATTTTATAAAGCTGCTTCTACCTTGATCTGCGTTTTCTAACATTGTGTCCCCGGGCCCGCCTCAAAGTGCTAAGCAGCCACTGACCTGGAGCTGTGTGCACTAAAGTGACTTTAAACCTCTCGGATTGAGTTTGTTGTCTTTATTTTTTTCGTGCCTCACTAGAGTTGAATAGTTTGTTTGAATAAACCGCCTGCTGCATTGTCTCTTATGTAATACATTGGGGCTTTGGTTTTGGTTCGTTTGGTTACTCAAAGTTTCTGAATGTCACAGGTTTGCGCTTCTCTGCCTTTCTGGTGTCACAAGCCACTTTTTCCTCCATGTAAGTGTCTGAGCACAATCATCAGGCCGGGCGCTAAAACAAGTGCGATCGCTGGAGCGGCGACCCACTACCGTCATTAACGATAGTAACCTGAGACCCCGGTGCTCGAGAGACTCTGTCGTAAGTGACCAAGAGTTAAGAAGATATCTGCACTCCCAAAAACATGTTAAGAGAGGACAAGACTGGCTCTGGTGGCAGTGATGGCGGCTAATTTCTCCTTCTATTAAATGTGTGTGTTTATAAATATATATAAAATACGAATTACTACGCTGGGTCCCCGACCCGATACTAACTAGTAGACACTCCCAGACTGATTGTGAAAAGTGCGTTAAATCAATGCCTAAACTAAAATACAAACTCGATGCACGATAAACAAACACGCGACGTGCAAGAAGCAGAAAGCTGCACACGCCGGGTCCCCCAATGCTGTGAGCAGATGGCAGAATCGCTTTAAACCGACACGTGGCACAAGTGAGGCGTCAAAGTCTTACGTGATATTCTCCAGGGTGTCTCTTTGGGGCTCCACTGACAACTCTGCCAGCACTTAGCGGGGGTCTCCTATGCCAGGATGCTTTGTTTCTCTATAAACATCTAATAATAATAATAATATAATAATCCAATATGGCTCTGTCTAAATACAAGAGTTCTCTTTAAATGCGGCTCAGCCCTGGCGTCTCCCTCCACACTCCCTCCTCCTTTAGGCGCCTCCTCATCTGTCCTCGTCCCTTACGGGTGGAGTCCTTACCTCGGCTTCAGTCACACAGGAAGTGGGGGATGGGACACGAAGGACTACGTGTGTGGCATGTGACCTGGCGTCCAGTCGAAACTTGGCCTCCTGTGATAGAAAGAGAGAAATGATGATTGGATTACACAACAGACCTGCTAAATCCAATTCAGCACCCAACACAATTCAATTTATTTTTGTGCAGCCCAAAATCGCACAAGGAGGGTCGCAATGGGCTTTAACAGGCCCTGCCTTACGACAGCCCCCCAGCCTTGACTCTCTAAGACGACAAGGAAAATCCTTAAAGGGACAAAATGGAAGAAACAAAGAGAGACCCCATACTGGTAGGCTGGGTGTCAAAAAGAAGGGGGTCCATACAATAAATACACAGAAGAGAACACAAGTCATCCTCCATACAACAGAGCAGAGCATCACAGGCTGCCAGAGCCTATCCCCGCAGCCTCAAGTGCACAGCGGGAGCCCAGCCTGGATGAGGTGCCAGTCCATCACAGAGCCCACCCTCGCCCATCTTTGAACAAGTTGGAGGAAAACTCGCACAGACGCAGGGACACAGTGTCGGTGACAAGTGAAGTTTGATTTGATACACGGTGACGTCCGCTGCTACCTGAAAGAGCACGGCCTCCACTTAAAGGTGACAAGCTGAAGTACCCGCCATTGCCCGGGAGCAAAAGAGAGTGGTTTTTTTTTTTTTTCCCCTACCTTTAAAAATGAAATATAAATTAACAACCAATGAAGATTCACTAATGTGCTTATCTTGTATGGATGTTATCATCCAGTTGACACCAACTCAAAAGCAACAGGTGGGCACCGGTGGTGGCGCTCAAACATGAAGAATGCTGGCAGTCACCTCCAGCTCGCCCTCTGGTGGTCGTTGCGAGTGTCACCTGGATGATATCAGGCATACAAGACCACAAGATCACCTCCCACCCTACCCAGAAGGGGGTCATGGTTGATTTCTGTTTTTAGTTGACTAATGAGAAACACGTGTGCCAAGTTTCATGAAAATCGCTCTGGCCGTTCGGACGTGATGGTGGACCGGACACACACACACACACACACACTTTTCTATATAGAGATTAAGATGTCGCAGTTTGGTTCTGTATTTGTGGTTTGTTTTTTTTTTTGTTTTTTTATTACGTTTGGTGCCCTTTCATTTTTTTTTTTTCTGTTTAATTGCACTCTTTGCGTCACTTTAAAGTTTTCCTTTTCTTGTAATTATACGCCAGTGCCCATGCAGTATGTACATGTAGCATGAATAACTGATGCCCTACTTGTGTGGCACACATGGTTATTAACCACAGGAGTCGTCTGACAGTTGAGAGGAGACCATCAGGTCCATCAAGTTTGTTTCCTTATTTGCTCCAAGCACATGTGGTGCGTATGTCACATTGGATACAAATGCCCTAAATCGATAAATAATTACAGATGACACTCAGGGTAATGTCGCAGAGGCGGAAAATGCCACATATGCCATGTAGGTTTACTTGCTGGCACTTTCTTGTGTTGACTGCCTTAGTTTGCACAGCAGAATGGCAGCGGATTAATGCCAGCTGGCACAAAGCCCCCTTGCGCTCCCCCTCCCGCGTCTCTTTTCATTGATTTATGGGACAGAGGGGTGAATGCACGAGGGCACAGAGCCCCTGAGCTGTTGAGCAACTCGAGGCTTTTGTGAGCGGCAGGCACTCTTTCACTGCCGGGGCCGCCAAACCTCTGGAGGCCAAGCCACCTCACCTCGCTGTGCGGCTTCAGGCAGTGCACACCACCAGGCAGAGGGGCACACTGCTCATGATCCTGAGGGAAATAGCTGAATTGGCACTGGCACATACTGCGGCACCCTCACAGGGGCGCTGCGGAGGACCGTGGCTCGCTCGGTGAAAGTGCTGGTGCATCATGGGATTCCGAACCTGTGCCGGTGTGGAGCTGGCATGCTACCACCTCAAAGATGTCTTTGTTTAGATTGATTGGCGTGATGCCTAGTAGCCCACCCAGAGCCGGGATAGACTCCTCTTCCCTATTAAAACAGATGGGTATTCCAGAAGCAGTGAGCCGATGAGACACACGTGTGGCGTACAGTGCAGCGGGCGCGACTCAGTTTAATGAACGCGGTGCCTTTCACTCTCTCTGTCTTTTGTTTGTTTGTTTGCAGGAATGGGCCTTGCCTTCAACCTTCAGCCATCCCTGACTATCATTGGCAAGTACTTCCTGAAGAAGAGACCTATGGCCAATGGCCTGGCTATGGCTGGCAGCCCAGTGTTCCTGTGTACCTTGGCTCCTGTCAACCAGCTGCTTTTTGACACTTTTGGCTGGCGGGGAAGCTTCTTTATTTTGGGAGCCTTGCTACTGAACTGCTGTGTTGCTGGCGCTTTGTTTCGGCCCATTGACGTAACCTCCACGAGTGCTCGGAAACAACAGCCAATCGGCGAAGAGAAAGTGAACAATGGAGCCTCCTGTGAGCCGTCCAATCCTCGGGCCGCAAACCTCTTTTCTGGGAGAGAGCCGGCTAAGCCTGCGGGCTGCTGCCAGAAAGTCAATAAATTCATCGATATCTCCCTCTTCAAACACAGGGGCTTCCTCATCTACCTCATTGGAAACGTCTTGATGTTTTTTGGCTTTTTTGCTCCCATCGTGTTCTTGGCTCCTTATGCCAAGCACCTCGGCATCGATGAGTACTCGGCGGCTTTCCTGCTCTCTATCCTGGCCATTGTTGACATGATCGCCAGGCCCGGCACGGGAATGCTGGCCAACACGAGGTGGATCAGGCCCAAGATCCAGTATTTCTTCAGTTTCTCAGTTGCTTACAATGGCGTCTGTCACCTCCTGTGCCCTTTGGCCTCTGGGTATTTGGGGCTTGTGATGTATGCCATCTTCTTTGGCTTGGCATTCGGCATGGTCTGTGCCTTGCTCTTCGAGACCCTGATGGACCTGGTTGGAGCGCAGCGCTTCTCGAGTGCTGTCGGACTGGTCACAATCATCGAGTGCTGCCCGGTTCTGCTTGGACCACCCATTGGAGGCAAGTAGCACTGCCACACTGCTGTAGTTGTCTTTCGTGAGATCTCCGTGCCCACTTTGTAATGTTTGGCATGAAGGGTCTCTCGGTGTTATGGGAAGAACTTGGTCATAAAGTCCATGTCCTGGGGCATTTGTGTAGAACCTCAAAGTCGCAGATTAAAGTGCGGCCTGCAGAAATTAGATTACCACCTAGCGAGAGAGTGCCACTAATTGGTCACGCTCATTCGCTGTGACCCCTGAACCGTCGTCCTCTCAAATGATGGAACGCTTTTAGCAGTGCAGCGCGGGGCTGGAGCTCCTCGGCGGAGACCCGGCCACTCGTGGGCTCTCACGTTGACGGATTGCTGCTGCTGCCTGCCGTATTAAGACAAAAAAATTACAGAGCTGCAAGGCAAAATTTATCACCCTGACGCACAACATTTAATTCTAGTTCCTCAGCTTTAATATATTTCTGGAGGGATACAACAATAAATAAGGAGGTGCGTCCGCAGGCTGCTGGCTGATGACCTCTGCGCACGAGTGTCGCTCTGAATGTGTTCAAAATTACATTACAGCTCCTTGGAAATGGACGCACATAACAAGGGGGAGCAGGGAAGAATTACCACAATCGATAAAGCGGGCCTCGCCGTTCCGGGGAAATAATGACATTTGGTTTCCTGTCCTAACTGTTCATAATAACTCACTTAAAGCGCCCGGGCTGGTGAGCACCCAAGAATGGCACAGTGGCTAACGCTGCCGCCTTGGGGTCCCTGGCAGGGTGGCGTTTACGGTTCGTATTCTCCATGTGCTCACTGCTGATGGCTTTCACATCCCAAAACCAGTCGGTTAAATTAGCTGCCTGCTGTACATTTCTTGGTGGTGTTGGCGTGGAGTCGGAGTTCGTTAGGTGAAGCTTTGTGCCCAGAGATGCCAGCATAGGCTGCAACCCCCCAGTTTTGAAGCTTTCAGAAACTGGAAATATTGACAGCAATGCGCTGCGGTCGAAGTAACTCTGCATCGGTGAGCGTTTAGGCCTGGCGACACAAATAGCCAAGCAGAAGATGAAGGACTGAGTGTTGGACAATCGTGTTGTAGCGGTCAAGCGCCGCTAAGATTCACACCGTCAATGTGACGGTGATTTATTTATTTTAGTGGAGGATTACCAGGGACGACCCCAGCCTGGGAACGACACACACACACCACTACAGAGACCAAGTAAAGCGCGCTGGGAACATTAAACAATAAAGAATATAATGAAATGAAATGATCTGAATGCAAACAGTAATAACACCCCTGACCCTTTTGGCGATATTACATTTAACATATAAACACAAACAACACACAGCAAAGTCCATGTTAAAAAACCAAACTGGATGAAATGAGAAGTGACGAGATTGAGTCCAGCGATCTGTATGTAGAAAGAAATGGAAAAAATTCAGTCCTACCGGCAGTTGCTGAAAGGATGAAGATGGATGGACGGTCCAGGAGCGCCCAGTGAATCCAAACACAGTCCTCAGTACACCGGTAGACAGGCGGTCCAGACCCCAACAAACGAATACAATCCAGGAACACGATGAGGAAATATGGCTGAATTAACGCACCAGATAAACGCCACACACAACGTACAACAACAGAAACGCCACCTGCCCTCCTGTTAACCTACTTTGACCCCAAAAGCCCCTGCAGGGACTGCTGGGAGATGCAGTTGTAACTACTAGTAGCATTGCTACAGTGTAGTCATAATAGGGAATTCACATGGGCCGGGAGGACCAAACGGTATCTGGGGAAGGTCCGTCACTACCTGAGAACATCACGGAGACATCGGCGTATATTTACATGAAATAATCCACAAGTACTCGCCGTCTCGCGGTTTAGAGTTCACTCCCAAGGGCTTAGTGATCAACCTCGGCATTGCCATTGGTAGCCATGGAGGATGCTGCTTGAGCCAAAGTGACAACTTCTGTGACGGAAGCTCAGTCTGAAAAGGAGGAAATGTTTTATTAGGTGCAGCGGCACATTAGCACTCCACGTCACCAGCAAGAACCTGGCTCAGGGTGACACCGCCAACTCTCTTTCCAAATCCAGTCATCGTCCCTCAAGCAGCTGATGGTGGAATTGAAGCCACTGCGCTAAAGGAAATGTCAACCAGCCCGCGTCTGACATGGACGCCATGCCTGTGGCTGCGTTCACGTGTTCTCTGCAGACGGAAAACTCAGAACTGCACCTCGAACATTCGGACAGAACAAAGCTACTGAAGTGTCTGAGCTGTGATGTAACACCGACCCTTCACCTCAGTCAGTGGTTTCAAATAAAACTAATAGCCTGGCTGCGCAGCCCGAAGTGCCATTTTTTAGTCCAAATGCATTCGGAGTGAAGCGATGCGTATTCAGGACATTGATTTTCTTCTTTATTTCCACATTTCGCTTTAATTGCAGACTAAGTAAGAGAGAGACAGCAATCTTACCCTTTTCAGAGCAGTCCAACCATAGGTGCAGGTGAGGAGGGAAGGTGACACATCACAACGGGGAGGTCCGCACAGCCCGTCTCTGCAGGGGACCCTCGCTTTTCAGCACCAGGTACAATCGCTGCCCTCCCTGAGTGATCTCGGACGAGTCCCCGCTTGTCACTACAACAACATTTATTTCTGCAGCACGTTTTCATACAAATGATGGAGCTCAAACATAAAAATTAGGCAGCACTAATTAACAAAGAATAAAGTAAGGTCTGAAGGCCAGGGTGGGCAGAAAAAAAACAAAATCTGCAGGGGGCCACAAGACCACCTGGCCAGCCCCCCACTTGATATTCTAACATCAGGCCTCCTGGCTTTCAGGCTTCACGTTGAAGAATTAGACGATGAGGTCATGTGGACCTCTGGCCTTCAGTCCATCAATGGAGAGACTGCATGGTGCCCTGGTCAGGTGGTGGGGGCACAGATCAAAGACCACATGAAAAGCCAGAACAAGAACAGCAGAGAATAGTAGGGGTTAGTGTGGAGCCATGATGATGATGATAATTCAGTGCATATCCAGAATATCAGGGTTACAGTACAGTGAAGCTGTGAGAGAGCCATGTCACAGTAACGAGTTGTTAGCCATTTTATAAAGCGCTTCACCGTATCAGCCTGGTGAATTTCTATCGGTAAACTCTTATTCCAGATTTTAGCAGAAGGCGCCCGCCTGCCCGCCTCACCACTTCTGTTAAGTTTAGCTCTTGGAATTCTAAGCAGACCCTCATTTAATGATCTGAGGTTACGATTTGGGGTGTAAGGTGACAGGCATTCTGGGATGTAGGATGGAGCAGATGATTGAAGGCTT
>JANRMT010062840.1:56963404-57006661 GCA_026402145.1 Polypterus bichir lapradei | reverse complement strand
CCCCCCCCCCCCCCCCCCAGGCTTGTTTGTCATACTGGCCGCCGTTGCTCGTCCATCACGTGATCGGTGGGCTTTCGTGCTTCTCCCAGTCGGCCGTCGGACCCTCGTCAGTGTGCTGAGACGACGAACAACAAGTGCAGGAGGCACAGCGGAATGGCGGCTACGTGAGGGTCAGACACGGACAGGGAGCGAATCTCCCAGCATGCATCACAAAGTGCCAGCGGTTTGCTCCGGTGTCTTCTAACGGAGCTCTGTGTGCACGTTGAGTCCCGAGGGACCCGCCCCCCATGGCGGCAGGGGGCAGAGGAGTGAAGGGTGAGGATGCCCAATACCCAGCAAGGAGCCAACGCAAAGGTCAGAAATAAAGAGAACATCAAAGCCGAAGTCCTAGGAGAGCCCAAACACCAGAGGGGGGCTGCACAGGACCCCAGAGAGCCACGGGTTTGGGTGAAACACGGCCACGCTTTAGATCCTGTGACGTTGGTGACATCGGGGGGGGGTCCATGAGCACACCTGTGAGGAACACGTACTGATATAGCGCCTTTCAGTGCTCAAACGGGGAATATTGAACTTCGGATAGAAATGTCCGCACGAAACACTAAATTAAGCATCGAGTTAAAGAAGAGACAATAAACCAAAATATAAAAGGCCTGGGCAGACGGAGTTGGGGGGCACCAGTGCCCCTGAAGTTGATTTTTAAAGTCGCCAGAGGGAAGCAAGAAGATAAAGCAAATAAAATAAAGTGCCAGAAAGGAATGAACTAACTCGGAATGTCCTTCAGTAACCCAAAGTCGAAATAAAACTCAATGAGAATGTAAGCAAGGAAAAAAAAAACGAGCGAGCGAGCGACCACCTCACCGTTCACGCAGAAGAGCCCCGCTGACCGACCGACTGACTTGCCAACATAACGCGGGTGCCAACTTCACACACGGGCAACCGGCGGCCATCGTGAACAAAAAGATCAAAAACTGGAGAAGTGCGTCCGCTCATCAGCTAGCAGCATTAGGGGGGTACCAACCCAGGATGGCACACCACCAGCCCGCCGCAGGGCACACACACACACACTTGTGCCCCTACCAGGAAGGTGAGGGATGTGGGAGAAAACCGGAATGAGACTTTAAAGAAGAGAGACGGGGGAAGATAAATAAGTGACAAATTACAAATTCACTTCCAACTACAAGTCGCCTTTTACACAAAGTTTAAAGACAAAAAGGAGGGAGAGAGAGAGAGAGAGGCTGTTAATAAAATAAATCAACTCACAAATAAATAAAGCGGCTCAAAAAAGGCACTCAGTCACACTTTAGCGGAATCCAATCAGGCAGAGTCGGCCATGTCACTCGCAGCCACCGCATTCACAGCCACCCACACACAACAGTGACGGAAATGAGAGGCGCTGGGCACGACACGACAGGACATCAAGCGGGCGCATTTGTGCCCTGGGACCCCCGACGGGAAATGGCTGGACGAACGGAGGAGCGGAGTGACGGTGAGAACCGACGGGCGGCACGGCGGAGTGCACTTCAGGGGACGGGCCTGTCAGGCGATATAGCGCCATGTGCTACAAATGAAATGCTGGTAGAATGAAAGGCTATATAGTGCCATGCATACTGCGCAATGGGCACTGTGTGTTGCAGGTGAAACGCCTGTACTGAGAGATTATATGGTGCCTTTTATACTTAATGTGCTGTGAAGGAACTGAAAGGCAGACGAAAAAAGGGCCATATAGCGCCTTTCATGTCGAGTACTACACAAGGTGTGTCGCTAACGGATTACCTTTACAGTTAAAGACTTATAGCGCCTTTTCATATGGAGTAATGAAAGGAGGAGGGGGAAAGATTTGTGCGTTTTGCCATCTCATCTGCCGTTTCTCCTTCCTCGTGCGCCTGTCACAGTGTCCCTGTACGCGGTGACACCAACGACTTTTTTAAGTATGGAATTGTGGTGTGGGAAGAGGAGAAAACACATCAGGTACCTTTAGTGACCACCGTAATGACCTCCTGGGTACCCATAACGTCGGGGTGTGTCGTCCAGCTCACCGACCTGCCCAGAGAGGAAATAAATAAAAGGGATTGGGTGCCTTTAGAGAAATGAAATTAGGAAGACCCAGGAGTGATGCCCACATTTTAAAACCCATTAAGAAGGAGGGCGGCCACCCATTCAATTAAACCTCCTAACGGCCGGCTGACCGCGTACTTCTCTCGTGTCCCTTAGTAAACGGACCAGGCAGAGACGACCATCTGGAGATGCCATGCAGCAAAAAAAAAAAAAAAAAAAAAAAACCGTGCCGATCCAGACTCGGGCGGTCTCTTGGTATTCCAGTTTGACAGGCAGATATTAAAGACACTATAAACAAGATATATAGATAAACAGCTGTGAAAGGCACTATATAATAATGACAAACACCTTTTATACCCCACTGATAGATTTGAAAGGCACCATATAACAGATACATCTAACAGGTAAGTGAAAGGCACTACATTAAAGAAAGATTTCCATAAATCCTGATACATTTTTTATTTTGGAGTGCCAACGAGCAGCACAGTGCATTTCTGTGTTTGAAGACCCCCGAAGCTGAGAGGTTTACGTTTACGTTTCGGGTGGCAATGGGCACTGCGTGAGCCCAAACCGACCGAGCTCTTCAGCGGAGTATTTTGTTTGAAAGCGCCAATGAATGCCATGACGTGCTGCCGGATCAGAAGCCACGCCCAAACTTCAACAAAACCCCCAGCGAGGGATACCCCAAGCCACACCCTCATCCCCCAACAACGTATTTGCATGGACAGACACCAATGAGAATCATCGTAAACTGTCCAATTTCAATGGGCACGCTCATCCCCCTTCATTCACATGTCATTAAGAGTCTTCATTTCAATCCCCAGATGGGCAGAGATGCCCACCACCCGAGTTAAACTGGCACACCCGAACTGAAGCGTCAAACGATGCAGAAGTAGGGAACTCGTTTTAAGAACAGCGGAGTCCATTGTGGCTGCCCAGGTCGGGATGCCAGTCTACTAAAGGGTACACATACACTAATAAACTCGCCGCTGCATGTGCCCTGCTGCAACCGCCCCACCCTGGGCGACAATGACGTGGTCTGTGCTGTCCACTCGGCCAGTGACGTGTTTAGCTTTGAAGCTTTAAATAAAAAAGAAGACCCGCCGTGTCTGAAGGTTGGCTGTGACTGCGGTGGGTGGGTGGTCTGGGCGTGCGTGGGTTGGCGTTACTACATCTTGTCCTAATGTTCTACATGTTGACGAAGACCGTTATTTGCACCCGAGCCTCTGGAGCTGACCACGAAGTGCGATGCGTTTCTTGTTCTTCCCCCTTATATACGCCTTTATGGTGCGCCCCCCCGCCCCCAAATCCCCACGAGAAATTTCGATTGCCATCTTAAATCATCGTCCCCGACGGCCACGCTGGGTTTTACTGTTAAAAATACGGCGGAGTCCATTACACGTCGAGCTCGCCTGAGTTATTAGCGCTCTTAATGTCTGCTCCGTTATCTTCTTTGTAGAATTAAACGGCAGCTTAAATAATTAGGGGGTCTTAAAACACCGCCGGGGTCTCGAGCAACGAGAATCGTAAGTGAAGACAGAACAGAAACAGGTAGGAAAGTGAGCTAGGGGACGAGCCATTCGTGCTGCCATTATATAGCGCCTTTCACTTTACCTTTACAGCATTTGCAGGTCTCAATAACGGGCTACTCACCTCTTTGGGTTGTGTGGGACCACCGGGGGACACCGTCGACGAATTAGGAACAAACGATTCGCTGGCAGCCCGCTGAGCTCCTTCTCGTCTCATCCGCCGTTCTTCGGGGTCTTTCACATTTTCACTGGCCTCAGTCCTCCCACCTAATTTCCAAGCCCAGACCCCCTCTCCCATTATCCGCTGTGAAGTCTGATTATTAAATTAAATCAGCTCAGTTACAGGCCGCCAGACGGGGGGGTCATGCCACGGTGGCATGCTGCCCTGCTGGATACTCAATCACATATTCCGCTACATTATTTTCCAATTTTCTCTCGGACCCCCCGGGGAGGCCCAGTTTCTCTCTAACCATCTGCCTTGATTGCTGGACATATTGGAGATCAAAGCAAGGGCTAAGTGGCACACACCCAGGGGGGTGGCAGAGTGCTGGCTGCCCAGGTGTGAAGGGACACCTCTAAGGGGGCAACTGGCACAGCACAGACTGGTGCCTTCTGCTGGTCCTGCCATGCTCATGTCTCGTGGCACAGCCGTCTGTTAGCAGAATCTCTGGGCCTGCCAAATGGGACGTTCAGGCTACCTGCTGGCCCACCTACCTGCTTGGGGACTTGGGGTGACAACTGAAGAAGCCAGTGTAACCACGTGTCTGAATGTTCCAGCCTCCTGGCCTAGAATGTGTGGCTCTGGGGGTCACCGATTTTTGTTTTTTTAGGTTTAGGTGGTCTGCCTTGCCCATATCCGATATGGCCACAGGTGAACTGCCTCCCTGGGATTTCAGGTGGCACTGAGACATCACTGAGTGGAGTCTCTGGGGGTCTGCCTGCCTTCTGCCCAGGTTTGTGCCTGTGACCCCATGTGGTGTCTTGGGTGCAGTTCCACTTCAGCAAATGTCCACTCCTGCCATGGCTGCCCATGTGCTTCACTGTCCACTCTACTGAACAATACACCTGTGTACATATACTATAATACATCTACATGCTCCACCGACCCCTCTCCACTTGGACAGAGGCAGTGGGGCTGTAAGAATTGTGTTTCTGGACTTCTCTAGCGCCTTCAACACCATCCAACCTCTGCTCCTTAGGGACAAGCTGACAGAGATGGGAGTAGATTCATACCTGGTGCCATGGATCGTGGACTCTCTTACAGACAGACCTCAGTATGTGCGTCTCGAGGAACTGCAGGTCAGCAGCACAGGAGCGCCGCAGGGGACTGGACTTTCTCCGGTCCTGTTCAGCCAACATACATCAGACTTCCAATACAACTCGGAGTCCTGCCACGTGCAAAAGTTCACTGACGACACTGCTATGGTGGGCTGCATCAGGAGTGGGCAGGAGGAGGAGTACAGGAACCTAATCAAGGACTTTGTTAAATGGTGCGACTCAAACCACCTACAACTGAACATCAGCAAGACCAAGGAGCTGGTGGTGGATTTTAGGAGGCGCAGGCCCCTCATGGACCCCGTGATCATCAGAGGTGACTGTGCAGAGGGTGCAGACCTATAAATACCTGGGAGTGCAGCTGGATGATGAACTGGACTGGACTGCCAATACTGATGATCTGTGTAAGAGAGGACAGAACTGACTAGACTTCCTTAAAAGGCTGGCACCTTTCAACTTCTGCAATAAGATGCTGCAGATGTTCTACCAGATGGTTGTGGCGAGCGCCCTCTTCTACGTGGTGGTGTGCTGGGGAGGCAGCATAAAGAAGAAGGACGCCTCACGCCTGGACAAACTTGTTAAGAAGGCAGGCTCTGTTGTGGGCACGTAGCTGGACAGTTTGATATCCATGGCAGAGTGACGGGCACTAAGCAGGCTCCTGTCAATCATGGAGAATCCACTGAACAGGATCATCTCCAGACAGAGGAGCAGCTTCAGCGATAGACTGAGGAGACCCCACACTATGCGACTCTTCAGTTCCACCCCGGGGGTAAACGTTAACACTATACAAAGTTCTTGTCTGTTATACCTTCATTGCCATCACTCTTTAATTTAATATTGTTTTTTTATCAGTGTGCTGCTGCTGGAGTATGGGAATTTCACCTTGGGATTAATAAAGTATCTATCTATCTACCTGGCTGTGCCTCCTTTGGGTGTGCAGCACATGCAGAAATCGGGCCCACCTTGGTGCTGGGCAGCGAAACCCACAACGCTGAGGCTTTAGATGGTGGCTGTGTGCTCTTCATGTACTGTGCTTGTTGGCATTATAGAGGGTGAAAACCTGAACGAGAGTGTCCAGCGGCAGCCACTGACCTGTGCAAGCAAAGACTAGAAGAGCTGGCAGTGCCCAGTTAATGCTGGCACTGTCATATTGAGAATAAAAAGATGATGAGGGGGCACGAAGAGAATCAACAAGCGTGAAATCGGAGAAAGTCGCATACCCCCCACCGAGTGAAAGGCGCTATAAATGTGATTGTTGCACAACAGACAAATGCGGCCATCACGTCTCTCCCTTACTTCACTGCACGAGGACCCCCAGTTCATTTCTTAGCTGGGACGCCTTCTTCTTCTCACTCCAATTTCTTGCAATGTTCCCATTCTTTGAGCACGGGAAAGGCGCTATATAAATAAAAGGTATCCTCATCCCAGTGCCAATGCCACTTTCTGCTCATTCACAGTGTGCGACTGACTGAGCATCTGCTGCCCTCTACAGGTCTGCTTCCTGCTGTGTGCCAATTACTGACAGGATGGAGGAATCCTCAAAGTCCACACCGTGTAGTGTATTCATCCACCCAGCTGTCCTCCTGCTTTGTCCTCTGTAAGGCAATAGAAGTGCCAGTCTGTCCACAGAGCACAATCACCAATGTACAGTATCTGCCGTTGACATCAAGTGATCACTTTGTGGACAGTCAAGATTTGAACCCTGGTCCCTGCAGCGGGAAGGCAGCACTAAGTAACCTAATAAGTCCCATCTTATATAGCGCCTTTCACAGTAAGCACGAGATCCGTACTTTTGTAACTGTGGAGATTCACCCAGGAATGAGCCTGATGGTGACCAGATGGCCCCTATATGGTCATTTGCATTTGTGCGGCCCTTGGTGGGACATCCACCCCCACACCGATGGCAGAGGAGTGGAACAGGGTGCTGGGCAGAGCTCAACGAAGGCAATATCGAAGGGTCAGAAGGTGCAGTCAAGGATGACACTGTCACCCATGAAGGCCATTGTAGCAGTGGCATTGTCCCACATGAAGGCCAGCTTGCACGTGACGTTCATGCACTGTGAGGAGCCATTCGAGCCTTTAACCCAGGAGCACCTCAAGGTCCCTGATGAATTCAGGAAGGGGCACAAAGTCCCAGACAGACAGGATGAAAGATAAGCAGCAGATGGGCACAATGAGGGCTCTTACACCCGGGTCACTTAGTGTCCACAACTTCTTGCCTGCAGCAGAGACGTCCACCCACACAGAGGTGGTCACTGGCCTGTTACTCTTAATTCTTTTTTATGGCTGGCACATGGCAACTGATGAACTCAACACATTGTGCCGTTTGTCATAAAATATATAACACCACATAAACAATGACCAGCAGGATGGTGGCACACAAAGCCCAAGGACGCCGGCCACTGCCAAGTGTTTATTGTAGCTGTTTATTTAAAATGGCACAAAGCCAGCATGGCCATTCCTCCTGGGGGTCCTCCAAGTTCAGTTCATGAGGGAGGTGGTGAGTGACAGTGACAGTGACAGCAGGGCGGAGTCCTACAGACTCAAAGAAGTGCCTTTGCTTCAATCTCAGTGGCTCCCCCTACTGAGGTTTATCATAAAAACGTGTAGAGGCCTCTGCTACCACACACACATATAAAAGGGGGATGAGCACAGGGGATCATAAAGGCAGTTAGACCTGCGATGTCCAGTGGCTGTCCAGCACTACTGGTAGACAGGATTGGGAGAGAGATGCCCACCCTGTCAAAGATCTGTCATTCTCAAGGCCCATCTTGCCTTCAGTCTGATGACACCTACAATGAAACTCCAGAGCCGAGAATGAAAAGCTGGGTGCTGTAAAGTCCAATCTTGAGCCCCTATGCTTGTGGCACTGGGTGGTGTGGGCATTCAAGTGGGCTAGCAGGACACCCGTCATCGGCCCACAGACCACTAGGGGACTCCTAAGACGTCCTCATCTTTACAGTCTTTGACTTCTCTTTTCTTGTGGCACATGGTTGCCAGTTCAATAAACAGCACCAGTTCAACTTTAACCCACACAGTCCAGGTCAGGGTTGGTGGGTGGGTGTTAGAGCTGACCACAGAAGTCGGGGGTGGGGAGGTGGGTAGGGGAAGGGCAAGAGCCTATCTGGGACAAGCTGGCAGCCCACCATAAGACACACACAGAGCCACCTGACTGAGTACACACTGTAGAAACAACATTAACTATGGAAAGGCACTATACATTATAAAAGCAGGAGTCTGCCAATTCAGCCATTGCTTTACTTGTCAAGTGCCACAAAAAGGCACTATAGAAAATGTAAAGCTGCCAGTGCAGCCACCAGAACTGACCATGTGACTCTCACTTTACCTGTCACACTCACTAACCAGTTACCACTTAACAATAAAACTGGCTGTGGTACCTGTCTAAGACGGGCTGAATCCACAGCGGTCAACGTAGACCTTGGCGTTAACCAGGGCAGTGCACCACCAAATACTGCAATGTATTTTGTAAAGCATTTTATAAATGCACTGCATTTGTCATTACAGCTGATGGTGCATCAGAAACAGTAAAACGCATTACTAGAAATGTTTGTGATGGACCATCTGTGGGAACGACAAATGCAATGATTTCATTACTACAAACATTTGTGATGTGCCACCTGTTGGAATGAGAGACACAGCAACTGGATGGACACACAGATGCTTATCCTTTTAATTAAGGTGGGTAAGAGGAATGCCAGCCCACCCTTCAGAACCCCTTGCACCCCACAGACAGCCCGAGCAGATGTTGAGTTACAACTCAAAGTCCAAGGCTGAGGCCGAAGCTGATGCCACCACTGAGAGAAAACATGGAGACAATTCTAAAGCAAAGGACTAGAATGTGCTGGTGGAGTGCAGGCTGGTAGCATCACATGAGCCCACCCATCAATGTATGAGCCTGACGCCCCACTCATCCCCAGCATGAAGAAGAGCCCACATTGTTGAACCGTATTGTATCTGTGAGGGGCCATTAGGGTGGTACTCACCATGGAAAGGCGCTATATAAGACATGTACTGACCATGTGACTTTCAGTGATTCACTGCGCCTGTTGCAGCTCACAAGGGCTTTAATGGCATTCATTGTATAAAGGCGCTCTGCAAGACCGACCCCTGACTCCATGAGTGGCTTAGATGGTAAATAAAGAGACAGGTGTACCGTGGAACAGGGGAAGGTGCTACATGAAACGGTCACAACAACTCGCTCATTAACCTGCTCAGATAAATATCCCTATGTTTTGTGGGTTTCCTTTTGTGGGGTTCTTTGCTCACAGGGCCAGTTCCTCCTCTGTGCCCTGTGATGGACTGGCACACTATCCTGGGCTTCTGCTTTATGCCTGGTGCTGATGTTTCAATCCAGCTGAGGATTCCATCAAGTCAACCAGTGAGGAAAAGAGGCTCGGGTAGAGGAATAGTGAAGCCAATGGGCACAAAATCTGGGCTCAAAGCCACGGGCCAGTTTTCATGCCACAGTGTCTAGGTATTGGACATGTTTGATTGTAGCTGACATCATCTGTCCGAATTTGTCAAAATTTAGACAGAAGATGCTGCCACAAACAAGTGAGTACACGTCGAATCAGTAAGCCATCATTATTATGCCAGGCCACATGTGCATTTTAACAAGGGGTGCGGCGTGCCAGGCCGTCATATTCTCATTTTAATGCTGTTTTATCAAATTGTAAAAATCATCTGTGACAAGCCACTTTCGCGGGTGATGTGCTCAAAGGTGCCAGGTGGCTCAGGGGGCTCATTGGAGAGCATTTGACATCAACAGCAGTTGACATGTATGGGTCTCACACGCTCAATGGGACCTCACCTGATGCCAGGAGAATGCAGGTCGGGACAGAAAAAAAAAAAAAAAAACACTTCAGAGATCCGTAATGGCTGGCGTAATTGGCATTAGCGGCACAAGGTCACCTTCACCCTGGCACATGATGCCCCAACACTGATTAGGTAATCATTTAAATAATGAAGTGCAGTCACTGCTTTGGACGTGTCAGGCAGAGCAACAATTTGACTTGAGGAGGAAAATGGCAGAATGAGTGGCACGGTCATCTTGTGTGCCAATGTAGCATCAGTTCTTCTGATTTTCAAGAACTTCAAGGCTTCATTGTGCTGCAATGGAACAAAACGAATCTGAGATGAAAACAAGATAAAAAAAAAAAAAAGGACATGTACAAATGTTTAGGCACCCCATAAGATGTTAGGTCTCAATGAGATTTCACCCCATGTAGTGTGGACTACCATTTGTGCCAAATAAATAAAAAGGCAATTATGACATAAATAATCACATGGACAAGTGCAATGGTTCATCAAGTGCTGCCTCGGAGTTTAATTAATGAGACTTTGTCAAAAGTAGAGTGTAACCAGAAAGTCAGCACCATCTTCACCAAACCAGAAACAAAACCCAAAATCAGAGTCAGAAAGTCAACTGGCATAGCGAACACAAAAACACTCCACAATGGCAGGCAGGGATGGACGGCTCCTTGCTTGGCCAAATGGCCCATATAGTGGACATCCCCACTGGGACGCCTACCGTTCCCTTTCCTAGGCAGAGTAACAAAATGGAAACACAAAAGAACAGTGTATACCCCCCCAAGGTCACATGGCAATGCAGATGACGTAATCTGACATTAACTGCGCTGCCATGTCCACGATGCCCACTGACCATCACAGTGAGCTCCAGCACCTCGTCATGTACGAACAGAGCACTGAGCCACCCTGTTGTTAAATAAAGGCAATCTTAAAATGACATAAAACCTTCAATAATTACATTTAAGGTAACTACATTAGTGAAACCAAATAAAATGATGAAATTGTGTTTCATAATAATTAGACGACTTTTACTATGCAGTTTTTCATAACTGAAGGACTCTTTCACAATTTATAGATCACTGCACTTTTTCATAATTGCCTTTTTATTTTTTCAATTTAAGTGTTCCAGTAGTTTAGGTCATGTGTCTGGTGCAAAAAAAAAAAAAAAAAAAAAAAAACCAAATTAGAAATAAAAGGCAGAAATAAATTAAGATTCAGATAAATACTGAAGCATGTAGAAGTGCGCACTCCCCAATTTGATTGGATGATTCAATGAATGACCAATCAACAGGCGTCTTGTTTGTAGGGTCACTACTGTTATGTGTGTCATGTGTGCAGAAGACGGGGGAGTTTGTAGTTGCTCTCTAGCGCCACCACCAGTGAGCAGAACTAACGCGATGACTTCTGCCTTTCTTACCTGCAATAGCAACCATGCCGTGAAATAATGGTAGCCCTGACTACATCGCCCTGTAGTGCCTGAACCGTTATATGTTTATAGGTCCTTATTGTCACGTGTGCAGAGTCCAGTGAAATTCTAATGGGCATGTGCCAATCAACATGGTGCGCATTGTTACAAATGCTGTACACTAGATGGACAAAAATCTATGGACACCTGATCATCACATTTATATGAACTTGTTGGACATCCCAATCCAAAACCACAGGCATGAATAAAGAGCCCCCAGCCACCCACCCTGCTAGGGGATGATTAGGAGGCCTAGAATGACCAGGCCATGGGGTACAAAATAGGACTACATAGAGTTAGGACTTTGTTTTTTTTCGGTTTTCTGCAATAAGATGCTGCAGATGTTCTATCAGACGGTTGTGGCGAGCGCCCTCTTTTACGCGGTGGTGTGCTGGGGAGGCAGCATAAAGAAGAGGGACGCTTCACGCCTGGAGCAGGCTCTATTGTGGGCACGGAGCTGGACAGTTTGACATCCGTGGCAGAGCAATGAGTGCTGAGCAGGCTCCTGTCCATCATGGAGAATCCACTGAACAGGATCATCTCGAAAACAGAGGAGCAGCTTCAGAGACCGACTGCTGTCACCGTCCTGCTCCACTGACAGACTGAGGAGACCCCACACTATGCAACTCTTCAGTTCCACCCGGGGGGGTAAACGTTAACATTATACAAAGTTATTGTCTGTTATACCTGCATTGTTATCACTCTTTAATATTGTTTTTTATCAGTATGCTGCTGCTGGAGTATGGGAATTTCTCATGGGATTAATAAAGTATCTATTTATCTTTTAAGTCTTATACTAAATTTTTACAATACAGTGTCCCAGTCACTGTTCTGGGGCACTGAGATCCACTCACAGACCACAGGGTCTGTGCTCCCAAGCTGGCTTCACCAACACCTCCTCCAGTACCAATCCAAGCTTTTCTTGGTGGCCTCTCATCCAAGCCCGAACATTCTTAGCTTCATATTTACTATCTGATCTGAAGTGCATGTGGCATGCAAGTGATATGAATCTACTAAAAAGTGGTCTAAAATATACAGAAGTCAGCATAAACACATCACTTACTGTACCTCTGTTTTTTTGGCTGGACTCCTTGCTGGCAGTCAATGAGTTACTCAATTCAGTTTATTTAAATTGAACTGGCAGTGTTTGTAAGCTGCGGCTCCCCCGTGTCAATAAATGTGATAATGTGGCTCCAGTAAATGAATGAATAAATAAATTGGACTTGAATACGCATTAAGACTTACTGACACAGTCATCTTCTGATTACCGAGACCCACACCACCGTAACAGAGGTGGCCCACAGACTGGCGTCTGCACACTGCCCTGTAGTCAGGTCATTCTCATGCTTAGCTATGTCTGAACTTGGCTTGCTATACTGCATTGCTTTTCAGTCTCGGGTTCTTTACTCCCCATTTATCTATTAAGCTCTTGTACTCACTTGAGAGTGACTATCCTGCTCGTCAATGGAGCGGGATGCTTGTTCTTTCTTTGCGGAGCTCCAACCACCTGCACAAAACCAGAAATAGGACAGTCATTACACCCCAAAAATATTAAGAGCCATTAGAGCACACTAGACAGGCCACTCATGTCACCTGCGGCCTCAGATTGTAATAAAGAGAAGCTTCAGAGCCTTCATTTAGCACCTCACTTTGGAGTTGGCAGCTCTCAGCCCTCCGAGCACAAACATGCCGCGTGGAGGAGGACCAGTGAGCTGCTGGGAAGTTTATATGCAGAGGAAGCAAAAGAAGGAACGAGCAAATGATCTCATTTCAAACACCCTCCTGGGGATTTGTCTCATTTATATTTAAATATGCATATTTCTAACAAAGACCATGGCATGCATATTCATTTCATTTACACTGTACTCTGTCCCTTCCTTTAATAAAACTAGAGACTTGCTTTGCATATACAACTAAATAACTTTCTTTTTCAACTGAAGGTTCACTTGATTGAGCGGAGTCGATTTGCTACACCACCAGGGAACCTTCAAATATTTAGATCTTCTCATCTGACCGCCACAAAAACCAACATTTTATCGAACCAGATTAACAAGGACATCCACCCCATACTGTATCCTAAAATTTCAGGATTGTGAGATGGTCCTAATGCCCGCTGTTTTCATCACCTCTGCTCCAGACGACCAGAGCAGTGGGACAACAAACGATAAAAACTTCAAGCACCAAGTGAATTGACTCAAGTGTTTCCCTGATCATTTGCCAAAACTGAGGCCAATCTTGAAATGGCTCAAGCACAGAGCCAACAAATGGATGCGTTTCTGGCAGAACATCCTAAAGAGACTCCTTTGATTTCCTTCATAAATACGTAACCTACAAAACGTCTTGTTGATAACAAAACCCTGCATGCAGGGTAATTCCAAACTGGCTGTAATTCATGCATTTCCACCCGTGATACACTACAGTCATGTTCACACTATTAGTTTATAAGCACTTGCCACTGATTCATGTACACATAAAGTTGCTCTGTGTTTACTGACATACAAATATTGAATAATGAGCAGACAAAGACAGACAGACAGAACGGATTTTGTGTGTGCCCAGGGTCTAATCTAACATATACAGTAAATCTCAATGTCTGTGTCCATGTGTGTTCTTTATACAACTCCACACACTTGGTCCAATCTCAACAAGATCTGACACACAAATACCACTTTGTCAGGAAGAGGCACAAGACCAGTCTGGAAACCCTGGGGGCACCTTCTTTTTTTTTGTTTTTACTGCAGTGAGTTGGAAGAACAGACCCCATTTCTGGATTTGAAGCCCTGAAATAATTTACTTTGTCTCTGGAAGGGTACACTTTAAGAAATATCATTTACAGAATTTGGACATTTCTGTCTTAAAATTACTTACTCAGGCATTGGCAGGTGCTGCTGCTAGTAGAATCAATCAATCATATAAGCTACTGTTTCTTTGTGCATACTATGGGTTTTAATCCAAACTACATTAAAGTGTATGTGTATACTTCTGAACAGCATGTTGGCAACAGAGAGTTTGTGATGCCCAGGGTTAGCTGCAGCCTTGGCATTTCCTTGAACCTGGGACAATGGTAGTCAGGATCAGGATACAGAAACAAGTAAGGCTGGTGCAAAACAGTGCCCAAAACTATAAAGAAAGGGCATTGCCAGTTCTTCACTAAATAAACAAACAATCCAATAAAACAGTGTTCTTGTGGAAGGTGAATAATCCACCAAACAGGGAAACACCTAGAATAAAATCACAGTCAGGATCAGTTCTTTCTAGCCATGAACCCCCTTGTGCATCAATTCTGCTCATCCAGGGGTCTACTCAGCTGTTGGTCATGAGAAGCCTGGTCAACCATCTTCATCTTGTGTCCCCACCACCATTCTTCAGTATCTGTGGGGACCTCCTGTGAGCCCTGCGCTCCTGTCCCATCGCCATCCCTTGTTGTCTGTGAAACTTCACTTGCTGCTATTCGGTGTTCTGAACAAGTGCCACTAACCTTGGAGCCCCATTACTCAGCATGGGTCTTCCCCGACTGCCCTGCCCCTGTTCTTTGCTCTAGCTCAGCCTCCATGCTGATAATTTCTGCCTCACTCATTGTCTTTCAAAATATCCATTTTTGTACACACAGTAGAAGTGTATGTAAAAACTACAGTATTCTGTATAGCCTTGTAGTGTATGCCCTGTACTTCTGGGATGTGCACATACTGTCTTGCTTTGTTTGCTTGCACATATGAAGTGACTAAAGAAATACCACAAAAAAAAAAAAAAAAAAAAAAAAAAAAATGCTTGGTACAATAGATAACAAAATAATAACAACATGAAAACTCTTTATATAAAAAAGTACATAGACAAGGGGGACCCAAATTTTCCGTTTTTTTTTTTTAACATGGATGGATTTGTTCATAAAAAGTGTTAATCATTGACATTACACTGAACTGCTGAGACGTCTATGGGAATGCATCAGGGAGAGTATGTCCAGAGAAGCGGCCCACCCAAAACTGGATTTGGCACTGTGACAATGCACCTGCACACACTGCATCATCACCGCCACCAGATCTCACTCCCTGTTACTATTTTTATTCCCAAAATTAAAGCTGAGACTGAAGAGAAGAAAATTTGCTACAGTGGAAAATATCTTGGACAAAATACAAAAGGCTATGGACATGATAACAAAAGATGGATACAGGAAATGTTTCCAGGAATGGGAGAACTGCAGAGATGAGGGTATTGCATTTCAAGAAAGGATTTTGGAGGCAACTAAAAAAGATTTGTTGTAAATTTTTTTTTTTTTTTTTTTTAAACATTTCCAGGAATTTTTGAGTTTCCCCTCATATCCAAAGGATTATGACATTCATCCAAGATAATACTGAAACCACAGCCAGATGCACCTAAACCAAAATTACAAACATGGAAATCAAACCAGCACATGTATATCTGAAGTGTAAAATTCATATTAATCACAGTAAGGTTCCCATATATACAGTATGCACACATTCAGACAGCTTAGAAATGCAGAAAATATATCAGTTGCTGTTTCCTGTGCTGTGTTAGCCTAAGGAGCCCATTGATACTAAGGAGCCAAGCAAATGCACAAAGATTCTTTATGTTTTAACCTCACTAAGCACCTACTGGTTTTCAAGGAGTGTTATTAGTTACATGGTGGCATAGAGAATCATGCTTTATAGCAAATATCCACAATTCCCTCCTCTCTCTAACACTACTAATTAGATGAACTTGAAACTGCACAGATCCAATAGAAAAGAACGTCACACTGAAGAGCAAGGCGCAGCTGGTGACCGCATCCTTATCAACACTCCAAACCCCAACACCAAATCGACTCTCCTTGATTCACATTTCTAGTGTCAGCTCTGTGTGCAAAAATACCTCACATCAGTGCTCATATTAAGACAGAATTTTAGGAATCTCTACA
The DNA here is from genome assembly GCA_026402145.1 of Polypterus bichir lapradei. Lineage (NCBI taxonomy): Eukaryota > Metazoa > Chordata > Cladistia > Polypteriformes > Polypteridae > Polypterus > Polypterus bichir. Next base: position 56,990,595 of record JANRMT010062840.1, on the reverse strand, counting down.
CATTTTCTAAAAAGAGAAAACTGATTTGGTCCACATTTAAAGCGATACTCCCTTTTGAAATTAGAGCTCATGTGTCGTCAGGTCCTTAATTTGGAAAGCTCTCTTTCGGCTTTGCTGAACATAAGGACACAATTTTTTCTGTGACTCCAGTTATAACTGTGATAATTTTAGTTGGTACTTTAGCCAAAATACTGAGATGTTTCCAAATGTGTTTGATACATTCAAATTTGGATTCACTGGCCACTTCTTTTCAAACCACTCTAAAATGGCACTGACCTTGTGCCTTATATTTATTGCTGCATCTTTTGACTTCATTACAGAATGCAACCACCACCAGGATTAGTACTTAAAGTGACCTGTAGAGGCTGAAATAACTGGTTAAATTACAACACTTTGAATTTAAGACAAAAAACATAAAACTCACCCTTTAGTCTTTCCATTAACATATTCTCAGCGTTTGGAGAAACCATCTTCAGCAGTTTGCTTCTGTTGTGCACATGAAGCTCAATCCTAAAGGCCATGTTTGTTTAGAAATTAGGATTCTGTTATTTACATCACAATATGTCACGGGACAAAACATTTAGTTGGAGATTCTTTGTATGCAATATTTACCTTAAGCCTGAGACTCACTGTTCTGTTGAGATGCTTTGCCAAGCCATGGCATTATCTCTGGCATATCTCACTGATCAAGTGTCACACTTTGGATTATCTAGAGTTTATCATTTCCCCATATTTTAAACTTATCATGACTTTAATGGAGCTTATCGTTTCTCATCTGCCCATAACACCTTGCTCCAAAATTCCACTGGCTAATCTCTGTACACTGAAACCATGTTGAGTCTGGTCTTTAAATTTTCGGCACAGATGAGGGTTTCAAATTGTTGTGCTGTGTCGTTTTAATTCTGCTGTTCTGTAATTCTGTTAAGTAGACTTAGATGCTTTCCATCTTGCACAGTGTAGGTTGTTTTAGATTTCAGTAACAGATGTTTAAAAGTTTCTCTTCACAGTTCTGATATTCTTCTCAACCATCCTGGTAGTGGCGACTGCTCACTGCTTTTTTTCCCCCTCCAATACATTCCAAAATTATGATTATTTTTAAGACCAGGGTATATACAGTGTTATTTACTTTTCTTCCATGGATGTTTCTCTAATTTTCATGTTGGCTTAGCTTTTATATGTGCACAATCAATGTAATAGACAATAAGAAAGGCATTATAATTATCCCATGAATATGTTTACCTGAAATGGGTAGGAACCCAAAAAAACAGTTTTCAATTTACTGCCCTAAAACCTACACACAGCTCTGCCTATTGCCGATCAATATCAGCAGGTAAGGCATCTTTAACTTGCTGAATGATGGCGTAATGTATATGACAATATGCAAATGCCTTTCAAATTCTGCTTGTAATCACCCACACAGTAATTCCAGTTAATGTGAAGCTGAAATCTAAGTTTAGTAGTGTGTGATAACTATGAATGAGAACTGCAGATACTCCTTCTCACAACAGCAATATTCTCACAGGTGCAGAGCAAGCACAAAGACATTTCCCCCTGACAGCTTTTTGTGAACAGGAGGCTCAAACAGATGGTCAGAGAACATGCAAATGTGAACACTTCCTCCATCCCTCTTCCCTCTCTGTTCCATGCAACCTGAGAAAAAGGCTGGCAAGAAGGTATGCATGAAAGTGAGCTTTCATAAGAAGTGCATACGTTAGGGCAGAAAATGACTGCAAAAGTCAAGCAAAGAACACTGGTTTTCAGACATCTACCAGACATGAGCTCAAGTATTTCTCTCTTTATTTGAGCTTTAATTAATCCAAAAACATATTGCTCCCTCTATAACCTATCAAAAATTATTAATAAAAGAGTCCACATTAACCGTTACAGAGTATAAAACAAAACAATTTCTTCATGATAATTTTCAGTTCTACTTGGCACATCATAATTCCAATCTCGATTAACATTCTGAATGCTTGACCTTAAATAACAGAAAAAAAGTAAAAATCATAATTTGTTTTCACGGCAGAATACAACTGTTTTTCTTCCCCATATTAAGGCTTTTATAATGTAAATTAAAATGAAATTCACATTGCAGGTTAGAAGAAATCTGAACAGTTTAACCTAAACTTGCCTGAAGAATGTAATGAACCAGACCGACCTTCTGTCACGAAAATGAACCTGCAAAATATCGGTCTTAACCACAGTGATAAAATATTCATCTACCTAAACTGGCCTTATCCATTTATAGTGTTGTGGGGAGCCAGAAAGCCACACCAGCAGCATTAAGAGCAAGGCAAGGTCTGTCATGTGATGGGTTGCCAGTCCACTGTGTAAAGTAAAAGTGAATTGCTTCATTTTATAACTTCCTAATTTGTGTTGAATTTTAGCATAGAAAATACAAAAATATGATCACCTTTCACTGAACATCATTCATTCTTTAGAATATCCAAAAGTGTATTATTCATTAGAAAAATTGTAAAACAAAGGTTAAAATCTTGTAGTAAAAGGCCAGGCCCTGCCCACTTACATACTGTACCAAACCCAACACACTCACACTCTGCATTATGCAAAACCATTTGGGATCACGGAATGTGAAGACGTACCGTTTTCACAATTCAAGGCCTCAAAATAACATAAAAACATCTTATAAAGTGGACTAAGGGATATTAATATATCCATTAAAAACAATGATGCTTATACAGAATTTCAGTCTGAGGCACACAGGTACTACAATTTAGAATTTCTCTCCTAGGTGGCCACTACTTTTTAGCAACACAGGTCACAGCCTTCTTAGCAGCATCATCAAGGTTGCTTGCAGACATGATGGGTAGGCCACTCTCATGTAGAATGCGTTTTGCTTCTTGCACATTGGTTCCTAGAATGAAAAGAAAAATACTATTATAACATACTAGAGTTTTAAATAAAAGGATAATGCCTTCATAACACAACTGAGATGCTTCTCTAAGGCCTGTGTGCTGTCCTGTCATTGACAGGTTCTGAATTATGTGTAGAAGGTGGTGAGGGTTATTAAGTGGTATTGTGGATGAGGTAAACTTTGAATTGCACGTTTACATATACATATGAACCTCACAATATACTTCAAATGAACATCATGATGGCACCATCATATGAACAAGAGTTCTAACTAACCTAATACTTCTGCGAGCCCAAAATTAGATGTGTGTGTGACCAAGTAAAAGTTACTGTAGCAAAACTACTTCTATTATAAATGTATTTGTTGGTGGTGTTAATGTTGGCATTTCATGGCTGTGAGCATAATAAAAATAATAATAATAAAAAAAAAAACCTTAGGCTTGTAGCAGTCAAATGCACTTGCATCAGGTAAGATGAATGATAAAATCAGATTCACATTTAGCAGTTTGAACCAGTAAAGGCACAGTGCGTTATGTTATACTGAGGTCATTATCAGCATCCATGACATTTAAAAGTACTCTTCAACTAATCTCAGTCCATAAACAAAAACATACACAATGAATAAAAAGGTAAATAGAGCAGGATTATTAATCTTATCATTATGGAATAACAAACTAGAGAAGAACTACATAAATCATAAAATACACCTGGAAATATGGAAGTGTTGGCTTGCTTAACATAGGAAAGACAGAGGATAGCCACACACAGCACAAATAGGATGGTAGGATGTAGACTTAAACAACTGGAAAAATTAAACAGAAGAAATGAACAAAAATATTTAAGACTTAAGAACTGAAGATACAAGGAGAACACCATTAGTTATCACTAATCACACTATAGAATTGTGGGCACTTCTAGTGCATAGGAATTGACAATTCAGTTTTTTCTCCAAACAGTTTCCATGCTTTAACTATTCCTAAAAAGTGATGTACTCCTAAACTAAAGAGACAAAAATGTGCTTTACACAATGGTTAATTTTTTGTATCACATATCAATGGAGCAAGTTACACCATCTATCAAAAGCCAAGTACACATTTCAAGGAAATCTACTTAATAAATGATTATAACTGTCAGTGAAAAAGACGCATACTATTTAACATCCTTTATTGTGTTCCACATGTTCATATTTGACTGTTAATATCACGTCTAATAGTTGTTAAGTATGCTGTGTACAGTGTATACAGTTATGATGAGTATGTAATATGTAATCATGTGTTCATTATATTTTCCCTTTTCTTCTGCCTTTATCCTATTCTGTATTGTATTCTTTACCTTTGTTCCCCTTACTTGAGAAATCTGTTTAGTTTTTTAGTGTGTCTTGTTTGCTCAAAGAACTGGGTAAACGTTTATTACATTACTTAGCTGTGCTACCTGTATAAGATTGGTTGAAATCTAAGTAATCAATATAGACTTCAGAGTTAACATTTGCAGTGCTCCATCTATTGGAATGTATTTTGTAATGCAGGTAGTAATAAAATGCACTGCATTTGCCATTCCAACAGATGGTACATCACAAACAGTTATAATAATAAAATGCATTAATACAAATGTATGTGATGGACCATCTGTTAGAATGACAAATGCAGTGTACATTATTACTTCCAATGTTTGTAATGTGCCATCTGTTAGAAGGACACAGACATAAAAACCAGGCAGACACATAGACATTTATCCATTTATTAAGGTGGATGGATAACAGAATGGGTTTGGGTTTAAAACAAAATGGTTTTGGTAGGTCAAAAGAAATGACTGGGGCTGTAGTGTTTACAATATATAGACAACACAGTACAAATAAATTAATAAATAGCCCTTTTAATAAGACTTGTTGTAAATAGACACTGTCAGGGAGACTACACACTTACATTAATTTTCTACTTCTTACAAGTTAGTAAGGCCAGCTGTTTACAAACAGTTATCTTCACTCTTACTCTAATCAAAGACGTCATTATCAATGTTATGAGAAGCTTTAAACCACACAGGAATTTATAGCAGATATGGAGTTTCACCCCCATCAATCTGATGATTACTCCCCTCAAAGCATCCCATATCAAAATGAGAACAGTTTAGTTGGGAATGACAGACCTACACTGTGAACACTATTGTGCTTTTAGGTACATTCACTGAATCGTAATGTAGAAAAATAACCATATGTTTTTAACTGCTGCAGATTACTAATATAAATCAGATCCTTCAGATGTGAACTTTTACGTAGGTCAGGGTTGCCAAATGCTGGTTTACTGAAACCAGACCGCCTATATTCATCTTCTAATCACATCAGTATTTCATGTATATCTGACCTGAAAGCAGACATAAAGGACATAGGAACAGTACTACATGCATATTTTTATTTCCAAAATTACAATTTGCTAAACAGAGCTCAGCTCATTTAGATGCTTTGTGAAAAAAACATTTTAAATGAGGATTACAAATGCAAAATATTATTATATGACCTGCTATATAATAAAAACTTAAGTATTACCATTTTCAAACTTGTCATGATGGAAAACAAGCTTTATAGGAGAAAGATCATATATAAAAACATCAAACACACACAAAAATAATAAAATAAATCAAATAATTTACATTATTTAATGAAGTACCAGCCTGTTTAATTTAATCAGTGTAACTGTAACAATGCTGTCATACAGATTTTGTTTACAAATGAAGTGTTTATACATGAAAAGAAATAACATTTGCACTCTTCATAAATACTTCCTTTACATCTGGCGTGTAATCCTGAGCTAGTAACCTGGAAGACTGGCATGGGAATACCCATGAACTTTTGTGTATTGGTACTGTATGTTCTCATTGGTCTACAGTGTGGATATTCCACACACATTCTTGGATTCATTCCAATAGGTTTAGGCGAGGTCAAACAGTTTCCTTTCTCTATATGATTCTTCTTACTGGAAAGAACACCCTTGGTTGAGGTTGCCCCCTGACTATTTCTGCATACAAGCATTAGTATTAAAATGAGGGGCAGCGGTCTACGTAGTAGCCGAGATGCACCATTCTCCTTGAAAAGCATTTGTTTCACCAGTCGCACCAAGCTTCAACTACAGTTTGGAATTGGATGGATAACAATACAATGCACCTTATTTTTGTATAGTGCCTATGAGAGTTTTCTTCAAATGGCCTACCATTTGCAAATGCATCTGAGATTGGTGAATGCTTAATATGAGACAGAATTTTTTGTTTATTTTATTCAAATTAGCTCTTTTGAATAATTTATCAAGTATGGTCTAAATTTGTTATGTGCCTTAATTTTCAGCCACCACAGAGAGGGCAAGAATATAACAGAACATTTAGTCAATATCTCTGTCAACATCAACAACTACACTAAAATACACTTGTTGGTATGAGTTGTGTCACCAAATCTTTCTTTTCAGCATCTTTCTTTTTCGTTTTCTCCCTTAACCCTGCTTTATTTGTGGTGGACTTACTTCATTCTAGTTCTGACATTTTGCAACCAAGCTTAATGCTTGCCATTTGCAATATATGCATGACAGCAAACACACACTTTGGTGCATTTCTCCAAGTTTCTTTGTAATTTGATGAGTATGGGAAGAAATGTTGAAAACACACTTTGCGATTGCAATATTGCACATGTTCATATGGCGATTAGGAGTTCGAATGAAGCTTTCGGAATACTCTGCTCTCAATATGCTATTTATGCAAAGCATTGTCTCTAGTACTGTTAGAGTTGACAGGGCCAGGTATTTAATTGTAACCTCTGTCAGAAAGAGCCCCAAGTGCATTGCAGAGGACTGGTCTTAAACAACTTCTTCTTCCAGTCAGGTTTCACAAAAAGAACTAAGTAGATGAATATAGCTCAGCGATTTGCAGAAAACAGAGACACAGAAAGTCCAGGGCAGTAAAAAGTAAGCAGTAGGTGAAATGACATTACTGTACATTACTAATTACATCAGCTTACAATGGACACAACAACTCTTAAATGAACAAGCTGCCAAATTACATATAACTAGAACTTTGTACATGACTTCTAAATATAGGTTACTTGTGATATGCCTTGTCAATAAACACATATTAATACATAAACTGAATATAATGCAAATATTATATCAACCATAACCTGCTATTAAAGGATACGCTTCCTTCCAGAACAGCCGTTTACAGATTGTGGCACATTTACTAGCACACGGCTCTCATAAGAGTGCTCATGGGAACAGCCTCACTGGGATACATGACAAACGTATCACTCATTCTCCCTTGATCTTATACCTTCTGCAAGAGTTATGAATTCTGAGACCAAAAGAAATGGAAGCTGCCTCTAGTGGAAATGTGAGAGATGGTTGCTTGAATACCATGGATTAGTGCTTGAGAGTGAGAGAGAGAGAGAGAGAGAGAAAGAGATGCCATTATCAGATCATTTCAAATGTGATGTTTATTCTCAGAAAGTAATCCAGGTAATTAATAGTAAATAACAATCTTGCCACAGCAGCAGTGGTCATTCTATCTGGCAGCTGCATCTCGGTTTAAGGTAAGCATCTTCAAGATAATGAAATGTTTTACTGCACAGTCTAAGCAGAGCAAGTAAGGCTCCTCTGAATGACAAGTGCTAAAAATCTTAATGTGTGATGCTTGCTTCAAAAGAAGATTACTTTCATATTAATTTACATAAATCAAAACTGTTCTGTCAGTCTTGGTTACCAGTAAAAAGGTCCATAACCAGCATGTTCTGAGAACATAAGCTTTGATTTTATATAATTTGGCACTCACTTAATCCCTCAGATGAATGGTTTATGCGCTGTGGACTTTGAGGGAGGGAATGATAGGCAATCTTTTCAAATGCCACTCTACAGAAATCTAATAAGGAAAGCCTCCTTCAAAATGTTAAAATCATAAAAGCCATGTTTTTCTTTAGACACAGGCTGAAATTGATAGGACAAAGTTCATAATTTACATATTAAATGCACTGCCAGGAAATGTAATGTTTCAAACATGAAATGACAAGGCTTCCAGTAACGTTCTGCGTTTTCAATAGAACTGTGAAGCATCAAGACAGGAGAGCAGCTTCCCATTAACCTTCTGCCACAGGGTGGTGGCAAAGATCTGTGCACAAAGCCAGGCACCCTGCTTTGTAAGATGTCTTAAAAATCATTCATTCAAGAATCTTAGGCTTGGAACATTTCCTTGCCTCTTCCTGATTTCAAGCATTAAATGAGTGACACATTGCATCTTTGATTATTCCAATTTGCATTTATGTCAAGTGTTTTGTGACATACATCTGCTCAATACCTGCAGCTCAAGTATTCAAAAATTTTAACAGCAATGCTTCAGAGACACAGAGCAAATTGTGGTTGTAAGCAATATATTTCCTCTGCCTGTCCTTTATAGACTGGATGTGTGATGCAGGTGTCCCACGCTATGAGTGAAGGGAATTATGCTTCAGTAAATGAGAACTAATGAAAATTCTAGGTTCTGACAGTTCAGAACACAGAGAGAAATATTTATTTAGAATAATGCTGAACATAAAACTGTTTTACAGTCAACCTGATAACACTTTCTTTTCCCAATGACAAATATGTGAGCATATTGTTCTGCATAGCAGCCCACGTTTTTTTTATTTATTTATTTTTTTATAAAGATGTACACTTGACAACACAGGCATATTTCACTGCTGTAAAATGAACAGCAAAAAATATTTCAGAACAAATTCTGCGCCTTCAAGTGGAATCCTAGATTGCAGAAATACTTGTCATCTCACATCTTCTGGCCTGTAAAAATTCTTGGTGAAGAGCACACCTATGAATGTTGTCTGTTAATATTACTTCTGCTCTGTTTCGTGTTTTACATTAAACAAGTGTGTCAGTTAATGGTAAAGTCAGACACAGAAGCCAGTAGAAAGGCTGAATGCTGCTTGCCAGAAGTACTTATATTGCCTATAGAATATCTGTATCATTTTTCAAAATATTCAGAACACTGTGAAAGCAAGGTGCATTTGATCCATTTTAAAACTTGGTTTACACACTACGATAGAGTGTTCCAGTGAAAAAAAAGACACTTGCCCGTATTTTAAGAAAATAAATTGATCTAAAGATCAAGAAAACAGTTAAATTTTATGTGCACAGCCTTGGACTAGTTGATGCGAGTACCCTCTGCTGAAAATTTATTTGGAAAGGTCTACCCTGAAGTACCATAACTTGATTTAACAATGTTGCACGACAGTATGACTGCAATGGCAAAAATAATGGGTCCGAGTCTGAAGATTTTCATTTAAATTCAGGTCAAAGCTCTGAACAGGCCACTTTAGATCCTTAATTTTTTTTTTTTCTGCAGTCCCCATACTGTTGTCATGCCTCTGGGTCATTACCATGTTTAATAATAAAGTTAAATCTCAATTTCAGGTTTACTGTAGTGACTAAGCACACAAAAGCTTTCATTTACATTTTGGAGGAATGGAAGAGTAGGACCCTATTCTCCATGGGGATATGGACTGAAATTGGATGGGTAACTACTAGCAGACAAAATGTGAGATTAGTGGTGGGTGAACACCAGTGCTTACACAAACTCAATGTACTGAAGGAGACTATGGAGGTTCAGTCAAGACTGATCCCTATCATGCAACAGAAGATAAACGAGGCACACTATACTAACTCAGACCTTTCTGATAACATTCTTCAAGCCACCATGGCGCAATGTCAGAGGCTTCACCTCATTCACTGACATCTGAGGTTTGATCCACGGCGCCCTGTGTCAGCTGGAATTGGTTCCAGCAGACCCCCTTGTGACCCTGTAGTTAGGATATAGCGGGTTGGATAATGGATGGATGGATGGATGTATCACATATCTATAATCTGCTTCTCGCAACTGAGAGGACATGGCAGATGTTTGCCAACTGTGTGACCAACCACAAGCATTACCTGGTAGGAAACCATCCAAATAATCAGACTTCGATTCAGACCTATGAAAGTAATACTTAGATCTTCACCTTGTCAAGTAAGCGAACCAGACAACCGCGGCACAACATCATAGGCTTTGCCTCAGGCGCTGATGTCCGAGGTTTAATCCCTGTAAGGGGAAGCAAAGGTGCGTACACCTGATGAGCCCCAAATAAAGCAAAACACATGTCGTGTGCTCTTTGCATTATTTGGCTGGTACTGTATCACATATTTATACTTTGAACAATGTCTTTTATGGTAAATAATATTCAGATGCAATTTACATGTAATGTTCAATATTTTACAAAAATGCACATATTTATATTATCAATGCTTGTTAAGTGTTTACCAAAAGAATGGCAATTGTTAGTGTACCATCTTTAAAATTATAAGCTAAAAAACAAAGCAAAGGAATGCAAAGTGAAATTGACTAGAGTTGAAAATTTAGCATGTAACTGTTATAGCAATCGGGTCTGTAATGAAAACAATTTAAGAGGAAGGAGGAGTGAATATGTTTAAACATTAATAAAACACAAAATACAAAAGACACCCTGCTATGATATGTACAAGAAACAATAGTCCTAAACCTTCATAACTGAAGGTAGAGTTGCTTAAGAATAATATGATTCTGGCTAGTGAAGGCGTTCAATTAATAATTCACAATAACTACATAGCAGGGTATTTTCACTCTCACCCTCCATGAAATCAGCTTACAATTACTGTATTCATTCGGCTCAAACATGCGTGCTCACACACACACAACAAATAGGAAATGCTCTCTTAAAACCATTCAGACACATTTTGTTTCATATATAGCACACAAATGGTGACAAAAGGCACATTCATTTTGTAACTTTTGATTAGGATTGTACGACATTCGTAGAAACTGATCGAAGGAAGAATATATATGCAAGTACTCTTGACTCAGTTCAAAAATTCCACCTTAACAAGTTACATGATGTTATATGGTTCCTCACTAGCATGACGCTGCATCATCTGGCACATTTCAAATTGTAGTGTCACCTATCCATCAAATTACACTTCGAAAAACACCGAGAAGAACCTTACCATTGGTTTTCACTACATGACAATCAGAAGAAGTTTTAATGCAATGGAATTTACAAATCAGAAATGTGAAGACAAAACCAACAAAACTTCTAAACTTAAATAAATGGTGCTGTGCTAAAATCTGTCCGTAAACTGCAACTTGACAAGATACACAGAGGGAACAATTCATTAGCTTCACAAGCACAACTGTGCAATATACAGCAGAAAATGACATCTCACTTACTATAGATATTAAAGAAAAACAGCAATAACAACAGGATTCCATATTGGAGGACACAGGACGTCAGGCTTCTGAGGTTAATAAAGAAAACGTGAGCTTATGTTTGACACTCATGGGTAAACTGGGGAGGTCTGCAGTGGCTGCTCGTTTAGCATGGTACAGGTAGAAGGATGAATGGACGTGGACTAAATGAAGCTGCATTAGAGTTATTTATTAGTACGGCATGGGACAACTGGTCTTGGAGAATACTTGTCAAGAGATCAAAACTACATATTTAAAACTTCTTCAATTCCTTTTTTTAAAGAACAAAGGTTGATGATCAAATTTACCAATGACCCAATATAAGTCACTGTCAGTATATGGACTTTCTATGCACTCTGTGACTCTGTAGTGGCTAAGCAGGTTCAGAAAGTGGATATAAGGAGAAGCATATTCACTTCTTTTTTGAATGGATAAATCACAGTTAAATACCCGATTAAAATGTCACCAGCATCAAGACATTATATTATGATTGTTCAGTGTTAAATTGCAGAATGTCTAATACTGAAAGCACTCTCTTATCACAACATTGTATACATTCTAGAGATGGTCCTTCATTAAATTTTTTCTCCAACCGCTTGAAATGTTTTAACATAATTTGTTTTGTTGTTGTACAAATTGAAAACAAATGTAAAAATCTCCACAGAAAATGACTTTGAGTGAATTTTCCTTTCTACCAAGGTTTCAGAAAGTAGAGCTAGTTTGACCTTTACCAAGTCTCTTTCCTCTTGTAATACCCAGAGTGCAGACATATGAAAATATCTGTATTATGCACTTAGGATCTGAAAGTCTTTTTGGATTTAAATAAATGGTATCGGCTGCAGTGCCTACAAATAAAGCTGGCAACTGAAATTGACCTACAGCGCTTAATAACGCCATTTTAAGTAGGGGCCTTAATGAAAAGTGAAATGTAGGAATTTTGCTATTAACTTGGCATGTATGCATTTGGAATAAATGGACTCGCCTCTTCAAAACAGACTAGGGGGCTTCACTCGCCAACCCCCCGGCCTGCGCTACGCACCAGCCACTTTGCGTCTCTGCCACTTGCATATGTGGATTTCACTTTCACCAAACAACAAATCTTTTCATTCTCACTGATATGCCTCTTCATTGGGAAGAAACACTGCTTCTCCCTGATGGCAACACGAATTAGACGATCTACAAGTCTCTGATTTAAAGTTTAAATCTGAACAATATATTCCATCTCTTTTCGCTGTTCCGTTATTTCACCGAGTAACAATTTCCATTTGTTTGCACTAATGCGATCTTTACTATTATTTTTTTGAGACTTTCAAATTTTAGTACTTTCATTATCATTAACCTGCTCTGCATGTGTATCGCGCCAACGTTTTTGAATTCTTTATGACATTCTACTTTGTCATCTACTCTTTGTCTTTTATTTCCGGCGCCAGGTGTGAAATCTGAAAAAGTTTTGTCTCGTCCCAGGAATTTTTTATACAATAGAGAGACAGGAGATCTCTATTTTGAAAACACCAACATTCTGGTTGTCATGTACATGTCTGTGCTGCTGTACCACACACAACTTTGTGTGCTATGAGAGCAAAGTGGCTGTACTTAAAATAGTACTATAGTTAGTTATTTTAGATCAAAGAGACTGTTTCTCCATAATGGTTTAAAATAATGTGAAAGTCCTAATGATGTCATTTCTAAAGAAGACTGCATATGCTGAAATGTGTGTAAAAACAAAAAATAAATACATGTTAAAAATTAATCCTTAATCAAAAATGGGATAAAAGCAGATTTCTTTTGTTTCTGTCTAATACATGTGATAAATGTGTGATTTATGTACCCTATTAATATTCCAGAAGCAATTTTTTAGTATCTTTAACAAAAAATGGGGCATGTACCCAGGGAATCAAAACTCTCCTAGAAACTATGCCAATAATTTCCACAAAAAGTTTCTGAAGCAAGTCAGAACTACACTGGAAAGTGAAAGGTAGTTAATCTTGCATTTGTAGCAGGAGTTTCAAAGCCTATCCAATACAAAAATGAAGCCACTATCCTACAGAGAGTTCTAAAGTTTGCATTTTCTCACAAAAAGCAAATGATAAATGTGCGAATGACTTTGTGACATGAGATGTATTTAATGAACAATAAAAAAAGTGCATTCCTGAACATCCTAGGCATTCAGGTGCAGTTATGTGAATCACAAAGAACATGCACACTAAAAGAGAAGCCATTTATGCACAATTCTCCTTACTACTCACAAGGTAGACAATAAGAAAATGCTAACAATTTCATGTCTCCTTCAGTCACGCTTCATTTCTAAAGGTGGTTTTACAGGACACTACATGAAAAAAACGACACCACGTATATCACTTTCCAATGCAGAATGTTTATCAGAAGAAGACTGATCTAACAACAGCTGCTCTCCACATTCTTTTAGCAGACAAATTCTGTCATCTGTGTTTTCTACTTAACATCTGGAGCAAACAAGAGTTCTGTTAATACAGATGAAGAATACCATTAGAATGGCAGAAACAGCTGTTAGATTTGACATGTCTTCACTTTAACAAATCCTTACCTATCTTTAACATAAAATTATAAATAAAAAAACATTAAATGAAGTGTGGTAATTTCTTTAGGTTTAAAGGTGACATCCTGCAAACAAGCCTATTTGCATGTACCCCTTTTTCATTAATATGAATTAGTTTAAGTTTTTGGCATTGCTATGCATGACACGTCAATAAAGCGCCTTTAAACTGAAACAGTTCAAATATTGATATATTTTTTGAGCCTACTTACTAGAATATATGTTGCCTTTCAAATATCTAATCACTTCACAGTACATAAAGAGGGGAAGATACTTGAAGTTTGGGCCAACTCTGTATCTGCTAGATCATCTATGAAACTACTGGACCTCAGTGAACAGAGTATCACAGAGATTTTAATCAAGAGTACAGGAATTGTATCAGAGGAATTAGTTAATTTAAAACATAACCTATAATAAAAACGGTTTAAAAGAAAAGAAACTAGAATATGATTTAGTGTAGTATTCAACTGTAACAGGACGTTTAAAATGTCATCTCCCTTATCGTTATCCTTAATGCTCTGGTTGAAAATGAGTCTTTTCAAACATTACAAGCACACACACTGAGCATCGGCCACCTTCTCTGCGTTCTTGTTTGTCAGAGTACAGGCAGGTTAATACAGTCCCGTAACCACAAAAATCAGAACCAGCATCAGCCCTTGGTTTTTTATTCCATTTCTTTTTCTCAGTGGCATGTCTAATTACCTTGAACCTGTTTCTGCTGAGGGTAATTGGAAATCCAGAAATAACAAACCATTTGTTTAAATACAGGAGTACAAACTGAGGTCTGTAATTATAAAATATAAAGAACTAAAGTATCACAACTTTCACATATAAATGTCTATGCAACTATTCCTGTAGGATGAATACAGACTTCATATTTCAAGAAATGCAATGAGAGCTATTGGGCAGGTGATAAATATAAAATTCATCTACTATAGTTTTATAAGATGCCTTCTTTTTAAGTTAACTTTCCACAAATGTCTTTGTGTATTGGACTTAACTGTAGTCTTGCTAATTCTTACTGTAGCCAGAAGCTTGTATCCTGAATAGCTGAATGTCCAGGCTGATCGAATGCTAACTATGAATACCAAGAGTGTCGAATGTACTTTATTTGCACTACCTAGTGCGAACTGAACCTTGTTTATACTGATACTTCTACTGATACTGTATTTCTGTATTCTGGCTACATATATGAATTGAGTGTGGATTTCCATGAGTTTTTATTTATTTTAGTCTTACTATATACTTACTTCTCCCTAATCTACTGAACTTCTGAAAGAAAAAGTGCAAACAAAATATTACTTATCACAAATGTAAAATAAACCTAATCTTTAGCTGCATGCATACTTAAGCAAATTACTTTAACTCCATTACACCCTTTAAGTATAACCAAGGGGTCCAGCAATTAAGGAATCTAAGTGGCAACAGACATTCTTAAAATGTCATTCACACCACTAAAAGTAAGGCCTGTAGTATAGGTAGAACTACTATTTCTATGTCCCAGAGGTTCGACTCTTCCTTAAAAAACATATATTGAAAAGGGTTTAAAAATATATGCATTGTGGAGCAAATTATTTACATTTATCATATTAAAGTCACTTAGTCAGAACAAGCATCTTGAATACAAATTTACACACTCATGTTCTCTTATTTTTAGGGGACCACCTGCTCATTAATTGCATTCAGAATATGTTTAGTGATTTGTCCACAGGTATATGGCACAGCTCACTGGGAGAAGACTGACAGGCATACCCAGGACATACTGGCAAGTTTATGTCTCTCCATATTCCTGTCTGGGTATTCTTCAATAACAGCTGGAGGAAACTATGGGGAATAGAGGGGAATGGGAAGACCAGTGCAGCATGCTGCTACCACAGCACTCACCAGGAAAGCAGAATGAAAATGGTGATGATAAAAATGACAGTGTAAAATAAAACGCCTAACATATGCCAATATATCATGTTTTCTGTTATCATCTGAAAATGTCAACAAAATAAAATTAGAACATGTCAATATTCTTAAAGCACACTTTCAACCTTGACAATGATGCTCATTATAGATAAACTATGCTCCTCAAATTTGGTCGAAGAAAAATAAGGAATTTACAGAAAATGGTACAATGGCCATGAAGTACAAAAAGGCTGTGTCTTGCTATTATTTGGCACATGGTTTTACAGCATAGTGCCTTTAACAAGAACAAGAAGCTGGATGATAAATTGGACTGGACTGCCAATACTGATGCTCTGTGTAAGAAAGGTCAGAACCAACTATACTTCCTTAGAAGGTTGGCGTCCTTCAACATCTGCAATAAGATGCTGCAGATGTTCTACCAGACAATTGTGGCGAGTGCCCTCTTCTACGCGGTGGTGCGCTGAGGAGGCAGCATAAAGGAGGACAAACTGGTGAGGAAAGCAGGCTCTATTGTAGGCATGGAGCTGGACAGTCTGACATCCGTGGCAGAGCGACGGGTGCTGAGCAGGCTCCTGTCAATCATGGAGAATCCACTGAACAGGATCATCTCCAGACAGAGAAGCAGCTTCAGCGACAGACTGCTGTCACCATCCTGCTCCACTGACAGACTGAAGAAATCGTTCCTCCCCCACACTATGCGACTCTTCAATTCCACCCGGGGGGGGTAAACGTTAAATATTATTCAAAGTTATTGTCTGTTATTCCTTCATTGTTATCACTCTTTAATTTAATATTGTTCTTTATCAGTATGCTGCTGCTGGATTATGTGAATTTCCCCTTGGGATTAATAAAGTATCTATCCATCTATTTACAAATGAACTGGTACAATTATGTGGCAAAACACAGAATGTCTGTACTAGTTTATCATGTCTAAACTTAATATTAAGTTATAGCTTATTAAATACAAACTTCTATGACAGATAAGCTTTCAAATGCAGGGAAACGATTTTATGGAGCACAGCAAACAGTGACTAATCAGATGTCCCAGCCACTATTGTGCTTACTGTCCTAAAGAAATATATGCCTTATAAGCATTGCTAAAGTCAGATATTGCTGCTTCCCAAATAATAAGAGAAAAACGTTTTTCAGTCTTACAATTAAATATGATATTTATCAATAAATTCATTCCATTTTCTAAACAATTTTTCATTAAATGACTACTGTCTATTACAAAAAACAAATCAGAAAAAGTCATAACATGAGCTCTCCCTGATGCTCTTCCTAGCATGCTGAGACATACTTAATTTTGGCAGACTGTGCTTTGAAATGCTATCTAAAATGTCAAAAAACAAGGAAAGCATGTTTTATTGTTCTCACCTTCGAGTCGCACCACTAATGGTACAGTCATTCCAAGTTCTCTGCATGCCTTAGTAATACCATTGGCAATGATGGCACAGTTCACTATTCCACCAAAAATGTTAATGAGGATGGCTTCAACCTACGTAAAGAAAAAGTTTAATCAATCACACATCCCAAATGTTTTACTACAAGTCATTCCATGTTGCATTAACACAACACGATGTTCTTCCAGTGGTAAATTTCACCCAACACCTTTACTAGGTTTTAGACTGTACTCATTTTAAAACATGGACAGAATAATGTAATGACACACTCAAAAACTAACAAACAAACAACATGCAATTTTTAGCCATTTGCCATTCGCACTTTTGCAGGTGGCACCTGTGGTACATCTGGCTGCTGCAAATACCCTACACCATGTCTCAGAGATCAGTGATTTAATTACTAAAAATATTCATTGAGCAGTAAATGTTTCATTGTTTACATTCATCAACAATACCCTTTTTAGTCTGTCAAATCAAATTCTTAGGTTAAGTTAAACTAGCCCTGATTGTCACAGAATATTCTCATGAGATGTAAATCATATGCAGATAAACATAGGTCATCTTAGTGCAGCTAGTAAATTAATAATACAGGAAAGAAACATCAATGTGTCAAAACCTTAACATATCTTTGGAAGGCCAAGCTCTGTATTAAAAGAATTAAACTGGCATCATGTATATTAAATACTGTACTTTACTTTAAAATATCTTGTTTTTAATGAGGTTCTAATATCAAATTATGAAAAGGAAAATACGAGTTAAACCAAGGCTAAAACGGTTAAAGCGTCTCTCTGTCCCATTCTAGCATCAATGAGGATCCCAGAATATTTAATAAATTACAACACTATTATTAACACTTGTGGGATAACAACAGGCAAGCCAACCAGAGAGGAGCATGGCTCATTACCTGGATGGGAGGCCCAAGAGGAATGATGGATGGACTGGCTGGCAGGGTGGAAAGATAACTCTGTGCCCAGCTGGTATGAAATGATGGATGGACCCGTGGAAGCCAGAACTTGGGAATGGATCCATCCCCCATGCACGACGTGGCAGTGGTCCTCGTAAGAGAACTCAGTCGGGACTCCTGCAGGGGTGCTAGGGAGATGGAGTCCAGAAGTGCAGCCCTGTAGGGGTCCCTTGGGACTGATAGAGGGTGCTGTCAGGGGATGACTCCTCCCCACTTTCATTATGGTCTGCAAGTGCTTTCCGGAAGACGTGCATGACCCCAGAAGCATTCTTGGGTCCAGTATAAAAGGAAGCCCACTGCCACACATGGAGGAGTCAGAGTCAAAGGGCAAAACTCAATGGGAGAACGGAAACAGGAAGATTTAATGGTTCAATGCGATTGTAACTGTATCTGTGGCTGACTGTTGGAACAGGTCTATAAGAAGGTACTTAAGAAGGAATAAAAAATTCCAGTGTTTTATTCATATAGTGTGTGCTGTATGACTGTTTGTGGTCTGGGGTTCTCTGGCGCCCCCTTAGGGTTACACTATTATCAGAAAAAAAAAGTCTTATAAAAAGGTTGGTTTTACAGTGCATCCAGAAAGTATTCACAGCACATCACTTTTTCCACATTTTGTTATGTTACAGCCTTATTCCAAAATGGATTAAATTCATTTTTTTCCTCAGAATTCTACACACAACACCCAGCAATCACAACGTGAAAAGAGTTTACTTGAGATTTTTGCAAATTTATTAAAAATAAAAAAATTGTGAAATCACATGTACATAAGTATTCACAGCCTTTGCTCAATACTTTGTCGATGCACCTTTGGCAGCAATTACAGCCTCAAGTCTTTTTGAATATGATGCCACAAGCTTGGCACACCTATCCTTGGCCAGTTTCGCCCATTCCTCTTTGCAGCACCTCTCAAGCTCCATCAGGTTGGATGGGAAGCGTCGGAGCACAGTTATTTTAAGATTTCTCCAGAGATGTTCAATCGGATTCAAGTCTGGGCTCTGGCTGGGCCACTCACAGAGTTGTCCTGAAGCCACTTCTTTGATATCTTGGCTGTGTGCTTAGGGTCGTTGTCCTGCTGAAAGATGAACCGTTGCCCCAGTCTGAGGTCAAGAGCGCTCTGGAGCAGGTTTTCATCCAGGATGTCTCTGTACATTGCTGCACTCATCTTTCCCTTTATCATGACTAGTCTCCCAGTTCCTGCCACTGAAAAACATCCCCACAGCATGATGCTGCCACCACCATGCTTCACTGTAGGGATGGTATTGGCCTGGTGATGAGCGGTGCCTGGTTTCCTCCAAACGTGACGCCTGGCATTCACACCAAAGAGTTCAATCTTTGTCTCATCAGACCACAGAATTTTGTTTCTTATGGTCTAAGAGTCCTTCAGGTGCCTTTTGGCAAACTCCAGGCGAGCTGCCATGTGCCTTTTACTAAAGAGTGGCTTCCGTCTGGCAAATCTACCATACAGGCCTGATTGGTGGATTGCTGCAGTGATGGTTGTCCTTCTGGAAGGTTCTCCTCTCTCCACAGAGAACCTCTGACAGAGTGAACATCGGGTTCTCGGTCACCTCCCTGACTAAGGCCCTTCTCCCCCGATTGCTCAGTTTAGATAGGCAGCCAGCTCTAGGAAGAGTCCTGGTGGTTTTGATCTTCTTCCACTTACGGATGATGGAGGCCACTGTGCTCATTGGGACCTTCAAAGCAGCAGAAATGTTTCTGTAACCTTCCCCAGATTTGTGCCTCGAGACAATCCTGTCTTGGAGGTCTACAGACAATTCCTTTGACTTCATGCTTGGTTTGTGCTCTGACATGAACTGTCAACTGTGGGACCTTCTATAGACAGGTGTGTGCCTTTCCAAATCATGTCCAATCAACTGAATTTACCACAGGTGGACTCCAATTAAGCTGCAGAAACATCTCAAGGATGATCAGGGGAAACAGGATGCACCTGAGCTCAAATTGGAGCTTCATGGCAAAGGCTGTGAATACTTATGTACATGTTTTTTTTTTTTATTTTTAATAAATTTGCAAAAACATCAAGTAAACTTTTTTTCACGTTGTCATTATGGGGTGTTGTGTGTAGAATTCTGAGGAAAAAATTAATTTAATCCATTTTGGAATAAGGCTGTAACATAACAAAATGTGGAGAAAGTGATGCGCTGTGAATACTTTCCGGATGCACTATAAGTAATGTCAACAAAGAAAAAAAAAGTGTTATGTCTTAATGAAAAAAAAAATCATTTGAGGTTTAACATTCTCCTTGACTGCAAACAGCAGCTTACAAAGCCAATTCAATTTGTTATAGCTAGATGATTATATTTACATGATTTAGATTACACTAATATCTACCAACTTACCTTTCTAAGCAGGCACACACAACTGAACACAAAGGCTAAATAACTTTTTATGGTTACATGGTGAGATGAAGTGAAGACGGCATACTTGCAATTTAAAACCCCATTCCTTAAGTTCCCATCACATTACATGACCTTTAAGGCAGTTGTGAGGAGAGATTTTGGAGGCAGCTGTGTCCTGCTCCCATGACCACCAGTTGTGTAGTTTGACAACCCCAGTGACTCAGTCTATTAGTCTGCAACTCGACCAAACAAAATCTAAAAAGGTTTGCTTTTCTCTGAACTTGTAGGGGTAGGCTTGTGTATGCAAGCTGACAACTAATGCATAATCACCTGGAGTCAAGGCTGTACTATCGGAGTTGAAAACAATTATTGGGTTACTGGAGTCCAACTCCAACTAAATGTAAATTGTAATATAATGTGTTAAAATTTCCAATTTCACATATACTAATAAATATTTAGAAGACGTGAAAGAAAAAGATCTGAAACAACAAAAATGTATACAGAATATAGAAATTTTGCAAATGGTGCGAAATGCTGTCAGAAAAGAACTAAGAATGAAGGTTTTATAACTAATATAAATCAAAGTTAGATTTTGGGACAATTTAGACAAATTGTACAGAAGCAGGCATACGTCATGTAAAAGGTGACATTAACATGGGAAACTGGTCTATAAAAGTAGAGAAACTAAGACGTGCAGCTATGCAGGAATATAAAACACATGTACAGTCGGCTAAAATAAACTTTCAATATAATTTTTAATCTAAAAGATTCACAATTTACAATGTATTGTTTACTGTTCACTTATAAACTTTCATCTATTGCAGAAAGCAAATTTACTCTGCTGCAGTTCATTTATGTACAAGAAAGCATGACCCATCCATCCAATACTGAACACAGTCTAAGCTAATGGGGAGCTGGTGCCGATCGTGGCAGCAGTGAACACAAAGAATAAACCAACACTAGTCTAACCCCTAACCCACATGCTAAAGTGCATTGGCAACGGTGCTTGTAAAAATATACTTTGTTGTACAAATACACTGATATGTACTGTATATAAGTGAGTTCAATATTAAAGAAAGATCCCCAATATACTTTTTATAACCATTAAAATTTAATTTCTATCAATATATAGCAATAATGAAAGCTCAAATGGAAGAAGACTTAATAATCCACAAATTAAAACAACAAAGATAAAAACAAAATCAAAACAGTAAAAATAACTAGTTGAGTCTGGATGGGAAAGGAACTGTAGGATAGAACTAAATAACTAAACAGGAGCCAGCAACCCAGTCACGAACAGATGCTAGAAGGCTAAATTGAGAATCACTACAGCAAGATGGGGAGTAAACGGAAAAATCAAAAATCCATTCAGTCATTTTAAATACAAGATCATCCTCAACTTCACTGCACAATGATCAAAAACATACACTAGCAACTGGTTCAGATGACCTCTGCTAGAAAAGTTAAATCTCCTCTTCCAGAAATATTTCCTGTAAATAAGACTCCATTTTGGCCAGGGTTAAACATCTGCTTCTGTCAGGAGGCGTAAAGTGAACTGAACTGTACTCCCACACAAGAAAAAAATACATTAAAGGAAGGCTACTTTGAAGAGACAACGTGGGCTTATGAAATTCTGCAGCAAAAATATTTAGAGGTGTATACGTAAACCTGTGAGATACTTGTCTCCCTGCTAACCTCTTGAACTTAACACTTCAGTATTGCAGGGTGTCATTCATGCTGCATTACATTTTTACAACAAAATATAATCTGCAAACTTGTTACTGGTTTCACAAGTGTATCCTCAACATTTGGTTAATTAGTTGTCCCTGTATGAACTTAATCTAATATAGATTTGCTTTCAGGGATACATTAAAAAGGCAAAGGAGAAGCATCGTTAGGCCTTAAAGGCTTACTTCCTTACATTTACATAGGCCCATTTTTTTTTTTTTTTAAGTTTCAAATTATTATCTTTGATTGCGTTTACAAATTCATCACATTTTATACTTGTATTTGATAAATAAATGTCCTGTTACATTTTAAATCTTAACATGTTACACATATTTTCAGCATTCTGAGTAACCTGTTGAGATAAGCTTACATTTAAAATAAGTTAAAACCAATGTTAAAGCAAATTGCCTTGCCAGCCAGAAGAATCATATCATGCTTAGGTGCAAACAAGGCACAGAAACACACAGATCACACTGCTACTCCAGTTGGCGGACAGAATCTTCAGTTTTAAGTGCTGCTTGTGTGAGCTGAATAGATGGTCTTTAATTAAACTAGCATTACCACTTCTTTTCTGACCTAGATGTTGAGCTGAGATACATTGGAAATAGCCCAAAAAGGTCTTGCCCTGATCCATATTAATTACCAGTGGGAGGCTTACAAATTTACAAGACATACATTATCTCACCTAAAGGTTGTTTAAAAATTGTATAAGGAAACAAAAATTTATAACAGTGAGAGATCCTGCAAGAAAAACTCTAAAAAATCAACTTAGTTTTATTGTGTTTACTGGATAAAAGCATAACAGAATTATTAAATATGTGGAAATAACATTGCAAGGTCGAGCCAATCCCATGATCTTATGCAATTTACAGTGTACATCAGAAGTGCTAGCAGTTAACTGTCTTCAAACAAATAAATACGTCCTCAAACAGAGGAATGCAGACTGGTGATCGACAATATAAGTTGACGGAGTAAGTACATCCCAAAGATATGTGGGCGCAGTAGAAACAGGACACTTGTATACGAGTAGTAGAAACTTGTTTTCTGTCCCCTCAAAAGACAACCAATGTAAAAAAAAAAAAAAAAGTATAAAAGTTATGTGGGAATGCTTTTGTGTATTGTTAGGTACATGAACAGCACTATTTTGGATGTACTTTAATTTCTGGATGATCTTGGGAGGAGAGGTTCAAATGGGATTATATAAAAGCACAGAAGCCATGTCCAGCTGAATGTTATAACTACTGTATGACTTAATGTAGCAAAAGAGCAAGGCCCTATATTTTAGAAAGCTAATTTAATAACTGTAAAAATATTCGAATGTGACGATGAGTAGGACAACTGGCTAAAACCACTATGCCCAGAAAAGTGGGGCATTTGCACCCTCAAAAAATGAGAAAACAATTTTAGATAGATAATCTAAATAATGCAATATACAGATAATAATCCAAAGGACTGCTGTTTTGAGCACTGCACGCTCAGACATGAGGTTAGTGTTTTGGTTCACCAGTAGCAAGGGCTGCGAGAGTCCTGGCCAGAACTGTGAGGTGTAGTGCTTTTCTCTCAACTCACAGCTAAACATCCTCAACAATGGCTGAATGCTGCAGTAAAGCTCTTGTCTGAAAAGCAGACCATCATAGAACATCTTACTTCCAGGCTGCTTGACGTATAATTTTTCAAAAGGCTAAGGCTAAAATGATTATCCATCATATGTTCACTGAAGCATCTACAAATTCAGTTTATTGCAGATCAACAAATTCAGCATAATGAACTTGAAATTGTTCCTGAATGTTTTTATACAGCTAACAATTTGTAGGCATTGAAATACATTACTGTATTGGCAGTTCATTGAAATTAATTAAGGAGATGGGAGATTTTAAAGAGTGAAAATAATATCTGAGGTTTTCAAAGAGAAACCAGCCCATGGTCAGTGAGCAACGTCAATTTGCTAAAGACTCCATTTTATTGTCAATTGTTTGGATTAATAATATCTACATGACACTTGAGAACTAGTCACATTGTTAGAGATGGCAGCCCAGTTATATTTATAAAGCAAGCTTTTGTAAAGTAAAGCAATTCAATTCCATTAACCATGGATACTCTGAAATTAATTTCTTTTTTATGCAGAAGTTGTTTCAATTTGGCTATTGCCTAGATAGAAGAAAAAAGGAAAATGATCTGGGACAGGTGATAGAGTAAAACATAAAAGAACCTGCTGTTTTATGGGTGTAAATGCTGCTGTTCTGCATTCTGGAAAATAATAATACTTGATTAGGCAGCTTTATGTGCATCTCGATACTGGGCCTCCTAATGAGAAGGCCACAGGTGGTAAAAGAAAGACAACAAAAACAGAGCCACACAGATTTTAAACCCAAGTGCCTCTAAAGGCTACTGCCTTGGCACCAGACTGTACTTACTTTCATTCATGATTGCACAGTTAACTACAGTAACAATCACATCATCAACCTTACGGTTGACACTAGAGTGATTTGGCTGATAAGCCACAATCATAAGAATACATAAATAGCAGGAACCCAGGAGCAGACCTGATGAAGTGGTATTGCAACAAAAACCTTGAAGTCATACTGAAAAATGAACAAGAATGCCTTAGTTGCTGAAGTAACCGAGGAAATGTGTGATAAGTCTATGCCAAATTATAGCATTTAAACTATACATGTGTATTTATAGTCTGGTAGACAGTGCCAAAGCAATAAAACTCAGACAAAAAAGTGCAAACACTAACATGGTTTGCAATGACATGAGCAGGAGTTGGGATTTTGCTTCTCAAGTATAGGGCTTAAAGCAACACAAAATCCTTAGCCTGAAACTTTGGACCAAGGTTTAGAATAGGGAAAAAAAAACTACAATAATTGAAACAACATGAAAATTAAATTTGTACAAAAGTTTAATATTATTTTCATAAAAATAAACATATTTCAAATTCTGAACACATTCCAACAAATACATTTTGAAGTGTTCCTTTAGAACAGCAAGCAACTGCCTGCTATTGTAATATGCAACCTGCAAAAAACAAAAAATCCCAACAACAAAGGAAACCGATAAAGAGCAGGTTACCAAATAGCAGGAACAAATTGTACACCGTGCTAAAACTGACGAGCATGGCATAAAGGCACTCTGAAAAAGCAAAAAAGAGTAGCCTATGGTTTTTAAAAGTCCATAATGTAAATGATCCTCTCCACTACGATTATACTATTTGAATGGTATTCTCCATTCTTTTAATATCTTGTTTGTATTTTTTTGTACAATGTTGTAGGGTAATGATCAGCTTTACGCAACATACATGCATTTGTTTCAATTAAATCTATAATCAAATGTTTCTAATATATCTTAGTTTTTTTTTGCTACTTGCTAACCTGTTTATGTGTTTTGTTTTGCTGTGTCAAATGAATATTTAACTAGTGCAATAAATAAAATGAAAAAGAAAATTACTGTATTTGCATATTAAATTCATTTATAAACAAAGAACAACTTTAAAGTGCTTCCTTTTTTCTTAACAGCTATGAAAATAAAATGAGAGTGCAACAACATTATTTAAGTAACACAGACTGCTGAATGATCATGAATAATCAAATGAAGGAGTGAGAGTAAATGCAAAGCAGACAAACGTTTATACAGTGGTGTGAAAAACTATTTGCCCCCTTCCTGAATTCTGATTCTTTTGCATGTTTGTCACACAAAATGTTTCTGACCATCAAACACATGTAACCATTAGTCAAATATAACACAAGTAAACACAAAATGCAGTTTTTAAATGATGGTTTTTATTATTTAGGGAGAAAAAAAAATCCAAACCTACATGGCCCTGTGTGAAAAAGTAATTGCCCCCTTGTTAAAAAATAACCTAACTGTGGTGTATCACACCCGAGTTCAATTTCCGTAGCCACCCCCAGGCCTGATTACTGCCACACCTGTTTCAATCAAGAAATCACTTAAATAGGAGCTGCCTGACACAGAGAAGTAGATCAAAAGCACCTCAAAAGCTAGACATCATGCCAAGATCCAAAGAAATTCAGGAACAAATGAGAACAGAAGTAATTGAGATCTATCAGTCTGGTAAAGGTTATAAAGCCATTTCTAAAGCTTTGGGACTCCAGCGAACCACAGTGAGAGCCATTATCCACAAATGGCAAAAACATGGAACAGTGGTGAACCTTCCCAGGAGTGGCCGGCCGACCAAAATTACCCCAAGAGCGCAGAGACGACTCATCCGAGAGGTCACAAAAGACCCCAGGGGCAACGTCTAAAGAACTGCAGGCCTCACTTGCCTCAATTAAGGTCAGTGTTCACGACTCCACCATAAGAAAGAGACTGGGCAAAAACGGTCTGCATGGCAGATTTCCAAGACGCAAACCACTGTTAAGCAAAAAGAACATTAGGGCTTGTCTCAATTTTGCTAAGAAACATCTCAATGATTGCCAAGACTTTTGGGAAAATACCTTGTGGACTGATGAGACAAAAGTTGAACTTTTTGGAAGGCAAATGTCCCGTTACATCTGGCGTAAAAGGAACACAGCATTTCAGAAAAAGAACATCATACCAACAGTAAAATAGGGTGGTAGTGTGATGGTCTGGGGTTGTTTTGCTGCTTCAGGACCTGGAAGGCTTGCTGTGATAGATGGAACCATGAATTCTACTGTCTACCAAAAAATCCTGAAGGAGAATGTCCGGCCATCTGTTCGTCAACTCAAGCTGAAGCGATCTTGGGTGCTGCAACAGGACAATGACCCAAAACACACCAGCAAATCCACCTCTGAATGGCTGAAGAAAAACAAAATGAAGACTTTGGAGTGGCCTAGTCAAAGTCCTGACCTGAATCCAATTGAGATGCTATGGCATGACCTTAAAAAGGCGGTTCATGCTAGAAAACCCTCAAATAAAGCTGAATTACAACAATTCTGCAAAGATGAGTGGGCCAAAATTCCTCCAGAGCGCTGTAAAAGACTCATTGCAAGTTATCGCAAACGCTTGATTGCAGTTATTGCTGCTAAGGGTGGCCCAACCAGTTATTAGGTTCAGGGGGCAATTACTTTTTCACACAGGGCCATGTAGGTTTGGATTTTTTTTTCTCCCTAAATAATAAAAACCATCATTTAAAA
>JANRMT010062840.1:56907052-56963004 GCA_026402145.1 Polypterus bichir lapradei | reverse complement strand
CTCAAAAGCTAGACATCATGCCAAGATCCAAAGAAATTCAGGAACAAATGAGAACAGAAGTAATTGAGATCTATCAGTCTGGTAAAGGTTATAAAGCCATTTCTAAAGCTTTGGGACTCCAGCGAACCACAGTGAGAGCCATTATCCACAAATGGCAAAAACATGGAACAGTGGTGAACCTTCCCAGGAGTGGCCGGCCGACCAAAATTACCCCAAGAGCGCAGAGACGACTCATCCGAGAGGTCACAAAAGACCCCAGGGGCAACGTCTAAAGAACTGCAGGCCTCACTTGCCTCAATTAAGGTCAGTGTTCACGACTCCACCATAAGAAAGAGACTGGGCAAAAACGGTCTGCATGGCAGATTTCCAAGACGCAAACCACTGTTAAGCAAAAAGAACATTAGGGCTTGTCTCAATTTTGCTAAGAAACATCTCAATGATTGCCAAGACTTTTGGGAAAATACCTTGTGGACTGATGAGACAAAAGTTGAACTTTTTGGAAGGCAAATGTCCCGTTACATCTGGCGTAAAAGGAACACAGCATTTCAGAAAAAGAACATCATACCAACAGTAAAATAGGGTGGTAGTGTGATGGTCTGGGGTTGTTTTGCTGCTTCAGGACCTGGAAGGCTTGCTGTGATAGATGGAACCATGAATTCTACTGTCTACCAAAAAATCCTGAAGGAGAATGTCCGGCCATCTGTTTGTCAACTCAAGCTGAAGCGATCTTGGGTGCTGCAACAGGACAATGACCCAAAACACACCAGCAAATCCACCTCTGAATGGCTGAAGAAAAACAAAATGAAGACTTTGGAGTGGCCTAGTCAAAGTCCTGACCTGAATCCAATTGAGATGCTATGGCATGACCTTAAAAAGGCGGTTCATGCTAGAAAACCCTCAAATAAAGCTGAATTACAACAATTCTGCAAAGATGAGTGGGCCAAAATTCCTCCAGAGCGCTGTAAAAGACTCATTGCAAGTTATCGCAAACGCTTGATTGCAGTTATTGCTGCTAAGGGTGGCCCAACCAGTTATTAGGTTCAGGGGGCAATTACTTTTTCACACATGTAAGTTTGGATTTTTTTTTCTCCCTAAATAATAAAAACCATCATTTAAAAACTGCATTTTGTGTTTACTTGTGTTATATTTGACTAATGTTTAAATGTATTTGATGATCAGAAACATTTTGTGTGACAAACATGCAAAAGAATCAGAAATCAGGAAGGGGGCAAATAGTTTTTCACACCACTGTATCCCTACACAAGTGAAGTGCACAGTATTATTTTCTCATTTCTGGATTCTAAAAAAAAAATCTTGTAGATGATCTAACCCAGTCCTTTTCAAGGTATTGTCTATTTTCTGAGTAGATGAAGATGAAGTTGCTGCCACCTTTTCAGGTGAAAGGGCATTTCAGTCCTCTGACAATACTTTACCCATGTCAGTGAGTGGTTGAGTTATTACAAGTAACAGGTCATGCTCCACAAGAAACATGGCAGTATGCAGTCTTGGTAACATACCTGGTCTGGCAGCAGTTGTGGTAGGTATCACCTAGCAATGCTGAAGTACACAGAAGAGCACAAATAGCTGCCCTGGGCATTTGATCCATGTCGCATCATTACAGTATCAATCATGTTTTACTGCAGGGCCTTATAATACAGTGAAGAAACAAGCACTGGGTTTATTTAATTTGCAACACCAAGATCCAAGGCATTTTCTTTCACCCTCTTTTCTAAGCGACATCATTAATTTTTTCCTACCTTTCTTTATTCCAATGGTATTGTCTCAATTCCTGGCCAACTTAGATTCCATTTTGATCCCACTGTGCACTCAGTACGCTCACATTGACTAAGAGAAAGCCGCTTGGGTAACACACTACCCTGCTTGCATAGCGCTAGTAACTACAACAATACTATTACACTATTGGCCAACATTCATCCAAAACAAAAACTAGCATTATTGCTTTTTTTTTTTTTATGGGTTTCCGGCTGACTCAATAAAATGGTGTAACTGGCAGTGAATATTTCATTAATCTAAGACGGCAATATCCCTGAAATCTGGTATGAAGCCTGAAAACTTTAAACACTGCAATACGTTACTTGTTATTACTTACTCAATTCAGTTTATGCTTGTATAGCGCTCTTCAAAGAGTGTAGGCGCAGAATGCTGTGACAATACATACTGCAAATTTCGATATATAGCTGTAGTTTGTCAATTGCAGGAATTATTCATGCACACACCAACACTCACACTGCATTAATCTGATGTTACCATTTATGCAATCAGCATTTATTTGGGGATGTGGGAGGAAGGCTAGAGTATGTCAAGTAAAAGCCACACAGTCATGGGGTAAATATGAAAATTCCACTGGGAAAATGACCAGGCATGGAATTTGAACCCATGATGGCGAGTTAATTAAGTGGTGGCACTAGCCGCAGCACTACTGTCCTGCCCCTGTTGGAGAAAGGTAAGTAACAATGTCATTGCACCAAGGACTACATTCCTGATGTGCTACTATAAAAATTACATAGAAGGAAGTGTTAAAGCACAGACAGCAATATCAGCTTTTTACACCTAAAAGCATAACTGAAGGATTTTCACCTGGATGAGAGAGGATTTTTGCTAAAATGTGCTAGGCCTCACTGGAATAGAAACTTGTTTTCCACCTCAACCCCAACAATCTGCTGTCATATTTTTTTCCACTAGCACGACTTCACAACCCTGAAAGAGATGTGCACTGATAACAGGAAACCCTGAGCCATATTTCTTTTTCAATTCAATATATTCTTGTACAGAGGACACCCAATTACAAATATATCCATCAATTTAAGCAACACATGGACACTGAGCCTATCATAGCATGTGGTGCAAGGCTGGAACAAATGCTTGAAAGGATGGCATACATAGGAAAACAAACAGGAGTACAAAGAAAAAAATACATAGGCATAGGAGGACAGTGCAAAGTCCTTACAGATAGAAACCAGTCAGGGATTTAAACGTAGTGCCTTTGAGCTAAGACGTAGGAGAGTTCCCCATGCTATCCTACATTTGCAAATTACATACCAGCAATAGGCTGGTGCTTTGTGCAGGCCTTTAAGCCCTAATTGATAAGCACTGAAAAGTGTCTTTTTTTATATACAGTACATGACATGAATACAACAGTTTAAAAAAAAAAAGGTGGTTTATGAATATTTGGCCAGATGCAACCTTCAGAGTAGATGGATCAAGAATTAAGATGTGTGAAGAAACTAAGTACAGGGGCAAAGCTTGTCTTTTGTCAATAACCCCCTCTTAAAATTTCAAACCCTGAAAGCATCACAGTTCTGGTTCATAAAGAAGAGTTAATTTCAGTCACAACTGAATTATGTGCGATAACATCTGAATCAGGAGAAAATTTACTGACATTCCTGGGATGGGCAACTGATTGAAAGAACAGTGGTATATAAACTGTATATACACTACTGGTCAAAAATTTAAGAAGGCTTCAATTTTTCCAGTTTTTCTTCAGATGTAATCAGCTGAAAAACAATGAATGACCTAAAATGCTGAAAAGCTAAGTATTAAAGTGCCAGAGGTTTAAATTTAAAGTTTAGGATAGCAATAACTGAAAAAAGGAAATTTCAGATTACAAATGGGCCTTCTTCAGGGAACAACTAACAAATTATAACCTACAGATGTTCTGCAACAATTAAAGTAAATTAAGCGTTGCAAGTTCAAGTAAACAATTTGAACAGGTGTCCTAACTTCTGCTCATTACTTAAAAAGTATTTGTCTTAAAGCAGAGTTAGAACAGACTGTGTTACTACACCCCCTAAAGTACTACTTGGATAATATTACACTGGCATAGAACAAACAAACAACGGAAAATAAAAAATAAGTAAAGGAATTATTAAGTGTATTAAATTTTTTGGTTCAGCAACTAATTCTCAACTATAAGGTAACTAGCCATGTGCGCCCAACTACGTTGCGCGTGTTAAAGTTGTCTGTGAAGGGCTCCCTGTTTAAACGCGGCTGCCAGTCATGAACTGGGCCCTTCGTCGCACAGCATTATGATTTTTTATAAGGGAAACAAAATTACAAAATATACCCTTGGACATTGATTTGATAGGAACGGCCTACTCGGAATCACTTCCGAATAGTAATTATGTGGTGGTGTAGGAGCATTTCTGCTTCTGTCCGTTCACAGTCCGTCTCGTTTTCACGACACTATCGTTTCCTCTCACGATGTCTTCTCAACCTTTCTCCAATCTCGCAGGTTGCTTTGTGGCAATCCAAAGAGTAAGGCAATATACACGGAGCAATGGTTATAAAAGGGGGACACATAGGTATCCAGGCTCTTTAAAGCATAAATAGGGATCACTTCACTGACATGTGAGCAAGCCACAACTGTGAGACGCGCAGCACTCGCCAGCTACAACGTAACAATAATAATTTCCGGAACGTGCTGTTATGTTGTCATTCATTTTACCCACTGCCTTTCTTTCATTCATATGTTGCGTAGGCATGTACCTTTTATCTTCGGCAATCTCATTCTCTAACCAGGCCTCAGGAGCTAACCAGCGTAACACTGCCCACCACCCCTTTCGTTATTCCGGCACATTGTTGACATTCGTGAGTAACAACAACGTACTAAACTGGTAGGTGGTCTACACATGCATGGAATTCGTGGAAAAACAAAGATCAAGATCTAAATGAAGATCTCTTTAGTTAATTTAAAGCACAACAATTTGTTTAGTTTGAATGTCTGTGTTTTGAGGTGTGACTGGCATACTACAGTCTTCAGTAGTATAAGCCTGGAGGAGATTCTTAATGCAATGCCTATGTTTTAGCTGTCTCTCTACTGCCATCTAGTGCTTCTTCTTCTAATTCATTCGTGGACAAACCAAGATCATGATCCAAATGAAGATTATATATAGAGATTATAAATCTTGACACTTGAAAATTGTAAAACATGTTCACAAAAAATACTCCACTTTAGAGCAGTTTGTGACTGAATGAAAAAACATTTGATTCCACCAATATCTGCAGAGTAATGAATTAAAAGAAACAGCTTGCTGCACAGTACAGTCTACAGAATATGGAGCTGTGAACTTGAAGTAGTCAACACTTAGCTGGCTGTAATACTTCAAATGTCGACCAAATTAAGATTATCTAATTTTGATGGTGGCTGAGCAACTCATTTACTGGCTTCATTGAAGACTTTCTCCACATCACCAGTATCAACGACTGACCTCCGATGTAATCCACTGCTCTGGGCTCTGATCCGTTTATTTCCCAGAAACAATCTGTTGAGCAGATGTCACTAAACCCAGTTTGCAGCAAATTAAAAGTCACATCGGCAAATAGCTCTGCTGAGGCTTAAAGTGATTAAAATCAGACAAAACCTTTTACCACAGTGTACCAGAGTGGATTGATTGACCTTCTCTCTTGTGGGCTGGGAAAGCCTGCCTTTGCCTTTTTAATCGTGTTAACATTGCTGTTTTATGCGGAGAACTGTACCCAGGAGTCTTAAAAATGCAAACAAGTAATTCGGAGTCATTAATAAAGTACCTAAAGGTGCAAGGGCTGAAGGCCACAAACCTCTGGAGTATGCAGCATGAGGTCAAAAGTCAGAACCATGCCTGTAAATACATCTCCAATTTGGCTAATAAAGCACTGAGATTCAGCCAAGATTTCACCCACTTAAATCCACAGAAGGGTAACTAATGGAAAATATCAATCAATTTAAAAGCAATTTCGTCCAAAGTAAAGACTGCTGATGAATTCAAAACTTCGCTTATGAAACTGTATACAAGTCTCTATGAAATGAGCAGCATAATATTTTTTGGCGAGTTTGAGAATGCTAAACATTGGATGTTTTTGAATCAGACAGATAAACACATTCCAAATTTACACTGCAGTGCAAGGTGTTCTTTCTAAGTGGTTTTATTCCTAAAATATTTGTGACATTTAGAAATAAGTCACCTCGGAGTGCTGGGTGAATGGAGGGCACCTAAATGAAGAGCTCACTATGGTAATTATGGTCACCTAGAGGTCACAAAAAAAAAAAAAAAAAAAAGGATTAACAAATATGATCAATGGCCTCACCACCTATCTTTATTTTGAGAAGCTCAGTTTAAATAACCACATACAAAAATGTTATATGTGATAATTCCAATTTTCATTCCCCACTGTAAGTTAAACATAACAGAGGAGAATACAAGACAAGTAAGTTTCATAGTGAACAAAGGACTACATATGCAACAAAGACAATAACAGCCACGCAATAAGTAATATAATTGAAATAAAAACATTTAATATATGCTCATGGAAGTGAAACATGAAGAGATTAGACAGCACCTGAGTAGGGCAAAGTGCAAATATGAAAATGATAAAGACAGACAGGTTTAGGTAAAGTCCCATAAACAAGAAACACCAAATCCAATGAAGCCGAAAGTGTTATACATATGGATCAGACTGAGAATCATCCTAAGAAGACAAGGAATTAAATGCACCTGCCAGTCAAAAATGAGCTCAGCCTTGGCATCTTGGCAAGTACTGCTTGTTGGAGGCAGAGGTCACAGAATGAATCAAATGACTCCAGATTCATTGATTTTACTTTGTATTAGCCATCACTGAAATATCATAATGGGATACCTGTAAACCACAAGGTTTCTTTAACATCACTATTAAGCACTATACTAGTTAGTTTGTACTTGAACTTATTCATGGAGACAAATTAAGATATCAATCAACAAATGATCACTCAGCCATGATCTACATGACAATAAGCCAACTGAGGTGGCCAGCAGATAAAGAACACTTATATCTACTTCATGTTATTCTAATAAGAAATGAGGTACAGCATAAATTTCTGGAGTTAATATTTTATGTAGTAGACAATGAAAGAAAGAAAGCAAAAGCATGCATATTTGTACAAATTTTTCCCCAAATTTTGCATGCTCAAGAAGTGTGTTATTACACTTTTAAGCAAGATGGAGCGAGACAGAACTTAAATGTGTGAAATGTTCTATACTACAGAGTGGTCAGTTCTGAATATCACTAAAACAGCTTAGATAATGGCACTTTATTCTTAAAAATAATTATCTACAAAGACCTGAAACTAAATGAAAAATTCTTGCCATAATATGTAATAATGCATACTATCTCAAACAAGCGCAGAATATTCTTGATCTATCGTCTTCTACAACTAGAGCCAGCTGTTTTCCATTAAGTGATATTTACTTGCTACGGTTGACCTCAGGAGGAATGATGCTCTGCTAAAAACAACAGACATTTATCTGCCACCTTGTGAGTTTTATAGTATGAAAACAGCCTACGTAATGACTCATCTTGTTTTGCAACTAAAGGCATTATTAGAAGATATTCACTATAGTACTACGTATACACATTAGTGCCCTTCACTACCAAGGGGAGCAATTCCTACTGAAAAACAAAGATTATCATCATCCTGTGAAATGTGGAGCATTTTACTTTTCTGTGTTGATTACAAGGATATATATTAGTACTCCTTGTGTTGCATAACTCAGCAATATGGACTGAATCATAAAGAGGACAATACAAATTCAAAGAAATTAATGTCAACGAGCATAATATTTTATCAATTTAACATACAACTCAAAAGCACTCGTAATAATAAACAAAGTTCATAATTAACATTCCATGCATTTCTGCATTAATTTAACCTATGATGTGATTTACACATTATCAAAATCTTAATGTTATTGGGCATCACATTAAATGAACAACATTTAAAAATTATACCTGTAATCTTATTGAATAATTAATTCTAGATTTTATCAGCAGATGTGGGCTCCATGCATGAGCTGAACAGAGCATGGTCAACGCAGAGCGTCTCTGTCACTTTTTGTAAGGACGAATACACAATCAGTCACATATTAAGCAAAGTTTGCAAGGTCCCAGAATGAAACACATAGCATGATATGCACACATCTCCACTTTTTCTGTGATTACATCAGCTTGCGAGTGTGGAGAATCTGAAATTCTTCCTAGCGTGACATATTTATCATTATTAATTGCTCTTGTCTGCAGATTTGGCCAGCTCTTCTAAATGAAAGACAAGCTCTGCAAAGCAGCTCGCATCTCATTGGACAGTACCGATTTTACTGACGCTACAAGGTACTGCCAGCACAATCTTTGGAGGTGATAAGGTAATCCGGACCAAGATTTTTAATAAGACATGTCTTTGTTTCACTGGACCCCAAGCCCTACATAAAAGGGGCATAACATATATTCTTATTCACATTGCTAGTTTATTATAGTGACCAATATAGAGTGGCATAAACTAATTAATCAAATCATAGTGGTTTACATATCAAATTTAAAAACACAAATTGATGTGTATTTTATGAAGAGATACTTTTCTATTTCTGTCTTAGAACAGTTTCTTAAAAAAAAAAAAAAAAAAAAAAAAAGCGTTCACACATTCTGATGACACTGAAAGATGCAGCTGTGTCATGCTTTCTAATCACACACTTTTAAGGAGGCAGATTTTGTCATTTAAAGAGGGCAGCTGCACTGCACTCACTTTTTTGAGTGTGCAACATTGAACTGGAGTGAATCTATTTTGTATCTCATGTAATTTTACCCATATTCATTTGCTTGAGTCATCTCATGCATAATACATCTGGAAAACTAATGACGACAACATGGACCATTTCATTGCTTAGCACTATTTAAGACTTTTTCATTCAGGCAACCATAATACAATATAGCTATACTGTTTTGCTTTTAAACTACTTTATTTCTATGCAGTAAAAAGTACAAAGTGTATATTTTTGTAGTAGGTTAATGTATCATACGCACAAAGTATTTCAACTTTCAAACAGCATTCATGTAACTGTCTCAGTTTTTACTCTGTTTGATGAACAAACACTCATTTGACACAGTGTGCCACTGAGGTACTGGACTTTAAACCAGAAATAAGGCAGCTGATTTAAAATTCCAAATCACTATACCAACCTGAACAAGTCACAAAACTTTCATGCCCCTTAATTATATAATTACACTGTTTAAGTCTGCACTTATAAAGCAGCTAGACTAATGAATATAGTGTATAAAACAAAAAAAAATTTCTTTTCCTGTTTACTTAAGCACCACAAATACAACAGAACTTTTAAGAAGCAGTGTAAATGTAGGGACAAACCACATGAATGCTATCATTTTATGTTTATTTGACCTAGCTTTATTTGTGCTTTCAGGTAAAAAAAAAAAAAAAAAAATGCTTTGTGCATCAAAGGCTGACCACAGTTTTCTGTCTTTTGCATAAAGCAGTGTTTCAATGCTATCATAATCTACTACAGTACAAGTAAAGGATAAAGGTAAGCCGATCATATTTGCATAACAAAAAAGTAATTAATTAAAATGGCCTTTGTTAAGTGAATCTTTGGAAGGGTTTAATAGTAAATAATTTGTAAGTAATCCTTCTCAGTGCCAAATGTGTTTATTCTACAGCCTGACAACAACAAACACAAAGATGATTAATTACACTGTTATCTAGTTACACCAACACAAAAATCAAGAATCATCCTTCATTTGACAATGATGATGTCTGTTGCAAGCTTGTGAATGGCTATCTGAATTATCACCTCAATGCACATTAACGCTTCCATTCAGGCCTCACAATACTGTACCCCTGACACATGCTGGCAATCTGTCTATGAAAATTCATTTCTTCGTTGTAGGAACTAATAAAATTTGCTAAGGCCTTAAATGCACTCTCCATGGCCTATTAAAACAATTGTGCTAGTTTATCTGTTACATGCAGGCTTCAGAATCAGAATCTCCTTTTGTAAAGCTATTGATTTGCTTTAACAGAACTCGACAGGGTCAGGAGTTAAGAATTTGAAAGAAAAAAAAAAGGCAGGTTCTTGATTGAAGATTTATTTTGCTTGAACATTACTTGTAAGCACTGCATACACGCTGTGACAAATGCTACACATGGTAATGCTAAAAACGTTGAATGGGGCTATCGTTTGCTACTGTGGGCGTTGTATCTTATTCCTCCATACAAACAAACTGCTGAACTTCAGGGGATTAAAAGTTAGCTATTGTCCA
This sequence comes from Polypterus bichir lapradei, assembly GCA_026402145.1. Lineage (NCBI taxonomy): Eukaryota > Metazoa > Chordata > Cladistia > Polypteriformes > Polypteridae > Polypterus > Polypterus bichir. The sequence continues at coordinate 56,952,930 of JANRMT010062840.1, read as the reverse complement.
ACCTGAGCTGGCAGACTCAAAATGAAACTGTCCAATGTCGTTTCTTTTGTTCTGTTAACTTCCTACTTAAAATGATCAAATAAGCAACTGCTCCATTTTGTGCATAACCTATGGCAACTATAAATGACATTTTGCTTTCCCTGGAAATAGCAAATATTTCATTGTGGAAATAACCAAATAAGACCGATCACAAAACATCTCTACTTGACTAATACTGCTGCAACAACTCTGTAAAAATTAGCTTAAAGCAAGTAATTCAGAGACATATTATCATCTACATTTATACCTTTTGTTCAATTTCATTTTTGTAATTGTGGGATACATTTTAATGAGCATCATCAATTGTACCTCTAGTCAACAGTGCAGAACGTGAACACCCCCTTCTTAACCTTGTACTTTCAATTCATACCTGCTTGTTGGACATGCCAGTGAGATTTTTACTGTACTCATGACAATACTACTAACCACCAGACAGTCAGCAATGCTCCACAGGGATGTTGTTACTTACAGCTGCCATTTCCCATACAATTACCTGCACACTGTCCTTTAGGCTGTTATGCTCCCTAAATAGATCTAAAGTTTCTATGGCCCAAGGAACACATTAAATAAATGCATAGGCTAGTCCAATGTCACAATGAGAGATAGAGAGAGAGACCAAGGCTGGTTAAGGTTACTAGATTAAAAGGAATGGTGCCTGTGTGAGTACAAGGTTTATCTATTCCATGCCTTCTCTTCACCATGCTTTAATCTTGCTTGCACCATACCGTCAAAGCGGGTACTGACAAAAGACAGCTATTTGTGTGCCACTGCCATCACTTATATGGCTACTGTATACTTCCAGTTGGCCTATAGTGCCAACTGCAATCACCCAATGGATGGGTAGCTTGGCTCCTTCAAGTGGCTTTTCTCTTTTGTAGTTATTAAAGAATCTGTAGGGTTACAAGCACCCAGTTAGGCTTTTACAAACTGGACAGCCAAATGTAATAGTGGTTGTGATTTTAATAACTAACTTAACTCACATTTTGTAACTATTTAACTGGATAACCATATTGAAGTTGCAGTACTTGTATAGTAAAACATGTATGCACCTTCAATGCTGACTTCAAAACAGTGGGTAAAGAAGGGAACCAAAATACAATGATTGTCATGGTTTGTCTCATTCTTTAATGGTGATGTTGACATGCAGGAGAAATGCATCTTCTGAAAACATTGAGCTCTTCACATTTCAAAAGTTTAGCTCACAAATGGAATTAATCAACAGGACTTACCTTCCATGGCCTTCACCAGTGAAACTGGGACCTGCTATTTCAAAAACATTAGCTGCCATCTAAAAGGCAGTCCCTGCAGTATTCACTTTCACTGGTCATCTCATTGATGTTAATGAGCATGCAGTTGATCAACAAGAACACTGAGGCCTATAATCTATGGCTGCCTTCTTACTTTTAATCATCAGAGATAAATCAAGCCTAACTAAATAAATCCACTAACAGACAAAAAGGCTTTGACTTATGTGGACGCTGGCCTGGACACACACAGACGGACATCGTAAGTTCTACCACACACTCTTTATTCACACAATATCTACAGTTTTAACGTGCTCTCAAACCCCAGTGCCTCTTGCACCGATCCCCCAAAGTCCAGGCCTCACAGTTCTCCGTGCCTCTCTCCTGGCCGCCTCCAGTCCTCACTCTAGCTCCGTCCTCTTCCACCCGACATCCGCCGATGACTAGAGGGAGGCGGCCCCTTAAATAGGAACCCGGATGGGCTCCAGCTGCTTCCCGGCATTCCTCCGTAGCCACGCCCCAGAGTGGCGGAAGTGCCGGCTGCGCACCCGGAAGCCATCCGGGTGTCCCCTGTCGTCTTCCCCCCAGAACTTCCTGGTGTGGCGGAAGTGCTGGGTTCCCGGGATATTCAGGCACTGGGGCGCCGCCTGGCGGTGGCCACGGGTCCCTACAGGGCTGGGCTTCCAAGCCCTTTACCCGAGGCCCCCAACATAACCAGGACGGACGCCCCCTCACGGTCTGGAGGAGGTACAAGCCTTCCTCCGGTCCTCCTGGGCGTCCCGGCTGGGCTCCAGCCCCGGCCGGGTACCACACTTAATATACTCTTTTCAGAATGTTTGTCCTTTTAATTTACATCAAATTTGTTATTCTTAACAGTTAAGAATATTCTATTTCAGGTATTTCTAATATGGGACATGATCAAAAATACATTTGGTAATTTCATAAATATATATAGATAATCCTCAAAATATACTTTAGCAAGTTTTCACATTAGCCAACCAAGTGTAAAAGCACACATATTTAAACCAGCACTAAGAAATTAAAAAGCTAATACGATAAAGGCTATGAGAGATTTCACACGAGAAGTTATTAGACTTCTATTTTGTTCAAGATGTATTTCAAAAGTGAACAGTGCGAAGTTAGGAAAGCCCTCATCTTTTTGATGAAACTGTTGATTTGGTCTGGAAGAGGGATAAGAGAGAAATAATTATCGAAACTGTTGAAGCATGACAGCTTCTCAAGCTGAAAAGTGAAAAAGATGAAGTATTATGTCACCAATTGGCTGCAAAGAGAGAAAACTCCTGACACTGTGGCTCAAAATTTTCATTCAAGAGAAGTGCACCACAAGACACATATGCATTCACAAAAACCCACACAGACCCAAAAACCCAAAGTAATAACTAGGAAAATAAAAACAGCTTTCAGTGACTCAGTATGGCCATTTTCCTTAAAGTAACCACTTATAACCAAAAAGCTTCTAAACAGTCATTCAGGAAATGTAAACAACTTACAATATATAGGCAGAAACTGAGAGCTGCTTCAACATATGACTAGACACCATAAATTACACAAATAAGAAGCCGCACTGAAGAGTTGTCTACTTGCAAAAGCCATCAGTCTTCTACCACAGTGATAAAAATCAGTCCTGTGACACATTTATTTCAAGCAAACAAGCTCTTGCCATTTTGGAGATGGTGACAGAGTTGTGTATGATGGCCACATGCCAGGCACAACACACAACATGCAGCCGTAGCTCACAGAACCAGAGATGAACACACCTGCTGGGAGAATTAAAAAAAAAATGAACTAGAAATAGAAAGAGGGCCTTATAACATTTATGGAATGACTTTACTAAGAAAATATATCAGGAGTGAACAAATAACACATTTTTACTCATTTATCTAATGAAGAAAGTTATCCAGCATCTACTGGCATTGTATCAAAATGTAACTGCCCCCCAGTTAAATAAACCCAATTAAAGGAATGGTTACAGTTAGTCGATTGGACATGGTCAAGCTTAAGTACAGGTAACATTTGCTCAAAATGTTTAGTGTGAAATCATTCAGGAATTCAGAGTGGATCCTAAAAGCATATCCAGATGAATGTATACTTCTCTTTCCTCAATACAAGTCAATGTTTATGACATAGCAAACATTAAGACACTGAAAAAAGAGGCTTTATTGGATAGTAGCAAGAAGGAAACAATTTCCAGCCAAAAAGAACATAAAGGCTCATCTCTCATTTCTCAGGAAGGACCGGGACCATCACCTAGCTTTCTAGGGGAACACACTATGGAAAAATTAGACAAAATGGGAACAATCTGGAGAATATACAGTGTGATGGATGGCCTGCCATTTATCCCGGCCAATACCCCCAAGCCGCCAGGTGGAGCCCTCCTTGCAGTATGGAGGTCCCCGGAAGACCAGCAGGGCATCATGGACAATGTAGTTTTTATATGCAGCCCTGCTGGATGCCATGGGGGCCACTAGGGGATGCTGCAGGTTGGAATAACGGGTATTTTCCCTACGCCCCGGAAGCACACGTGGACAAGAGGAATGGCGTGCTTCCGGGGTGAAGAAAAGGACTTGTACCTGACCCGGAAGTGATTGAGAGTCACATGGACTGGGGATTGGGAACATTTCCGGGTCAGGGAATATAAAAAGACTGTGAGAGCTCCCAGACGGTGAGCTGAGCTGGGTGGAAGGGTGGCAACGCGTCTGGGAGTGGAGGATTGATTTATTGTATTGGTTAGTGATTGTTTATGAATATAGTGGAGAAGAGGGTGCTTTGTGCACTGTGGCATTTAAATAAAGTCAATATTTGGACTTTTACCTGGTGTTTGGAGTCGTGGACAGGGGTTCAAGGGAGCGAGAGCGCCCCCTACCTGTCACAACAGTAAATCTCATTATGTCTGGCAAAAAGCAAACACCATGCTCTACAGTAAGAGCACCATACCAACAGTCAAAAATAATGATCACAGTGTAACAGTGAGGGACATGTTGCTGCGTCAGTATCTGGACATTGTGCCACACTTGAAGAAACCCATGAGTTCTGCTCTGTATCAGAAAATATTTAAGAGAAAATGACAGGTTGTCTGCCTGTGAGCTGAAGCTGAAGTTGTTGATTCATGCAACAAGACAATGGTCCAGACTACAAAATCTAAATCCAAATCAGGATGGCTGAATAGAAGCAAAATTAAAATTTTGTATCTGCCTAGTTAAACGCTAGGCCTAAACCCAAATGAGATGCTGTGGCAGGACCTGAAACGAGCATGCTTGAAAAATTATTACCACTACTGCAGTTCACAGTGATATAAAAGAATGCTATTAAATTACAGAAAGTGCCTGGTTTATATTGTTGCAGCTCAAGGTGCCACAACCAGTTATTAAGTGTGAGGAGGCAATGACATTTACAAACAGTGCCAATTCTTAGTGGATAAGTTTGCTCAATTAGTAAATAACAGATCTAAAAAATGATTTGTTAATTCAGATGTTCCTTACCAAATACTACATTTTAGCTGAAGACTGGAATACATTGTATGTCACAAATTGTGTGCAGTATGTGAAAAAATGTAATACTGAATTCAAGATGTTTACTTTTTCCATGAATGTAATGAGACCTTATTATAAAATTCACACTTTTCCTAAAACTGGGAGCTAAAAATGTTAAAAAGGTACAAAAAGTATTTAAACAAAGCAGTAAAGAAAAAAATCTATACAACTTCATTACCCATTTGTCAAGTGCTTTCAATTAGAGACTTGGAATGAAAACATCTCTGCACTGTACTGTGTTATGAAAGGCACTTTATAGTCTTTCATGCTCCATACAGCATACTGAAAGTAGGAGGATGCATCTATATTTGTTATAATGTGTTGCTACATGCCTACCACATTTATTTTTTAACACAGAAGCTGCCTTCTTTTCATATTAACATCATTTGACTTCAATTCAAGAACAGACTGTTTCAGTTGGGTTAAGACTCACAAAGCACATTGCTTTACACACTTACACTTTCTTGTTTAATTTTATCACAAATATGAAAATTATGCACAGCTTTGTAAATTTAAAGCAAACTCATTTGTAAAATAACTGTCTTCCAAATAAATGTGTGCCAGAAATCTATTATTTTCTAAACTGTATGCTTCATCAGTTCTTCATAATAAAACATTAGCACATGTAAAGTACAGCATTACATAAAATTAAAAAAGAAAGACTCAGTCAGGCTAGTCTTGAACGATGCAAAGCACTGATGTATCATGTTGTAATGGTAAAGAATGAACTGGTAAATATAAGCAGACTTGTAGGCAATAACCTGAATACTGCCTGTATTGAGGATGTTTGCTTTATGTCAACAAAATAGCTTAGCACATTACCAATTAACAACATTTACAGTATGAAAAAAAAAGACTCCTTTCCATTAAATATATCAAAGATTATCAAATTATTTCAGAACAAACTGGCTATGCGGTTCTTCCTCAAGTAACACTGTCTGAATTACAAAGAGACAATGGGTTGGTGTGGTAGAAACCTTTGCAAATTACACAAAAATGACAGGAACATGAGATTCAGCACTGCATTTGTAGACATGTCAGGGAAACTGCATGTATGCAAAAGTTAAAGCATAAGTGTAAGCTTCAAGTTGCATGTCGATTTCAATGGTCTTTCTTCTCTGTTAGATATTTATAGTCTCAGATTTTAGTTCCAACTGCATGGTTAATCCCTCTAATCTTATAACTGAATTCCAAACTTGATCGTTTGCATTTGCTGTGCTAAAATCTCACTGGCCTTTTCTTCACATTCATAATAATGATGGCATAACTTATAAAAAGCTGCTCTGTTTCTCTTGCGTCTCCTTTTAGTTACGGCCTTTATTTGTAAAGATCATCATGCAGTGATATTGAATATTCTTGATTGACTTCAGAAATGTCAAAGATCAACCCTGTTACCCTTGTACTCAGTAAGTTATGTTCATTATTTGTCCACTTAGATATGACTAAGGGTTGCAGCTGATACTTCTGGAGACATATTTGTCTCTAACAGATCAGTCTGTGTGGAGATTAATTTCCACATCAACTAGCAATACTGGATTAATTCATGGCAGGGAGTTTGTACTAGTGGGTCATAATGATTTGAGTTCTGGAATAAGATGAGCATAGTGGGGGATAACAACAGTACCATATTTACAAGATTTAATACAAGCTTAAATAAAGACCTAGTCAATCTGAGAGATTGTGCAATGTGCTAGTAAGTGAAAAGGAATATGTATTATTTTGCAAATGGCTATGTTCCCTGATCATTTAGTGAAGTAATTGTTACAGCAGTATATACAGTATTACGGTTGTAGATGGTGAAGACCCATGTAGATCAGGCTACATTACACAATTTAAGTCTTGAGTCATTCTGAGTGTGTGAGAGCTCATGTTGAAGATTAATGCAAGGGCCTATGTCATGAATTCGTTATCTTTGTATTTGGGGTATTTACATTAACAACAGTCAGTTTCTTGTGGATTCCTCTTCACCCTAATATCCTACCCCTCATGGTTCAATACTCTATCAGTAACTATGAATAGAATTGTTTTATGAATTAAAATTCTGATTCCTCTTGTCTTCTTACCATAGTTGGAATGAGAAAAATCTGCCCCAGCGAATTACTCTTAAGTTGATTTTTACTTTGCAAATGGTTCACCTGCCAAAATTTTACATCTGTTTTGAGGGGGGAAATTGTGAAAGCACTTTAAGGTTGTGATTGAGAACCTTGAGGTTCCAGCTAACAAACTCTATTCATTAATCCACATTAACCTGTTTTAGTGCTTAAGGAGCCACCTTACCCTGTTAAGACAGTAAGACAGGATCCTTTAAAATTATGATTTTGGCCACCCATAACATATTACATTTGTCCATGCCATGCCATGCCACGCTACAAGTAACACAACCAAATAAAAACTCCAGAACAGCATAAGGTGGCAGACAATAGCGGTCAAAAAAAAAAAAAAAGACATAACTTACTCTCTTTTGTTCTCCAGTCCCTCTTGTTTTATACTGTGATATAGAAGAAACCTTTTCTGTATCAACACATACTGCAATGAACAATACTGATGAACACTATAACTCAACCAATAAACTGCAGTTTATAAGCTATAGACAGTCAAGTTTATGTAGCAGTAAATCTGAACCAAGAAACTATAAGGTAGGCTGAATACAAAGCATTCACTACATGCTGATGTTCTTTTCCATGTCTAATGTGAAATCTAATTCTGGCACATTCTCTCTTTTAGCCACACATTACACAAGAGTGTACTTTAGATGAAAAAGGAATGGAAGGGGGGTTGCAGGAAGCCAAATTTAGGTGGTCTATATTTTCTGATATTTTTTTTTAGGAAACAGAACTATAAAGAAAATATTGTTCCAATATGTCAGGTGGTTTTATTACAAGTTTTAAGTCACACAGTTCAGCTAAAAGGCACAATCCCCAAGTCTTTTAAGACTATGGTAAAATCAACATGGGTATTCCATAGAATTCACAGGCACTTTTATAACTGGAAAAATTTAACATCCATTTTCAAGCAACCTTAATTTTCTCACTATAGAAAACGCCATTCAAAGACACATTTCAGGGATAGATACACAGTCCTGTACGGTTGAATCACAGACAAATTAGGTGAGTAACTCAGGTTTACACAGACAACCTGGGGTGAGATACTGCACTGGCAGGCTAGTAGTTTACACGTCAATAGAGGGGAATGGGACCAGGAATTGACAACAGCTAATTAATATCAGCAGGAGTATTAATTTTATTAAAATCATATCACTAATAGACTGTCACCCTCAACATTCTGATGCATTCTGTGCTCTGTGGCATTTTCTTTTTCTTTCTTTCCCTATCTATCACAAAAAATCCTGCATTGATTATAAATAGCTTCCCTGTTGTCTTTCACAGCTCTTTAAATACAATTACTACTTAATATGCTGCTGCTCTCAATTTTTTCTTTATTCAACTCTCCCTATTCTTTGACACACACTCTAATGTAGGGGTCCACTCTGCACCTCTGTGGGGAACCTAGAAAAGCTTTTCAGGCAAAGATATGGAACTTTAGATTCTGCACTCCTTGGAGGTGCTGTGCAAAGTGCTAGCCAAAGGTAATTAACCCGATTTCATAAGTCCCACATATAATGCTTGCTGACCTTTTATAAAAAAAAAAAAAAAAAACTCTTGAGACAGGATGCAGCCTAAAGACGAGGATGCTTTCCTAGGAGCTGAGGTGCCTGCAGTGAAGTGCAGTACTTAAAACCTGTTCTGGATGGAAAACAATGTGCTAGCAGAAACAAATTTATGAAAGTTAGAAAGTGGTTAACCTTTCATTTATCACCAATACTACAGTATTAAGGGATTTCTTTCACTGATTTCCAGTTTAAAAATACACTGGAAACATGTTTCAAACTTTAATGTTTTGATGCACAGTTTATGGACAGTTCAAAGGATTCCTCCACCAAAAAGTGATACTCTTTTTATATTTTACATGCCTGATGTAGTTTGCAGTGATGGCCAAGAAATATTTTTAGTTTCATGTTTTCATGCTGAACAGAGATTGAAAAAAAAGTTTCTGATACAATGTAACACTATGGTGACCAGCGCTACACAACAGCAAACAATATCAACACACGCAGGAAAAAATCTCACATTACTCATGTCACGTAATCCACAAAATGAAGTCACCCAATTTTATGCTCACAATGTCCCAAACACTTGTATTTTTACTAAAGTACTGTTAAATAAGTTACTTTTGGAAAATGTTCTTGTGAACTAAAACAGAATGTGCTCATATGCTAATTCACATTTGAGTTGAAAGCTCACATAACACCCACTCATTGGTCACAAGTCCAGTCCAGTAACTATTTATTTATTTATTTATTTATTAGCTAACAGTGAGCTTCATGTGATATGAACAGTGGAAACGTCTCTGAGAAATGTCCGGAAACAAAGATTAAAAGTTAAAGAAAAGCAAATGAACACAATATCAGAAAAAGAATGTGCTTCGAACTTGTGTATATCTGAGATGCTTCAAAAAGCCAAAGGTCAATTCACTCAATGAGATTAAACATTTTTCTCAGCCACCACTACAAACTATACATGGTAAGCAACATATAAAAAATATTCCTGGGTGGAGTCCCACTTGAAAGGTGTTATGGACAACTTAGAGATTGATTGGGAACGAAACGCCTAGAAATAATATCAACTTCATTGACTGATGTTGGTGAACAGGGATTTCAGCGTTCAATTCACAGTATATAATTTAGTGGCAAGTGATAAAGTGTCAATGTAGAACATTTTACCTGTTATAATCTTGATTTTTCTTAAGTGCCTTATATGACAGAGTTCTGAAATAAACAATACTAAGCTACAGACAGCCATCTCTATGCATAATAGTGATCTCTGAGGACCATGGAAATTGACAAAATCAGGATTTGGGTTTATTTATAAAATATTGAAATATACAAGCACCACTTAAAGGTCTTTCATTCCTCAGATGTCTGAGGAAAGCCTGAATGTCTCTGTCTATGCTTATCAGTGTCTGTCCATCCTTACAGACTTCATAATGCCCAGTATGGCACCTGTCATTTGGAAAGACAATAATGAAACTGCAAAATTTTAGTGAAACTATTTTTTTTTTAAAAAAGATTAAAATATCTTTTACTCCAAAGGATTGCATTTCAATACAGCAAACATTCAGAACTTGTGGCATATGCACACTTCTTTGGCCAATATCCCCCCAAATCCCCTGACATATTGTACTGATATTCAAAGACTTTTTTTTTTAATCATCTTGCTCAATATGCACAAACTGTATACACAAATCCGTATATCAGCAGTAAGAGGAAATGGTGTGCTCTTGAACGAATGGGATGTAAAATAACTCACTACACGTTAAATAATGTTTGAAATTATTTCGGCTTACTCAATCAAATTGTGCACACATCATAAACTATGCATCTTTTTTTATTCCATACACAAATTATTTTATTAGATTATTTGAAGTCTGCATCATGCAATGAATGGCATACATAATCACCTTTGAGACTCAGCACAACAAACTAGAGCTGAATATAAAAGATGCACATTTGACTTTGTTCATAATGCTACATGGCCAATCATATTTAATTTATTCTAATTTATTCACACAGAAGGTCAATTATCCAAATGATTCTAATTCAGATTGCACCTGATCTTGGAAATCAATGAGCCATTTAAAGGGCATCTGTTCCATTTTACAATGTATTAAATTTTATATTTCCTCCCTCCCCTCTTCAGATTTTAAACTACTACCTAAATAAAAATGTCGCTTCTACTAGAAAAAGTTAAAGCCTATGATGACATCACTCAGCAAGACAAACGAAAAGATAGATGTCAACATGCCTCACATGTAGACAGGAAAATCTTGCTTAACAAGAAAGAACAAGTTGATAACTACACTCTTCTTCAAGTTCAAACCTACACGTAAACGGCCAACAAACAAAATATTGATTGTGAGAGATTAATCGATATAAGGTCTTGCATAGGGGCCAGTGTAATTAAATAAAACTGCACATTATTTACATGCCTTGAATTTTAGCAAGATAAAATATTACAAAAGAAATGGTCATGACTCTCTTAAGATGGGTTAGTACTTAATAAAACAGAGATGGTGTTGTATGCTGTCACTACATTAGCTAAAGCTCTTCCTGACAAAACACCAACTCTTTCAGGACGAAGTCAAAGAATGAACAGATAAAACTCCATTCAAGACATCTGGAAACATTAAATAACGAAGGAGTGAGATCTGTGTGCACGTCTACCAGACAACCTCTTAAAATTCAGCTGCTTGCTTCATGGATGCTTCAACGAGGTGGTGGGTAAGTGGGTGAAGGGACTGGCTCTGTTACAGACTGGGGTTGCTCAGCTGACCCAGCAGGGCTTGAACTTGCGGTTGTGCATCTGCTTGGCGGCCTTGGAAATAAAATTTTGATTTAGTCATAATCCTGCTACTCCAATGTGTACTTAAGGAATGTATTTTGTAGTTGCATTATTGATCCACACACTTTGCAATCATAACAAATGTGAGCTTTAGCATCAAAATAGTGAAATATTTAGTGGCTTCTGTAACAAATGTCTCTCATTATCTTGAGACAACTGGATTGAGTGGGTTTGAGAATGTTGGTATGTTATGTTGAGACGACACTTGAGCAGACTTTACACTGTGCTCTTTTAGCCCAAAAAAAAGGTTTGCTGTGAACAGACAAGACATAAGCGCTACGCAATACTTGCAGAGACAAACCTCCATAAGGAGAGGAGGACATTTCAAAGTGAAAGGAAGACCGGTTACTGATATTAAAATGTACTGCAATAAGCATGTACGCTGTTCTACAGCTGCCATGATTAAAAAGATGTGATAATTACAGCAACACAAAGCTCCACCTGATGACACTGCACATTCATTGATGTACATGTATTGTTGAGAACAAGTGAATAAATTGCAACTATAAGCATGCATTAGGAAGGAAATGACTCCTTCAGAAAATTTAAGAACAGGACTAAAACACAATTAAATGGCATTATTTCTCAGAGCAGAAGTAGCAGTGAGGTTTGCCATTCCACACAACAATTTACCTGTCAATTATAGTTATTTACAGCTGGAGGCTGCCTGATTCCTAGTATCCATCTACAACACAGTATAATGTGCTCTATGACTTAGTAGCATTGCGTTGTAGAAATAAGGGCAGCAAAATAAAAGCTTTCCATTGTGCAATATATGGCGATGATAAAAAAAAAAAAAAAAAAAAAAAAAAAAAAAGTCAAAATTTAAATCTGCACTTAACCGTGAGGCTCAAAGCATCTTCAAGTGCATTTGAATGTAATATGATAAAGTACATCTTTAAGTTCATTTGTGCATTGAATAGCAGCTAATGAAATGCTGTGCAGCTAAGGCAAACAAGCACCCCGCACAGAACCATGATAAGCAGCCTTTGCTATAAAAGCATCTATACTAATAAAAGGCAAAGCCCTCACTGACTGACTGACTAACTGACTCACTCATCACTAATTCTCCAACTTTCCGTGTAGGTAGAAGGCTGAAATTTGGCAGGCTTATTCCTTACAGCCTATTACAAGAGTTAAGCAGGTTTCATTTCGAAATTCTATGTGTAACAGTCATAACTGGAATCTACTTACGTACATATATATGGCCATAGCCTGCAGCTTGGTCGCCGTGTGAGGCGGAGTTGCGTCCCCCATCATCACACCTCCCACGTAATTGAGTGCCTGCCCATATAAGGCCATCCGTCAGCAGCAATCCAACAGACACGCTGCCGCTAAATATTCGCAGGTGAAGGACTGCGCTTATGCAAACGAAGATGAGATGGTCAGGGATAGAATAGTGTTTGGCACAAACTCAGCGAAAGTGCGAGAGAAACTTTTAAGTGTCGGGTCTGAGCTAACATTAAATAAAGCCGTGGACATCGCAAGATCGCATGAGATAGCACAAGCACAGCTGAGAACCTTCGATGCAAGTACTCCGAGCGGCTCACGTGAACTGACTGTGAAAGCAGTACGCAGACAACAGGCTGAACTTTTGATTTATATAAAGGAGAGTTGGGATCCGAGAGACTGTGTTTGTGGAGGGATGGAGAGTTAAGGCGGGTGGGGGAGTCACGTCATCATCTCCCCTCCCATTCACCTCATTTCATTCACTTCATTTCGCTCCGAGCTGAGCTCCGCAGCTAACGCAGTCTTGCAGAAACAACTTCGTGACGCTGCCGCCAAATACTCACAGAAAAATCCACAAGTTAATAGACACGCTGTCGCTAGAGTTTCTCCACACTCTGAATCCTCCAGGCACTCCTGAGCATAATCTAATTTTGAAGGTTGGGGCACCAATAATGTTACTGAAAAACTTACAGCCACCGAAACTTTGTAACGGCATAAGACTTCAGGTCACGTGTCTGCAAAAGAACCTAACTGAGGCAATTATTTTTACTGGCAGTAGCTCAGGGGAGGGAGTTTTTATTCCTCGCATCCCCGTTACACCCTCTGATCTCCCATTTCAATTCAAATGCCTCCAATTTCCAGTAAGGCTCTGCTTCGCAATGACAATTAATAAGTCTCAGGGACAGACCCTACAAAAGGTTGCCATTGATTTGAGGCAGGATTGCTTTTTACATGGCCAACTTTACAGTTGCATGCTCAAGAGTAAGCTCCAGCGCACAGCTTGGTCATATTACAACCGGAGGGCCGAACTGACAACGTGGTATACAAAGAGATCCTTAACAAATAATTATTGGTATATTTTCCCTCAGTTTAAAAAGGTTTACTTTTCTTCTTAATAAAAATTTAAAAGCAGTACTTTGCCGCTGCGAAGCATGGGTATTTTACTAGTCATGAATAAAACTAAAAACAGGGGTGATTTCAGGGGCTAAAAATGGAAAAAAACAAATTCTTCAAGTGCTCTTTACAAACTGCTCAAATATCACGATATGCTAATAACATATCATAGTCACGGTTAGACAAACTCAGTGATGCTTCTGGAATATTTTTAAACATACAAAGTAAGTGACAATATAAGAATTGTGAGAACAACACTAAAAAAGTGGTCAATAATAAAGTAATGTACAATGTAAAACCGTTCTCAAACCAGCTTAATTAATCCAATTCATCAGAAAAACTGCAACTCTCTATTGTGCTGCCTTAAAATCAAACTCTATTAGGTTTTAACAGGTATCACTACTGAATTTTTACATTCAAGGACTAGCAGTCTGAGGCAAAGAATTTGAACCTTAGCTTTAAGTTTCTGTGCTCTTTATCAGAGACCATCCTATGAGGAACAGAAATGCTATTAATTTCTAGAAGCCAGTTTTATATTTATTTTAAATTTACTAAGCTTATAAATCACATTAGAATAAATAAAACAAAGTTATGTCAAAAATACAATCAATACTTAATTTCCAATATTTATGTTTACAAGTAAATTAAGTCAAACCCCTGCAAATTCAGAGACCTATGAGAACATTTTCAAACTTGCTTCATTCAGTTTAAAAGGTCTTGGAGGACAGTGCCAATCCTGATAATACTGAGCAAAAAGCAGGAAATGACCTGAAACTGGCACTCGGTCTGTCGCAGGGCCCACTCTTACACATTTGTACTTACATACATACTGGGGCTAATTTGAAATTGCTAATTAATCTAACCCGCATCTCTGAAGTACCGAGAGGAAAGCCCACACAGACACAAGAAAAACATGTAACCTCCATAATGGAAACAACTTTGTGGATTCGACACTGAATCCACAAAGCAGCAGCACTAGCCACTGCACTACTGTGCCATCCTGATTTTAAACAACACATTCCAAAAAAATCTATTTCTCATAAATTTTTTCTCTTGTTTTTAGACAACAGACATCACAAAAGACATCACTTTTCCACTGAGGTATGGAGGGCAGTTTAGGATTATTCCAGTTGAATAAAATAAAGTCAATTAGCGTAGGAGGACACCACAATAGATTTTGCATTACATAATGTTATTCCATCTGGTTTTACTCAAAATAAATGACTGGAGTTATTGTAAGTCACATAATATGTGACAGATAAGCAAACACACTTGCCCAAAAGGTGCTGAATGTTCAGCATCTCCAAAACAAATCACCAAGTACAGCACTGGACTAATGACTGTTTACGTTTTTTTTTTTTCTTGACCTCAATAGGTTTTAGATAATTTGAGCTGAGATGGGTGTGTATGCTGTACAGTTGTTCTGCTGGATTACACCATTCTTCTTACAGACTGAAGAAGAATGTATCTTGCAATGGCTGAATCTACTCATTGTCTAATAACTGTAACGGAAGGGTCTTCTTCCCATCATTGACTACCTATGGGCACAACCCTTGAAATAAGTTCACAGAGTTTGGAATTACTGCCTGTATATTTATCATTAATTGACAGTAGACTTCCAACAGTAGATACTGATGAAAATTGTATACAATTATATGTATAAGGGTCTCTAAAGGGTCTCATTCAGTTAATTAGTAATACTTCACTCTTTTTGATGGTTCATGTACACTTCAGGCTCAAATAGATTTTTGTTAAAAAGTAATTTATGAGGAAAGCAAATATATCTTAAAAAACAACACACAACAAAAAAAGTTATTTTCTGAATAATGAACAAGTAAATAATAAAAATATAAATCCTGCCGTGTCAGGATGAGGGTTACTGGCTTCTGTTGGGAACTTCAGGTAGAAGTGCCGAAAACCTGTCTCGATCTGGGCAAGGCCAGCTTTGACAGATCTATCAAGTCCACAGCTAATTGGTTGGGCTTGGACTGAAGGGAGTCAGCGTGGCTCACTACGATATAGAATTCATTTTATTTGCTGCCATTCCATTTCATTTCATTTCCAAGTGAACATTTAATGCACAAGCTTGCAACTGGAAACATTTTGTGCAGGAATCCTTCTAAAAGACAGGCTCCAATGATTACACCTAGTGACAGTTTTCTAATTATTCTGTCAAAGATCAATCTTCCAATGTTTCGAGGTTATCGGAGCAGTGACTGACAGTGTAATCACTGTAGTACTTAAAAATCTAAGTAACAGGACACTGTGCCACTAAAGTGTCAATAGGCTCAAAAAATACAAAAGAAAATATAATTTCTAAAGGCAACATTAATTGACAGTGAGCATGTCTGAAAAATGGTAAAAGACTAGCACATTATGAAATCATTCTGATATTTGACTTTTACATCACAAATTCACTTTGTCAATACTGTATTCATACTCAGCATCATTTATCTGGTGATGTTACCCATTGCTTTCAGTACTTTATTAATTTTGAGTCACTTGATAAACACAGAAACAGTAACCACCATCACTCACGTAAAGTTAAACAGCTCATGTTTTCATATTTTCCTGTACAAAACCAAAAAAAATTTTGCATCAAACTTTTCTATAATATATATACTGCAAACTATACGGTATATAAGCAGATACGCTGTTTTGACTGTGACCCATTGTAACACCTTAAGAAAAGTATCTAGGCTGCCTGGGGTTCAGTTGTATAAAATATATATGCAAATAGTAGTATTATAGAACTGTACCTGTAAAGTATCTAGAGTCACATTTACAATATAAAGATGCTATATAAATAAAAGTTAACAGTATGCTGACATAATTCTAGTCTAATTTTTATTTATTGGACATTTAGGACTCTGTGGTCTTGTGTGATGATTCCCCCCAGATTTTTACCCTGGTTACTACCATTTGATGCAGTAGATCCTACATGAGAATCACCAGGAAGCATCTCCGAGCATAAATAATCTTAATAGTCCAGAAAAGACTGACATACTATTGAAACAAGTACACTTACCGTGGAGTGGGGGGCTCCTGACCAAAGGCAGTGCAGAAGATGTTGGTTTTGGTCAAAACCTGTTTTAGTGTACATAATAGTGGAAAAGCCTTCTATCCAAGTATCTACATTAAGGCTTTTTTTCATAGGAGAAGTACTTAAGACTTTCACCCAAAACCTGCTATGTGATAAAACTGATGCAGAATGAACAGATAATAGAAACTTTTGTTAATTAAAAAAAAAATTCTGACATGAGTGTCAGTATGCTTTACGCCCTAAGATCATAAAATAAGTAGGTCATTATGATAGCAGTTGACAAGAAGAATTCATAATTAATTGCAGAATTATGGTATTTGAGGGTTCCTCTAGAGTGCTTCTTTCTCTTGCATGATTTGGCTCAAAAACTAATCAGCACATCGTCATCTAATAACAGGGCTTAAGTTCTGAATTAGATATTTTTCCATTCACCTGTTTTAGCTCTAAACTGCCCTCACGAAACGGTGACAAACAGACTCACACACCCATCTTCAAGATATCAATGTTTTCGGGATCAGGGGACCCTAAAACATTGAGATCTGTCAAAAACCAGAGATCCGACATTTTTGTTGAATGTAAAGCTTTCGCTCCTCCCCCATAGACAATAGGTTATGGTGGGGGAGGGCGCAAAGCAAACAAATCATGTGTGCATGTAAGTTTCCTCTTGGGGTCAAAAACTGAATGCACAATCTTTAGCATCAGCACATACAACCCAACCCTCAAACACATAAATATTTAACATACAATTACTAACAAATACCAGTGTCTTTTTCCAGCTGACATTTTTTATATATTTATCTGCAGAGTCTTGCTAATTCTTTTATACTATCGACTGGATTACAACTTTCTCCTTCCACCTCACCCTAACCTTTATTGAAACTATCAACTCAGCTTCTGCAATTGATTTCTTCTGATCAGTTCCAACTTCTTTTTCAATCAGTAGTTTTCTGTTCCAGGATTTTCATTATAGTGATACAAATCCTTGATGAGACCCTTTCCATTTCCTTATCATTTAGTAATTTGTAAAGATGTACAGTAATCCCTCCTCGATCGCGGGGGTTGCGTTCCAGACCCCCCCGCGATAGGTGAAAATCCGCGAAGTAGAAACCATATGTTTGTATGGTTATTTTTATATATTTTAAGCCCTTATAAACTATCCCACACTGTTTATAAATATTCCCCGCAGAGTTATACAGCATAATCCCTTTGTATTCTCTTAGATATTAGGTAAGATTCATTGAAATTATGTATATAAACACACTGTTTATATACAGTAAAACCTAAATATTATTTTAAAGATATTGAGTGTCTCCGATATCACATATGTTACAGCCATTACGATAGACAGGCCACCAGCAATAAATATGTACAATGCAAGAAAAATAGTATACAGTAAATGTGTGTACAGTGACACTAAACGTACGTACATGTACTAAGCACTGTAAGAAGAAAATTAATTATGGTTACTCACCAACAATGACACGATGACTTGTCTGATAACAATGAGTTTAATTTTACTGCACAACAAAGGAGAGCGTTACAGCCCTTGTAAAGGAGCCACTTCAGGCGATTGTGTAGCACTGCCGTTGTTCTTCTTCTGGCAGTCTTCAATCCAAATCCCTAAAGCAGATTCCATCCAGACTACTGCCTTATTACATCCACTTACAACTCGTTTTGCACCCTGGTTAAAAGGACGCTGCGGCCGTAGATCTTATATTCCTTTCCTACTTTTTAAATAAAAAGAATCGCAGCCTTCAACAAATCCAAAACGTTTACCTTTTCGGCAATCGTTAACATCTTCTTCTTGCGCTTGGGCACGGCCCCTGAAGCAGTAGCAGATTGTTTTGGAGCCATAATGAAGGGCTTGACTATGCACAAAGATAAACACTAAAGAGCACAACTCTTTACACAGCGAAACACGTTGATGCTGAATGAGCGAGACGACACTTCCTGGTTAACACTGCATTCAGCACGCAGGAGCTGAACTGCGTGCTCTGATTGGTTAGCTTCTCAGTCAGGAGAACTTAACTGCGTGCTCTGATTGGTTAGCTTCTCAGCCATCCGCCAATAGCGTCCCTTGTATGAAATCAACTGGGCAAACCAACTGAGGAAGCATATACAGGAAGTAAAAAGACACATTGTCCGCAGAACCCGCGAAGCAGCGAAAAATCGGCGTTATATATTTAGTTATGCTTTCATATAAAATCCACGATAGAGTGAAGCCGCGAAAGTCGAAGCGCGATATAGCGAGGGATTACTGTAATTGTATTTTACCTGTGAGGTATTACTATAACACAATAAAATTATATATTATAAACATGTTTCTCAGTTTTAAAAGAATTCAAACAAATCAAAAATATGAAATATTTATGCTTCATTTTTATATGTGCTAGAAACAATAACAGCTTGAAAAGAAATGTTTCAGTATTGTCTTCATTCAAAAAAATGAATGACTAAATGCTAACAGATTGGAGAAAACTAAAACATCAAGGGGAAATAAATAAATAAAAACTAACTAACCAACCCAAATGTCTATCAGAGACAAGCTTCTTGGGGTCAAGCAATACATATCCATCTACCAACATTATGAAATATAAACTAACTGGACGGAATTTAGAAAATATAAAGGCTACTGAATGCTAAAATGTGCACCAAAAAGGTAACTGTGTCCTTGAGAAAATGACATTGAATGAAACAACAGATTAACAGAAAACTGTTTTACATATAAAGGCTCAAAGGAAAATAAGGCCACCTGTCTGGATATACCTACTATTGAGGGCACTATAGTGGGCAATACAGAACATATTTTTGGGTAGGAAACTTCCTTTTACCTTTAAAGTGGACACTCAAAAAGAAAGGAATTTGAAAACATCATGTGTCTTTGAATAAAGAGCACAATTTAGCTATTATTTTTGTGTGGGTAGAATCTCAACCATCCATTTCAGAACTGTTTTACATAAAGCAAGCAGAAAGCAACAATGTACAGAATATTAATCCATCGCAAGCCATATTTAGAAGGGAATTCTTTAAATGAGATCTCTCAATTTCAGAAATAAAAAAGGTTTCAGAATGTAACAAATTATTAGTGCTGTAGAAAAAGTATGGACAATGTACCTTGCACTTACTACTAAAAGAACTCATAAGGAGTCAAGCCTTGAGAAAGACCCACCAAGTCCACAATCACATACTGTTCAGCAAGTGTTTTGGGGAGCATAACAGTTTAATTAGCAAAATGTGTGTCAGTTATAAAACTTCTGCCTGTGGCATGAAAAAACATGTCCAAGACTCCCAGGATATTTGTTGTTTGTAACAAGTACATAGCCAGAATACTCCTGGAGCTTCTATAAGCCAGCTTGTGTAACTATGACCAAATGTGGATGAACATTCTGCTATGTTTCTTGGCATCTGCTAGCCTTCAAGTCTTCTTCTTTAAAATATACACTTACCTATTATACTCAGCTATTGGTGGACAAAATAAAGCTGACTGCCACATATTAAGTGAGTATTTACTGCTAGGAAGATAGAGTGAAGCACAAACATGCAATTAGAATAAAAACCTGTAGGTATATTTTTTTCTTTTCAGAATAAATAAGAATAAATTGTTGAAATAGGGCTGGCAGTCTGGTCTATTTTCATTTCGCCAATAGCAACACTTCCTGCCACTTAGAGCAGAATACATTTTCAAAGAGGCTTTTTCTAGTTGTTAATAAAGCCTTCACAGGAATGGTAACACTTACCCTTTTTGCCACAATACATTAAAACATGATTAAAACTCTGCCCGGCCTTTGGTCAAACAGGTTAAAGAAGAAAACAATAATAAAGGCAATATATGACAACCTTCTTCTTTGCTTTTTCTTGATTAAGGGCAAATCCTTTACAATTCAAGGAAGACATTCTCTGTAAGCATTGGAACAGGGAAAGCTCTAGGGAGCAGTGGGAAGTAAACAGTTCAGATAAGGTTTCTGTGATTTTGAAGAAAAAAGGCAATTTGCTCTTTTCTATTTCTACAATGAAAAGTCATGCATTGTGGTCACAACACTTTCAATCAAATGATTCGGTGGGTTAGTTGCAGCACATGCCTATTAGATACCGACGGTTGTCATAGGCTGTAATTACATGTATCTCCTTCTCACCCGCCCCCCTTCATGATTACTGGAGACGCAACATACAAAGCGTATCATAAGACAAAAAATATGGTTTTAGGTCTTAAAGACAGTCAAGGCATATCAAACTCTAAAAATCAACAGCTGTAAAAAAAAATCCATCAGCATTAATTAGCAAGGACCAAGATACTCATAAATGTACTGATGACTTTTAACAAACTTCAATATTCTACAAAAACTGCAAGTGAACTTGATAAAAGGAACACACACTTTTGTAAATTTCTGAATTGACACACCAAATATGTGTAAAGATTTTATGGGGAACCCCATTCCAGCAAGTTTTAAATTGATAGCACAGAAAAGTAAACTGAGTATGGAAGGAGCCTGACTTGCATATGCATCAATTTGAACTCTCGTTAAGATAAATACTAACGTTACAATACCCTATACTCAACAGATTCAAATTAGGAAATTAATTTCTGATATCTCCTTTTTTAGACCACCATAATATAAATTCTGTACTGTAATATCTGTTATTTTGCTTACATTATATTCAACCATTTACTATGAAATGTAAAAAATGTAAATGTTGTTTTAGCTCAAATGCCCAATTTTTTTTACTTTTTCAATTCATAGTAGCCATAATGCAAGCAGAAAAAGCAAAAAGAAAAAAACATTGTCATAAACAATGTGGATAGAATCTAAACTATAAGCCACATGCTGTTACAGTTTGCCAGAAATTTTACTAATATCCTACCCTTAACAAGTTTATGACACTAATATTCAATAAATCAAAAAATAATAGATTTGTAAAACATTGTAACTGGCATGCATTCATTAAAAATAGATACCTTTAGTAATTCAATACTCGTGCAGATGGACATTTCATATATTTAAGTTATGGAACAGCTTTTTTTCTGTTTACACAGACTAACAAAGTTATCACTCTTTCTGTATATCACAAGCAAGTATGACAAAGCGTATTCTGTAGAATGTAAGAAAAGAGGTCACTGGTTGTTCCTTCCCAGACAGGGAAAGAAAAGCTCTTTGAAGTTCATTCTGACACACTGGACTTTATTCCTGTACAATGCAGGAAAGACAGAGTTGTCTGAGGCACTGTGAATTAATCATAAAACACAAAACCTTACATACATGGCACTCACACATGAATTTAACATATCTGTCGGTACTTTTGTGGTTCCAACTGCTTTACAGTCTTAAAAACATAAACCTGGTCTAACAAACGTGGAACAGTAAACTTGGTATCAGTCAAAGCAGTAAAGGAGGGAGTTTAATAATTACCTAATACAGAATTACATTTTTGTGGAAAGTCAACACAATTATAAGAGGTTTACTGTAGACAGACAAACCTGATCAAGCTTGTGAAAGTGTTCATCAGAAAGGCCACCAAGTCCTCAGCATTTAGTACAACACCCAATGAGCAATACAATTAAAACAGAATGTGATGAGCTACTCAGTTGATTGTAAAACTGGCCGAGGGAACGTAAATAGTGTGCCGTCACTAGAAATTCAGCATTTGGATTGAGAGGCTTACAATGATGGCAGACCACAAAACAATAGAATGCTGTTGAGGTTTAATGATACAGTTAGACTCCTAGGAGGGCGGCACCATGACACTGCCAGTTTGCTGCACTTTGATTATGTGCTGCTTTTTGCCAGGGTGCCATCTTTGTGTATGTTGCACATAATACCTTAGTTTATGTGCATTTTAACAATGAGTTGATTTGCACTTTTGATAAACAGATAACCGATTGATGGCATCTGCTTCAAATTTAAATATAATGACCCTTATTGTTATCAACAACAAAGTGGTGACAGTGAGGCAATAAACAGAATGAGTTGTTAATTAGCAACTTCATATATACAAAACAGAGGTAATAAAAGTTTTATTACTTATATAATTGTTACAGAGAGGCTCATAAGTATTTTACCATGTACAGTAACTTACTATTAGAATAAGGTTGTCCTTTATTAGTGAAATAAAGCATGTCAGCTGTTTTCTTGCCTATCTTGGCACTGGAAAATAACACTGTAGACACTAGACAAGCAGGCCACACTGCTTTGTACTTACAAGTGTTACAGCACTACAAAGGATGTCAGTCTATTTGGGGGAATTTATTTATCAAAGTTAAATCTTAGCCTTTAACTAAACTTATTGTTTAATCAGCCACCTCAATGTTGGTCTCACTTCCTCCTGTAGCACAAATATAAATACACATGTACTTATAGGCCAGAAGAATCTGAAGCATTATAACAGTAGTGAATGAACACAAAGGGCAAAAGGTGAAACGTCGAGAGCACAGCTGAGAAGTCACCAATTTTCTCTCTTAATCATTTTTACAGAAAGAACAAATTGCACCCATCAACTTAAGTTCTGGAAACAATTCAAAATTGACAGCTCCTTGTCTGAATTATCAGTAACTGACAAAAGCTGCTTAGGGTAGTGTATATGAGAGAACAAAAACAAACTGAATGTTACTCTGGGAAAAGGGTCAGTATTTATTGGCAGTAAAATGTCGTATTTAATTGTTTAGTGGGCACTGTTTATGGTAAGGTGAAGAGCAGCAACTTTCAAAAAACATCACAGCTACATGAGAATAGAATCAACCATCACATAAACGAAATCTAAACTCCTACTTAACGGGGCCAGAAGGTGGTGCACCTGGGGTGGGTTTTGAAGAGATTGCACCAGAACAGTAGAAAGTAGGAAAAGGCCAAGATTGGTTGACCTTCAACCTGGGGATAGGATGAAGACAAGGGGGGTTAGTTAAAACCAAGAACACCACATGAATGATAAGGGAAAGCACTACGTCAAATGATGAGATATTTGCTGCTCTTTAAAGGGTGATGCTTGGGAGGAATGAGAGGAAAGCCAGTTATTCTCCAGTCTTTCAGGTCATAGCACAATGTCCTTAACTGGCAGGAGAGGAACACAACATCCTAACATTTAGGTACTGACTCTTTCCTTCTTCTTGAACCTAGATATAAACTTAAAACTTAAAAAAAAAAAAAAATGAATAAAAAATAAAAATATCACAGATCGGAGGAATCTAAGAAACTGTTACTTCTGTATTACTAATATTAATCACAGCTCCAGTCTAAACTGTACATGACAATCCTTTGTTACCTAGTTGCGATGCAAGTGTTAATGAATTTAATACTGCCTCATATTTTACTGCATCTTTTTTTTGAAAATTAAAGTGCCAAGACAAAAACCCACATACACACTTGGAAGAAGAAATTAGGCCAAGATCTGAACCCAGTCTCATGGAGTTGGTTGGGGTAAGTAGTGCTAATCATCTTATAAACTAAACACAATTTTTAAAAGATTCTACCAGGTACAAAGAATGCAAAGGCTCAAAATGCAATTCAGGGTGCCTCAGTTTGAGGAGATCAAAGTAAACAAATTGACAAAAATACAGCTAAGACAAGCACAGAGTATTTGTGTGTGTTTAAAGGGATGAGTAAACACATGTACATCAGTCACTGGTATGGTTCTGCTGCAGGAGACAGAAAAGTAAACAAGGCTGCCTATGTGGTCACACCTTGTGCAGTTACAGCTCCATGGGAAGATAAAGAGGAAAATATTCAGTACTCCGAAAACCTGGGCAAGCAGGAAATATATGAAAGTAAATATTTTAGAGGTCTCCAATAACAAATGGGCAGCTTAGAATCCCTGCTTTTTGATCCTTCTTGGCTCTTGCATATACAACAACATTTCATTAATAATGCTGATGATGGATGATAGATTTAGCAGACGCATACTGGAGCCTGCTCCAGTTCAGCCATGTGTATGAAACGGATGAGTGCCACCTTTAAGAGTATAAAATACAATAAACAAGGAACATAAAAACTGAAAAAAGAAGTACTGAGTGAATACACTTAAACAGAAATTTATACTTGACAATTTTTTTTCCCCATACTTAATACTACAGGAACCAAATTTTTAATCCATGAACAACCCAGGCTCTACATAAATAAATAAGGAATAAAGAATTACTTTCCATTTCTAAAACTGGACAAGTGCATTCTCCTCTCACATTGAGCCTAATCCTTTCATTTCGACACCTTCTTTATATAGTTCGTAACTCCAATTTGGTACACTTGCTTCTCCGCTTGCATAGCACAAGAATTTAATTGCAAATGTCAAGGAAGCCAACATGATGCGGAACAGAGCTTTGTGGACAAACTCTAATCTGAAATCAATTTTTGATTCATATATAAATTGAAGTGCTACATATTTTTATTAAGTATTAGTACAGGCAATTCTGCCACAATTTATAGAAGTTCTGCACATTAGCATTCTAATATGTGCTATGGAATTATATAACGAACCCAGTTTTTCACATACTAAGCTGACATGACACTTTAAGTCAACTTCAAAAAGCAAAGCAAAATGAAACCATATTAAATAGCTATTTAAAAAAAAAAATCATCTACAAAAAGGCTAATTTCAGCAACACAAGACAGAACTACAAAAGGGTCAATAAGTAAATGGTCCATAAGCAAAGTCTGTAAATGCAGACAACCAGACAGTTTAAAGACAAGTGAAGGGCAGGCCTGGACAATACATCTATGCAAATAAGGAAAAAGAAAACATGCTACATAATAAATGCTTTTACATTTGCAACTGCTTTACTGTAAAACTCATAACTACATAAGTAGCCAAGCTGAACTGAAATGCAATGCAAGTTAATGAACATTAGTCTGGATATCTCACTACCTCATTCTCTGTTTTCATTATGTAGCCTAAAATGTCCCAGACAGATTGAAAGAAAAATGTTTTAAATTGTCTTCTGTCACTTAATGAAGTCGGCCCATGATTACCTGACAAGCCTTACATAATCTTTGAGGAGGCTACAGTTAGCAGTCACTTATACTTTCATTTACAGACACCCTCAAACCGCACTCTTCTTAAAAAATGTAAAGGTTTACTATTTTCAATTATCTACTGATCTTGTAATGACACAAAAGTATAATTTCAAAATGCTGATGAAAAAGACTGCCTCAAAAAACACAAAAGAAAAAGTAAGATAGAAATCTTAATGTAAAATAGGAGAGGAGAAAACAGGAAAGGAGACTTTAAAACCTACAGAAACAGGAAAGGTAAAGAAAAGGCTACTAGGCATAATTTAGAAGAGATCCAGATTGTGTTAGGAAACTGTGAGGATTGTTTTACAGCTTAATCAAGAAGCCCATCTTACTGTATGCTTGATATCTCCTATCACTGCAATCCTCTCAAGAAATGAACTAGATGCACCAAAAAAAAAAAAAAACAAAAAAAAACCCAAATGCACTTTTGAAACCAAATACATCAGTGGGCATTCAATGCTGTCAATTTCAAAACAGCGTGAAAGTCCACAAAACAAGGGGAAAAGGAGAGGGGAAATCTGTTGTGAGGAAGAGTACAACCAAAATTCCCTTTGAAAATGTGCATTCAGCCCCAGGGTTTAGGCACAAGAGAAATAGGAGACGTGTGAAAACTGTGGAAAAGAAAAGCTCATGCTGTGCTGACATGGGTCAGTGTAATGAGGTGTGTAAAAAAGCAAGAGTGTTTCAAATGGATGATGCAGGGTGTGTGCAGTGATATCGTAAATGTACCAGCAAGTCAAAGCTTTTCCGAAAAACACTCTGACCTTTTCGTCTTCCTCATTATGCTACACTGGACAACGCATTCAGCCAGACGCATGCAAGGCTACTTAACAAATAATCACATTCAGCCAGACACATACAAAAATGCTCAACAGATCATGTGTTTGTTCTGGCTTCACTTTGCACGTCTACTTTTTGTGCTCTACTGGGTTGAACTGGATGCACGGAGGTAAAAGAAATTAAGTATTGCTACAAATATTATGGGATGATATAAAAGCTTACGCTCTGAAAGGACCATTTATAGTTCTTTACTTCTGAACAGGAAGAAGCATCATTGGGATATTTGTCTTGTTACACTCAATGCAATCCTCAATTGAATGCCTGTTAACATTTCATTTCTACTGCATTGCAGTTTTGATACTGCCTAGTTAAGGTGGAAAATAACAACATGAATTCGTAAACTAAAGGATTCTGTTTGGTCTGTTTATCAACGGGGGAACTGGCCAGTATCTTAGAGTTTGGTTTGATTTTACTGGTAGACACTATCCAGCATTCTGCTGTGAACAGGAGCAGAAACATGTAAAACATTTGTTTTTAACCATCCAATGATTATGTACAACAACTGAGGAAATTTAAAATTGTCTGGTCTCTTGCAGTCTTAACTGTTAATTAATTTTTATTACCATTTGACTAAAAAAAATGTGATGCTTATTATTTAATGAAAATGTTGCTGTTAAACAGAAAGGTGAAATGGTGGCACATTGGCTAACACTATTGACTTGCAGATCTAGAATCCGGAGTTCTACCTCTAGCTATGCTCTGTGTAGACTTGTCCATGTTAAGTAACCTTGCCAATTCTATACCTGGCAAATATTACTGAGTGCAAGTGTGTACTGCTTAGTAAATTGGTGCCCAGTTTATGAGGTTGGTTCATGTCTTCAGGCCAAAGTAAACCCTGGCTTATAAAAGCTTTAAATTGGGCACGCAGGTTACAATATAAATTGTTTGATGGATAGATGTTTAAAAGAATGGATAAGTAAACCCCATATAAATATGTAACATGTATACTAATTCTTAGGCTACAGGTGGTACCCATTCAGTTTTACATTATGAATAAATCACTCATTTATTTCATTTCTTTTAGATTGTGTATTACTAATTAAAAAAAAGCTTTCCTATGTCTATATGCAGAATTTCTAGCAGAAGACTGGTCACCAGGCATCCTATATGCTACCTGATTATTTATATTATGCTTTACTACATAGCATAGCTTTCCTGCAATAAATTGCATTATGCAATAGTATAATTAAAAAGCAGTATATACTTCCTTTCAAGCAGCTGTCACTCACACACACACACACGTTAGGACTTACATTTCTCTAGTTGTGCCCACTTTGAAGACAAAAAAATACTCCTGCCACATTTAAACTTTTATTGCATCCATACTTGATCCAAACACCAACAATTTTCTTAACAAACGCAGCTGCAGCATCTTGTGGAAGACCAACTTTAGCTTTAGTAAGTGTCTGAACATTTTAGAAAGCACCTCGGCATCATGACTATAAGATTTCATCTTTCATAAGGGTTTAAAGTCATCCATTATGGTAAAGTAAGAGATTAACAACATTTTGAGACTGGGTGAACACATAGCAAATAACTTAATTTTCTACAGTGAAACTGTTGTGCATCAGCCTACCTTTACCTTTAAAATAATGTCTGCATACAAAATATACATTAACATTTATGTTTTATCATTCCTTAATATGTCATGAATGTTTAGTGTAAAAATAGCATCATACAGTCGTACGCTCAAATACTTCAAGGGATTTAATCTTTCACGACAACTCTATTCCCATCCAAGCTTTTGCCTCCATTGGCCTTAGCCAAACTGAAAAGTCATTTTTACACGTAGCAAATATTAATTTAAATGACCGCAAAAATCAGGTGCTGCCAAAAGAACAAAGAGAAAAATGCCTTGTCTGTGCATTATGTCTCAACAGAATGGAGATCATTTAGTTAATGGTTTCTGTATTAAAGTAGTTAAGCAACTTATCTTCTAATTTCTTATGAACACAGTTATTAATGCTTTGCAGCAATTGCAACACTTGCAAATTAAGGCATCATTTTAAGACAGCAAATTCTCTGCCACCTTTTAGTTTTAATGGGCTGCTATGCATCAAACTGCAACTGTACAATCAGAGTATGCTTTAAAAGGCAGTGTTACACTTTTTCACAGTTAAAAGCAAACCTTAAAAGAATTGTTTTACAGGTTCATATACAGTTAAAAATTACAATAAAAAAAATGTAAATCACTTTTTTATCTCCTCAGGAAACTAATAATTAAAGCAGTAGCTACAGACCTGAAGTTTCTTTAAACCTCTCAAATCCCTTGGGGTATGGTAATTCAATTATACAAAGCCTTAGAGTTAATTCTGTTTTTTTTTTCCCTTTCTTTTAAATTGCTGTGATATCTTCTAAAAGGAAAGAGTTCTGGTATTAGCAAAATGGCATAAATTTCTGATAAATGCATGTCATAAGCTGCATGTTATGAACAATTAAAAAAATAGTCATCTTATTAATATATCTTATTATTCAAATATCTGTAGCATTTGCATGTTTCTGAATAGTGACCTAAAGGGACCAACAATTA
Source organism: Polypterus bichir lapradei (assembly GCA_026402145.1). Classification (NCBI taxonomy): domain Eukaryota; kingdom Metazoa; phylum Chordata; class Cladistia; order Polypteriformes; family Polypteridae; genus Polypterus; species Polypterus bichir. The sequence goes on along the minus strand of JANRMT010062840.1, from coordinate 56,923,886 downwards.
ATTTTTTTGGAAATTTAATACATATCACAAATAGAAATTTAGCCCCTCTTGTTCTTGTTTGATACAACAAAGTTGTGTTAGTATCTTAGTATATTGTTTCAATGGACTTCTTCAGCATCAAGTTGGCTTTAGACCAGGGGTCTGCAAAGTCGTTTCTGGAGGGCCATAGTGGGTACAGATTTTTGTACCAACCCAGTTTCTTAATGAGTCAAATTCTTGCTCTTTAAACACTTTTTGCTCAAACAACATTTTTATGCTTCATTTAGTTGTCTCTTCTGCAAAAACTCACAACTCTTAATTGCTTATTTTAGACTTAAACATCTGCATTCAAGGTTTTTTTTTTATGACAAAGAAACCAGTAGTCCTCCATCTTACCTGTTCCATTTACATCTACATGCATTTATCATGACCTATCTGGTTTAGTAAAATATATGGAAGGAAACTGATGAGAAAAAAGTGGAGTACAGAATATTACTCACCTCCTTCAGACCATAAATCATTTAAATATCATCCTTGGAAATTAAAAACATCTACAATATTAGAAGTACCTGACAAACCAGAATAAAACACTGACACGCAATACAATTAAATAAGATCTGATACTGACAAGGACTGGTTTCTAAATAAGCAATTGGGTTGGAACAAAAATATGTAGCCACTATGGCCCTCCAGGACAGACCTCTGCTCTAAACTCCAACCTATTCGTTTTAGCCTTTCTCATCTACAAACTGAAATCATTTTACTAAAGAATGAGTACCTTGGGATCAGCAGTAAGTAACTTGAAGGCCTGGTAGACTTGGCTTTCCTTCACTCCTCCACCCAGATCAAGGAAGTTTGCTGGTTTACCTCCATGTAAATCAATGATATCACATGTTGCCATAGCAAGGCCAGCTCCATTCACTAGAAAAAAAAAGAAATATAGGGATGTCTTTTAAAAGAATAAACAAGATGAGGACACAAAATGTATACAATTATTGGATGATAACTAACAAAATTTCAAACACTTTGTTCTCAAAAATGTATTTAGGCTACTAGCTTAAACACTAATTACATGTAAGGAATTCCCTGATGCAAATGAAAAAGGAAAAAAAAAAAAAAAAAGATTGTTAAATTTATATTAAATTTCATTGGTTTGGAATCACCTGATAATTGTTCTGATATGTGATGGCACAAGGAAAGGACAATGCAGACAAACAGTACAGGCATGGTGTAGTCAGCGCTTTGGGACAGGAGAAAGGCGGATAGGTGTGGACAAACAATTGTACTGGGCATTGCAAGAATAAATAAATAAAGTGAACAGAAGCAGAGTGGAATGAGAGTAGCAAATACCAATAGTCAAAAACACAGATGTAATACTGCATCTTTTTTGTTTTAAAGGTGTTCTCTGTGGCTGTAACACTAGGGGAGCTCATAGAGGTGGATGGCAACTGGAAAGCAGTCCAATTTTAATAACACTATAAATACCCCTCGGTAAAGGAAGGACTGAACTGTTGATCTTGTGAGGTGTGACTTCAGAAGTGGGACAGCCGCTAAAATAAAAACTTCACATACAGAGCAGATACCACATGGTGGGGAGCTCTAAGGAATGGTGATTACAGTCTTTGTGGAGCTCCCATTATAACACTGATGGCTGCTGCACTGATTTCTCAAGCCTCATACAACCAGTCTGTCCCCTTCCTGATTTCTTCTGTTATTGCATTATTTTAGCTTTTCATAGTTTCATCCAAAATCCAATATTAATGAAACTAGTCCATCTTAGGAGGTCATTATGTCAATTTTGTCTGCCCTGTCACTAGAAGGACATTGTACTCCAAGTTGACATTCATGACCACACTTTGATTTATTGTGATGTGTACAACTGCATGTTGAAATTCTGTCAGGTTTACTCTGAATGGTGACAGTGATATGATACCAAGAAAAAGATACAAGCACAAAAAAAGGATACGGAGCATGCAGCTTACATACAAGCAATAATATATCGGGATACTCTTAAAGATTTAAATAAAAGAAGGTCTGAATCAACTGCACCCACATGCATTATCTCACAGTAATAAAAGTCTTAATATGTGCTTTCCCTAATACAAGAAGTCTTTCCCTGACTGGGTTGCTTCAGTCTCTCAGATGTGCATGAAAGGTAGTGCGCTTACCCCTGCATGTCAGCAGCTTGGAAGAACATGTCTTTGAATTTTGCTAAGTCTGATAAGTCAAAAACGTTAACTTGTTGCTGGAGATTTATCAAGTTTTCTTTTATGCTTTAAAGCTGTGTTGGAATACTCCACAATTATTCTCAAGAGTCTGGAATAAACTATACTTTAGAAGAGGACTTGCTTCTAATCGATTTGCACAATGTTGATGGTTGAACAGATTGAGCTTTGTCAGTTACACTTGTTCTTTCCACTAAACCTTTCTTCTCATTTGTAAGCTTTTGGTTGAGTCATGCTGTTTTCACTTCTGGACTAAGCCAACATACTTTAGTGAAACTTCAAATCACCTTTACTTTTTGATTTACCCTTGTATATTAGCAAATATAATAAGTCAATAGATGAAAAGCTAGTGGTCAGATGCAAGCACAACTGACTTAAAAACAGAAAGCAATGAGTTACGGTGTGAGGAATTTTCCCAGAATTAGTTGATGTTAAAAGTGGGGTCCCTTAGGAATCAATGCTGCTGCTCTTTTTTTAATTGATATAAATGATCAAGATAAGAATGTAACTAACAAGCTGGTTAAGCTTGCCAATGACAATAAGCAGGATGGAATGGCAGATATCCAAAAGTCAGTATAGTCATTATAAGATAGAATTTAGACTTGGGCAGACATGTGACAAATAAAGACTAATGAAAATAAATGTGGCAGATGAAGATTAATGTAAATAATCATGCAGATCTATGCACAGGAAGTAGAGTTACTGCATACAATTAAAGCGGTTGGGGGTATTGCTGTGACACTTCAAATTACACCATGTGAAAAAGACTTGGTTATAGTGGGCTCATCTACTGTATGTCCAAAGAACAATGTGCAGATTAAGAAAGCTCATAAGATATTTATTTATATAGCATGTTGTGTTGCGTACAAATAAATGAGGGTTGGAATTAAGCTATATAATGAACACATGAGGCCGTACTTCAAACACTGCCAGGCAGGTTTGCTCTTCATATTAGAATAAAAGATAAATTAGCCTCAGAGAAAGGCAAGAGAAGAGTGACTGGACTGATTCCAGGAATGTGACGTCTGAATTATGAGGAAAAGTTGAAGTAGCCGAATCTTTAGTGTTTAGTCAAATTAAGATTTTAGGAGTGACATGATAGAAACATTTGAAATTATGAAGGGAATTATTGGGGCAGATGGCAGTTTTTAGTTTAAAATGAGTTATTCAAGAAGAACATTATATTCAAATATATTTTAACTATTTTTTTTAAATAATGATATAGCAGTGAATCAAATAGGCTGGCAACACTACACTTAATCATTCATAAGATGGCACACACCTTACACTTTAAGCTCAATTAAGGTTACTATTCTAAATTGAATTATGGCCTGCTGTATTCTAAAATGGGTTCTTCTGTCTTCTAGAATGTATAGTATATCTGCACTATTGCTGGGACCTCAAACTTACACGCACATTTTTACAATAACTGGTCCACAAAGACAAAAAAGTGCAAGTCAACTGTTGGAGACAATGTGATGTGATAAAGAGATCTACCTCTCCAAAATGTCTTATGATACACATTTAGAGAAGCTAGCTGATAAGTGCTTACCAGGCCAAAGTGAGAAAGACCTGCAGATCAACAGACATCATTTTAAATTTATATAAAAACTACATGAATATTCACCCCGATTAGAGACAGATTTCAGCAGGGTGACAATTGTGAGAAATGCTGTATTGTGTTCTAAACTTAGTAACAACAGTGTTTTATTTAGAAAATGTCAGGAACGGACCCATCCTGGCTCAACAGGAATCTAATCAGAGAGAAAAGTCAAACCCAAGTTCTATAAAGCTCCTAAAGATTGCACTGAATAAATAACAAAAACAAATATTCATATAACACAAATACAGAATCACTCTCTTGAATAAACTTCAAGACAACACCAATGACCATTAACAAATAACACAAACATGAAGCGAAACACAGTCTTGTTACCAGACACAGAGGACAGTAATGAAGACAAGCTCAAATAAATAACCCTTCAGAATAGATGTACAGTATATTTGTCCTAGTGTACGGTGTCTATGTCTGTAGAAATCCTGTGATGTCAGGAACACACTCCCTGCAATGATGAGCCCACACATATTGAAGACTCATAACAAACAGGATGTTAGCAGATGCAGACGCAGTTCCTGGAAACTGTAATAGCTGGGATGCAACTGTAATCCAGTTAAACTGCAGCAGCTCTCAGTGAATGATGCAACTGAATGAATGAATGAATGAATGAATCCTCCTGGTTTCATACAGGCACTATTAAAATACAGCCCCTTCTTCAGTGGATTTGGAGTTTTTTTAAGAAGCACTGCTACAACTTGCCCCATTAAGTTATTTATTTTGATCATAGTACTTCTAGCCCTTGTGAAGAGTTCAATCTATTGGTAAAGACCAACGTGAGACAAAATTGTTGACCATGCTGCTGTAAATTAGGCCTGACTATATATTCTGATTGACAAACACCTACCCCTACTCATTCCATTGCCTGAATCGAGTACCCTATGTGGCAATAATCTATAAGCAGCTGAGGACTGCATGTTTGAATACTTTGAACAAACTAACTGTCTTTTCCTTTCTTTATGCTAGCAATAATTAAAAAGATGTGGAAGTTAAAAAGAAACAAATACATTGCCACAGTGTGTTTATTAGTTTTGTCAAACAATATAAAATAGTCGATTCTAGGTTTTGCCACAACTGATTACATTTGTTTTTATAATTTTCTGAAATAAATTCTTTAAATCATTTTCATTTAGGTAAAGCAAATGAAATTAAAATGATGTCATGTTGTTTCACACCACTGAGCTTATCAAAGAAATTGTAAATAGAAAGATGTGTTTAAAAAAGCCAGGGATTTAAAAAACTTATTTCCCAATGACATCTTAAGTGAAAGGTAATTCTTGGTGCTTAAATTAATTTTTTTTTTTTATTTTATTGCTTGCCTCAGCTACTCGTCTACAATCTTGAAAATGACTAATACGGCTGTTTATTTCTGTTTGAAATGCAAAATGATTCTTATTGCACTCATGGCTTTAGTGAACAGGTGTTTATTCAATAATTACACTTTTTTCTCTTCATTTAGTTCACTTGACTAAGATTCTGAGCATTTAAGTACTTCCTTATTTCGTATCCTAAGAAAAAAAGCACTGCAAATAACAAGGTAGCTAGGAGGCAAGTTACTAACTTGGTTCAATTTGCACCTGTACATCACAATGTATCTGTTTGAATGAAATACTTGGAAAGGGGGAGAAAAAAATGTCAAAGGATCGAGAAGTACTAATCCATTACAGTTTACAAAACATTTTGTTGATTTTCTTCAGAAACTAAAATAAACACAGCTAGCAAGCTAGACTGTGGTTAGGAGGAGCTGGGTTTTGCGGATACATAGGGCTCTCCCTAGACACTTCTTGTTATATATACCCATTATGGGTGGAAGACTGGTACCAGTGATTTTTTATACTACTGTTATCACTTGATGCAGAGATTTGTGATCAGTCATAGTGGCACTACCATAGCGAATTGTAATAAAACAGGCCAGAATACTCTACACTGCACAAATAACACTTTTGGTGGAAAATTATTGTACTCAGCCTGCTAAGAATGTGTTTTCTTTGGGGAGCGATGTGATGGGTCCAAGGAAGACCCTGGGTTATATGGACTCCCAGGAACTTGAAACTGTTAACCCTCTCCACAACAGCTCCTTTGATGGAGAGGAGTCCACAGTCCATATCCTGTTTCCATAAACAAACACACACACAAATATATTTGTTTTTTTTTGCTGATGTTAAAGTCCCAGTTGTTTTCAATGTACCAGTCAGCTAGGAACTTCACACTCTCTCCTATAGGTCATCTCATCACGATCATGAATCAAACCCACCACTGTTGTGTTGTCAGTGCATTACTGGGTTTGTGCTGTGTCTAATAGCACATGCAAAGATTATTAGCACTAATTGATGGACTATCAGGGCTGCGTACTAAGCTCAATGTTCATGAGAAGTATGGTGGAAGAGTAATTTTCCATCCACCAGTGCAGAAGCCCATAATGTGGTTACATGTGGAACATGAGAGGCCAAAAAGCATGAGTTTACTGACAAGCTTCATAGGGATGATAAATAGGATACTTACTTATTAGTTACTATTGTCAAGGTGAGTATGTGCAAGGTGAGTGGCAGTAAAGATTGCATCTTCTATGGTGCGGTTATTTCAAGGGAAACTGAAGCAGATCTATGATGTCTGAAATGCTATCTTTAATATATGCCATTATTAGCCACTCAAAGCCATTCATTTTTATAAAAATGAGTGTAAAAACGGCAGTCATTGTTCAGACTCATGACGCCACAGTTCTCTGGAAATATACTAAATACTGAATACTAAAGATACTGCAAAGACAGTGAGAATCAACTGTTGTGACTATTTCAACTGGACATTATTTATATGAATCATACACTAACCTTCACATCTGTCAAACCTGATTATCCCCATACTATACAGTGTGCATTAAAGTGCACTTCATTTTTACCATGTACTTCCTATGAACCTATTAGAAATGAACACCTGCAGTCAAAAGCTTGAATGGACACTTGAGCTTAAGAAAAAAGCCACACATTTTAGCTCTGCTGGATGACAGCTTGTGCTTAGGGGAGAGGGGAAGGCCTGCATTTAGATACTGGAGGGGGGCTAATTTGAGGCAGCAGCACCGGGTGTGCAAATGTGCCACATTACATTTACACACGTTTAGACATACAGTACTGCCACTAAGGCAGATATAGTAGTACAAATCTTTCTAAATGTCTTTCATTAACAATCATTTTTAAACCATCAGACTTTTTCAGACTGAATTTTTCAAATTAGGAGGTCTTACCAGGTCAGAACCTAGAAATATATTTCTGTAGTATAAGTTTTGGCTTTGAGAGTCCTGCAAGTATTTCTTTGCACCAGGGGAAAATCGTGCCTTGCTTGGAATAAAATACATCAAAAGTTATCATTTGAGATAAGTCCAAAATCATTTCTAAAACCAACTACTTGTCTGCCTCAGTGAGACTCTATATTTTAAAGCACACCAAATGATGTACACTAAAACATTCTTATTGCACCTACTTAAAAATTATTTAATTATAAAAGAAACAGTATAATTAGTCCATGTACATGCTAGCAATGCAGGCAATTAGACATTATCCCCTTAAGAGATGGTCTTGTTACCATGAAGTCAATTTAGTGACCCTATCAGTTAAGTCTTGTTAGCACCAATCAATTAGGAATACTTCTAATTCTAAATAATAAATGAAAAAATATCTAGACGTAACGTCTTAGAAATGAACTGCCTTTCCATTTGAAAAGCAGTGAGTGCCTTTTCAAACTTATAGGCTGCTCACCAACCCTGTTCTCACCAGAAAATTGATGACTAACCAAACATAAAATAAACAGGTATAACAAACTTTGTTTATTGATTTACTGCTTGTAGACAGGGAAACAGATCAACTGTAATGAAAACTGTTTTTATTATTATTTGCAAAAACTTGAATCAATAAGGGATGCTTTCCTGAGAGTTCCGGGTACAGGAATGAAGCTGTACCCGATTCTTTAAATGTGAGCCATTATATACAAGACATGCTCAGAACTACTGTTGTAGAACCTCTTACTTCATGTACCTGACTTTACATTGTCAGCTTAAACACCTATATACTCAGCTAGTTAATATATTTTTCTTTATTTCATGTAGCTTTTAATCTTATGATACATACTGCAACAACTGTAAAGTGTTTGTGTTGTGCAGTGCTCCAATACTCACCTTTTTTGAAAAGTATAGTTTCTACCTAGTGTTTACTCTGTTTGTTATTCATCATCAGTGTATTTTCTATATTTTAAACATATACACACACACACAATCTCAAATATGCACAAATAGGGGGTATATTCAAGACTCTTATGATGAATGTAAATCGAATCCATAGTGTGAGAAGGTGCTGTCACTGACTCCTTCTCCCTTCTTACCATTAGAATAGAGGAATGTGTGCCAGGAACAGCATTACGTCCTCCAAAATCAAAGAACTTATACCTCTTCTTCGCTAGACTATATATAAGACCATAAGGAACCAGAAGTGGGTGTTCATTCAAGAATCTGTGTCTGGGAATGGAGTATCCTTAAAATGATCCATGGACCTAATTGCTCCCACAGTATTTTCAGTCTTTTGTTTATTATGGTGCTGTAAGCATTATGTTTCTGGACTTCTCTAGCGCCTTCAACACCATCCAACCTCTGCTCCTTAGGGACACGCTGACAGAGATGGGAGTAGATTCATATCTGGTAGCATGGATCGTGGACTATCTTAAAGACAGACCTCAGTATGCGCGTCTTGGGAACTGCAGGTCTGACATTGTGGTCAGCAACATAGGAGCGCCACAGGGGACTGTACTTTTCCCGGTCCCGTTCAGCCTATATACATCGTACTTCCAATACAACTTGGAGTCCTGCCACGTGCAAAAGTTTGCAGATGACACTGCTATCGTGGGCTACATCAGGAGTGGGCAAGAGGAGGAGTATAGGAAACTAATCAAGGGCTTTGTTAAATGGTGCAACTCAAACCACCTACAACTGAACACCAGCAAAACCAAGGAGCTGGTGGTGGATTTTAGGTGGCCCAGGCCCCTCATGGACCCCGTGATCAGAGGTGACTGTGTGCAGAGGGTGCAGACCTATAAATACCTGGGAGTGCAGCTGGATGATAAATTGGACTGGACTGCCAATACTGATGCTCTGTGTAATAAAGGACAGAACTGACTAGACTTCCTTAAAAGGCTGGATGTTCTATCAGACGGTTGTGGCAAGCGCCCTCTTCTACGCGGTGGTGTGCTGGGGAGGCAGCATAAAGAAGAGGGATGCCTCACGCCTGGACAAACTGGTGCGGACGGCAGGCTCTATTGTAGGCATGAAGCTGGACAGTTTGACATCCGTGGCAGAGCGACGGGCGCCGAGCAGGCTCCTGTCAATAATGGAAAATCCACTGAACAGGATCAGCTATCACTGCCCTGCTCTACTGACTGACTGAGGAGATCGTTCCTCTCCCACACTATGCGACTCTTCAATTCTACCCTTGGGGGGGGGGTTTAAATGTTAATATTATACAAAATTATTGTCTGTCTGTTATACCTTCAGTGTTATCACTCTTTAATTTAATATTGTTCTTTATCAGTATGCTGCTGCTGGAGTATGTGAGTTTCCCCTTGGGATTAATAAAGTATCTATAGATATGCCTTTTAAACACTGTTCACCATGATGGTGTCCCAACTCTTCATCTTGCACTGTTTGGTTGTTTAACAACAAACAAGGCAAGATCAAAACATTTCTGAGCCTGACCTGTTAAAAGAAACATTTAAAATGAATAATTTTTCAGCATAATCTTTGTGAATACTAATACTGTATACTTGTTATAATTTTCATAAAGCTCTTCTATTTCACTATATGAAGAAAATGTGTCTTCTAACTTGTGTAGCTGACTTGCTATCTTCTTCGGAAGCAGACTGTGAAACAGGTAGTAATCACATGCAGTCAGGATTATATAATAGGTTGGGTGTTGAATCACTGAATCACGGAAACAATGTGAAGTAGAAGTGAGACAATAGATGTTTTCTTCTCTTTTTCTTGACTGAGTGCTTTAAACAGCTTAACAAATCAGTATAAAAATGAGAGGATATGTAATCAATTTGGGCTACAAAAAACATATACACATGATCCTGACAGGACTTACTTGGTCCTTGAACTTCTTCAATGTTTAGAATTGCCAGGCTTCCATTGTTTCAATTGCTGGTTGGACTCCAAGTCATAGTAATGTATTTAATTTTACCTGCACTTATGAAATCTTAGATTTCTAACAGTCAGAATTCATTACCTTAATCTCTTTGGAACACTGCATGAAGTGATGATTCATTGAGGATTCAACATTACAGGCACTCAACGTGTACAATCTTGGGTTCAGATGAACTTTTCATGAAGAACAAATATACCGTAGATCCCGGAATACAAGCCGACCCGGTATATTAGCCGATCCCCTTCTCTACTGACTAAATTACATGTATTTGCCGATGACCGGTATTTAAGCCGATCCCCTTCTCCAAGCAAAATTTTCTAAATTTCCTTAAAAGTGTCTCTTCGGGTATATTTATAATGTTTATCGGCGAGAATTTGAGACTGCCGGCATTTTTGATGGAAACTAGGAAGTGATTGCGGAGAAGTTTGGTAAATTGGAACCTTTGTGTTGAAACTATATACGCAAATACGGTACATCGGCGGGTGGATTTCCAGAGACTTGTTATAAATTTGATTAACTTAAATACGCAATACAGTGGACCCTTGACTTACGAACTTAATTCGTTCGCAAAGGCTAACCCATAACGCGTTCCAAACCTCCCACTACAACACTTCCTTAACCTTTTCATAATAAAAAACACCAATATTTTTTCTAATGTACTAACCAAAAAGTCATAAAAAGTGCCTAGCCTAGTTCGATTAGGCTAGGAGCATGGCGGCGCGCAGCGGCTCAGGGCTCTCCTTTTCAGTGCACTTTTTTGTTGTTTTTGTACTTTTTTTTTGTCCTTGTTTGTGCACGATCGGTTCGGCGAACATCCGCTACACCATTCAGAACCTTATAGACATCGGTGTCCAGAGCCAGACATCTGTTTTGAGTGTTTTTCATCACACGTACAACATCCCAGACAACACAGCGAGACCAGCGGGCTCTCCGTGGTTTGTTGTCGGGTCTAGGAGACGACACAGACGGAGGAGGGAAAGAAAGCAGAAGCGGGGCCGCAGATACGGCGTTATGCTAAGGCTAAAAAACAACCATACAAGCCCTATACAGAACTTTTTTCTGCACTGAAGGAGCTGCTTTTAATCTCATTGTAGATGCGTATAGTGACAGTAAAAGGCATTCTATTCTAGAAACAATTTCATACTGTACTCACCATTTAATTTGACATCTTTGGGCTGCAGGAAGGGAGGAGGAGGAGGAGATATTTCCACACAATGTCCATCTTCGTTTCGAAATTACATCCACAAACACATGTATCTGGGCTCCGACTGACGCTACTAACGCTCTCGGTTGTTTGTTTACAATCGCGCAAGCGGATACACGTGACCGCATCCGTTTCGTAACGCAAGATGTGGATCGTGAATCAAAATAAATTTTATTTTAAACTTCCCGATAATTTATTATAAATTTTATTAGTAAAATCAACAACTACAACACTTTTTTGAATAAATTCTTTATTTAATTTAAAGTACCGGCATGCAAAGTTACTTCTTCTTCTGAAAGATGGCTCTGTGGTTTCGTCATTATTTACTTCCGTATTCATCGGCAAAACCGGCATTGCGCTGGAAATCTGGAATCTGAAATGATACTCGTTGTATAAACCGAACCCCAAACTCCAAGCCAAAAATCTAGGACGAAATTCTCGGCTTGTATTCCGGGATCTACGGTAACTGACACATAACTAATCTCCTACTGTCTACTTTTCTACTCACGGTCACTATTGGATCCACCATCACAATTTGCTCTCTAGTGGCAGTATATCTTACATTATCGATATCAAAAGCTTCTTCCTGGAATGACGAATTCTACAGTTTCTCACTTGCTGCTGAATAAATTCTAAACACCATAATGGCTCCTATTATTTGAGAGGTCTGCGATAATTCATACCCTTTACCTAATATCACATTTTTCCACTTTTCTTAAAAATTTTAGCTTATAAGTACAGAGACTTGGTACAATTGTGCATATCTAACTTAGAAGTGAAATTAGAATCAGAAACCTTAAGGCTTAAACTTTAACACCTCACCCACTACACCACAGGCTCAGGATTTCAGCAAAAACATCTACAAGAATACCATGAGAGACCCATTATGCAGGACTAACCAACAGCAAAAATACTCAATAAAAATATGCTAATTTGGATTCTTTAACAAGCAAAAGGTATTTTACAGAGATTGTCACTCATGGGAGAATGTCTGTGACAATTATAAAATGTAATAATTAACACAATGTATAATATAATCTAGCATACTTTCTTGGGACTTTTTAAGGTCATTGCACTGCTTTAGTCTAAGTCTTCACATCAAATTATTAGCAGTCGGACTTCAATGAGTGAACAGATTTGCTTACATGAATGACTTTAAATGTTCACTGAACATGAAAATCATTATGCAGCACAGACTACACTTACCAAAGCAAGCAATATTTCCATCCATTCCAATGTACTTCAGGTCATATTTTGCTGCTTCTGTTTCTAGAGGATCACCTTCAGATGTATCATCCATTGCAAAGATTTCTTTTTGTCTGAACTCCGCATTATCATCAAAGTTGATTTTCGCATCAAAGCATACAACTGAGGGGAAAAAGCAGAGCAAATGAAAGTCATGAAACAGAATTCATAAAGAAATGCTGCAAACCTGCCATCCTCCATAACCTACTCAAAAGTTATAACCTTGCGTTTCATTGACAGAAAATAGAAAAGAGCTCCAAACACACTAAAAGGTATACTATTTTGCCAAGGTAAAATACCCAAAATAAAGGTAACATAAAGGTAAAACACAGATAATTTAACTTACATTTCTTTATTAAAATAAAAAGTTAAAATGGGAGAATGTTCTGAATACTTCAACATACTTGTCACATCACAATATGTAAATAGAAAACAACAGATCAAAACATTTTCAAACACTTCTTAAAAATCTATATTAGAGTGGCAGGGAGCAGGAGCCTATGGTGGTAGCATAGGGTCCATGGCATTAAAAGAACACGACTGCCAGTCCATCACTGGGCCCATTGACACTGGCTCAATTTGGATTCATAAATTAATCTGTCCTGCACATCTTTGAGGATACTGCAGGAAAGCCTACTCAAAAAAAGACAATAATCTGGTGCATTATTTAAACCCAAGTCACTGGATCTGTAAGGCAGCAGGAGCTATAATCACTGGGACAATGTTTTGACCTTTTAACAAGTGTAAATATTAAAATTATTTTCATTTAAAGAGACTCGATAAATGTGAGATGAACCAAAAAACCAAATTAGAGTGCGGGAAAGCTTCAAACACAATGTTCACAAACATTTCATCAAGGACCATCCCCAAGACACACAACACAAATCTAATATCTCAGAGCAGAAAAATCTTTCTGGTGTTATGCTTCTGTTCAGCAGCAGAATTACACAGCAGTTACAGAAGGACGCATTAACAATGGGATCTCTTTACAACGCAGTCATTTTTAATAATATAATGAGGAAATTGACAATAAAATCATCCAGACTTTGAAAACAAGGGAAGGATGAACAAAAGGTGTATCAGGGTCTTAAGCATCACTTGCTATATATCAACAGACAAAAACATATTTAGTTGGGATTACATGCACATACAGAGGAAAGCACTGCCCAGGAAGTCAATTTAGGCTAACACTACACTCCTGCAAACAGGCATCCATAGATTACCTCTTAAGCTCGGACTATAACCAAGTGTAATAACTGGTGCCAGAAACTCAACACTTCTATTAGCTTGGACGTCTCTCAAAGACAGCAGCTATTACAGAGGTCATCACTTTTTGCTATTAATTACATATAATAATTATAAATTAATATCAATAAAAATAAATATTATTTATCATATTCATTTTATAAGGAGGTACAGTGTTAATCCTGCTTAACCGAGATTCATATATACACTGCTTTCTCTAAAGCCAGTGTCACAATGTATGACTTCTCATTGTTTGTTAGGTCAGTCTTGTCTACTACAACTGCTGGTCTCGTCACTGGACTACGTCAATTGTGTCATATTTAGCAACTCTATACCAACCTTCCAATACAGCTGTACTTGCCCTTTTTCTGACGGCTAATAACAAGCTGCCTGATGTGGCAGGTGCAGTATAAAGCGTTAACAGGTACATGGAGTATATAAAACAAGAGATATCAGACAGACAAGCTTCTCTTCTGTTTGTGAGGTCCAAAACACCTGTGTTGCAAAAATTAATTGTTGCTGCATTATACATATATATTGTACTTCTGGACGAACATTTATTGGTTATCAGCTCTCAAGCATACACAGCCTGCCTCTACAACTAAAAAGAAAACTAAACCCATTTGATTTTGTTGAAAAAAAGATGTGGACTAGCTGGAGTGAGTTGCTGGGTGTGTCAGCGCACATGGCTGGCTTTCATGGGAGCATGTAGCCGACTACATTCGACTTTCTAAGATTATGTAAATGCAGGCTTTAAATGAAAATTGTCATCAAATGTGATATGCCCTTAATTTAATCTAATTCAAAGTTTCACCAATGAAGCTTATCCAAGCAGCACGAAGTCCAAGACATTAAACAATGTTGAGGGTGTCAGTCCACTGCAGTGCCTACCCATCCTCACATCTCAAAAAATTATTTAACATGCCTGCAAGATACAGAATTCAAATTTACTTTAAATGTAGGTTACATTTGCATGAGATTTAAAAAAAACTGGAATGTGTTAATCTAATAATTGCACTAAATCACCCAAAGAACTTTTAGTTTCCTTAATATGTTTTTTCCTAATTAGAGTGAATACCAGTGAATATATGTTGGGGGTGTCTAAAATAACCACAATTACATTCCCAGCTGTTAAGGGAGGACATTACAGCATTTATTGGTATAGATGTAGATTAACCCATCAATACTTTGCAAAACTGATGGAAAAACAATACCTTTTTTTACAATAATCCAGAAAAGAATGCACAATGTCCCAATACTGTTACTTTTAAGAGTCTGTTTTCAATGATGCTCCTCTTAATTATTTAGTGGTAAAACTGACTTGGTCTTTTGCATTTCAGATTTCTACGGTAACTTATAGGGACACTATATCACCTAGTTGAAATACAAACTTCCTGCACTATTTAGGGTGGAAGGAGATCTTGGGAAGCAACTTGAACATTTACTCAAAGCTTATCTTTGGGACCAAAGGCCATGAGGCAGAACAATGATATACTAGCTCATCACAGGGAACACTCATAATTAAGACATCAGAAAATCATTAATCAACCCAACAGCACCTTGATATGACTATTCAATTCTATCAACAAATTTAAATTCTTGCCTATTCTTTCTGCTGCTTATTTATACATTGCTCTTAGAGTTGTGGAATACATTTTCCAAAGTTATAATACTGGTACTTTGTGTGTATCGTTTGGTAAGGGCTTATAATAAATACGTATAATACAGATATGCCTGCATTTGGTACATGGAATGTTCTGCAAGCAAGAATCAAACTGGGCTCAGTGCAGTGAGGTCATTTAAAAAATAAAAAAATCACTGCCACTAAGCCGGTGCTTAAATTACTACCATAAACACCTATACAACTAAACACCTGGATATGTCACTTTCAGTTGCTATAATGTTGTGATGTTCACACGGCTATTCTTCATTTTCATTCTGTAACTAGATTTCACTTGTCTCCTGATCTATAAACCTGCCAATGAAATATAGTGTTCTGGCCACTGCCATTTCCAGCAAGACATTAGCTATTAATGACTGGAAGCTATAAAATGTCTACCAGGGAAGTTCAAGTCATTTAACAGAAAGCTAGAAGAGTAAGTAGTTACCTAACGTAATAGAGTACAAATGTTTCAGTAATTTACAACATAGCATCCCCCTTCAGAAACACCTTTCCATATAAGTAAGTTCCTTCTAGAAAATGAAATTTTGATGATTGTCACCAGAGTTTTTTGAGGCCAGACTCATTCATTAAAATGAAAATAAAGCTCCGGCCTTAGGCAACAGCTTCATATAATAATAGAGTGGCTCAAAAACAAAAGAGAGGCATACCCATCTTTGCCCACATGGGCCAAAACACCACTATGTTACGGAGCTGGTACTCCTGAAGCACTTTTGGCAGTCACTCTTAAAAAAACAAAACTAAACTCTTATAACACTTCAAAAATGTAGTAAGAAAATATGTCAGAAAAATAATGTGAGAATGAAAACAATATCTATTAAAAATCTAGCGATGGTTACCTACACCTCACTGTACACAAGCATTCACATGTATTAACTGGAAAGTACAACAATTAGGATAACTGTTTGTTCCACTTAATTTCTGACAAGACATATTTAAATGTTCAAAGCTCTTTGACCCTGCCAAGATACTATTAAAGCCAGGGGAGTATAAAGACATTGTAAATTCTGAACCATATTCAACCTGACAAGAATTTCGCAATAACAACATAAATGCTAATCATAACCCCACAGCAATAAACCACCTGACAGCCTTTGACTTGAATGTTGAAACATGCCACATTACCTAAAATAACTACACTTTCAAGCCCTACTGTTGAGTATTTTACTTTAAAGTAACTTCAGGAGTGATTCCTGCATATTTGCAAGGAAGAAATTATGCCTTGTCTGCCAAAGGTGAAAACTTGACAGAATAAGTCTTCAACATTCAATTAAAATGGAAAATAGTAAGAAGTCAGGAAGCTTTAAAAATACAATTTCTTTAGCATTTTCCTAGAGTAAAGCAAAAAAAAAAAAAAAAAGAGAAAACCTGCTAAGATTTAGCCTTAAAATTTACATTGGCAAATTCCATTTTGGGCAATCACTAGACCTCTCAGTTATTTAGGGTGTACTTACACAC
>JANRMT010062840.1:56890704-56904428 GCA_026402145.1 Polypterus bichir lapradei | reverse complement strand
CACACACACACACACACACACACACACACACAATGGCCAATTAAGCATCTTCAGTTCACCTAACCTGCAAGTGTTTGTACTGTGGGAGAAAACTGGAGTACTGGGAAGCAAACCCTAGTCTCCTTTCTGCAAGGGAGCAGCTCTACAACTGTGCCACCCTGCCACCAAACAGAGATCCAAAAATCAAATAAACTGGAATGGGGTTGTATCTTCATCGTATCAAATTCAAAGCAGTGTGACCAATGATGGAGCATTTATTCTGCAAACTATCAGCAAGTTCAGAGAAGTTACATGAAGATTCTGCGCATGACTGAATAAATAAAAATCAAGACTCAATTAGAATAAGCACACGAATGGGCTAAAGATGTACCTGCAAATGATGACTGCCGATTTGTCTTACATAAACATGAAAAATGCAACATCTACCCCTTTAAATGCCAACTCAAATATCATTAAAAGGCTGCCTGCAATGCGAGTCTGTGGAGGTTTTCCTGTGTAATGTGCAGAAGTAATGCATGTCAGTATTTCTTAGCAGGCAACAAACATCCTCACAGTTTCAAAGAAATAAGTACGCAAATGCACACATACACTATTAAGCACTACAAACAAATAACTTTACAGACAAAAGGCAAATGCCTAAAACCAGCAACTCCTCTCTAGCAGACTGTTGTTGTTTAGTACACAACTTTCAGCTCTGAAAAACACCGCAAAGCATTCCAATCCATTCATTTTTAAAAACAGTCATTGCCAAAGACACAGAAATCATTTTATTTACTGCTTAAAATGCATTCCAGGGAATGTATACTCTGAACACGTACTCTGATATTTATAATCTATCATACTGCAGAACTCACAACAAACTCAAATATTCTATGAATAAAAACAAAATCATTTCCTAGCTTTACTGTTATTACGTTAAAGTACAATTTAACTCTTGCAAAAAAATTAATCTTTTAAGGTAAAAATGAGGAAAAAAAATAACAACTTTCAATGCCTCATACTTAAAGGATTTAAAAAATGTTAGCCATATAGCGAAACCTGTTCTGTGAACTAAAGTAATAGAGAGCATATTGCATCAATATTACATTAGTGTCAAACATGCAAAATTACATTTTGATTTGTTAGGCACCAGGCGATAATTTCGAATCCTTATAATCACCTACAAAACAAGTCATTTTTCCACTACATAATTATAAATATAACCGGCTTGTTATTTACTGCCCTCTATGGCAAGCAAGGAGTCAAAAGTGTATTATAACTTAAACACGAAGTTTCAGCAGAAATCATAACAGAACTAATGAAGCCATCTCACTTAAACCCCTGTACTGGTGTCTAGCACAAGGATAACATTTGCAAAATTTATACAATCAATCAGCATGTTAGCTGTTTTGAAATTTTCTAAACAAGGATGCTGCTTACAGTCTCAAAATTATTTGTTTGTGACCTGTAAATGGACCAAAACAGTCACCAGTTTTCCAAAACTCCTTTTTCAGTTCAAGGTCACATGCCAAACTTTACAACAACTGTCACAAAGCAGGAATTGTATCCAGGATTTTCATTGCATACTTTAAGAAAGCAGTACACTGACATTCATGATCAACTGCATTAACTTGCAGCCCTTTTTAGACTTCAATTAAGTATTTACTTTAGAAATCTTTTCAATACGCACCTGGATGAGAACTTCTTAACGCGTGTCATGTTTAATACTTTGCACTTCGTATTCATCTTGCACCTGCAAGCTAGTTTTCCTTTACTTCATTATGACGATTTCTCTAAGAAAAGGTTTGAAGCTGTTCTTCAAAGATGCTTCCCCCGATTTCAATTCTTACTTTTACATTTGGAATTCTAAAGCAAGGCAGGCAGCTATGCAATCCATAACAAAAAAAAAAAATGCATTTTGAAATATCCTACTAGATAAATACTTAATCCCTTTTTTTCCTTAAGTTTTGTTTCTCCACTTAATAGTATATTATACTCATGCTGGATATCATGCCGAAAAATGACTGTCATGGCTGATTATTTAAAAAACAGTAAACCAAGAATTCTTAACAAGAATTACATTGCCTTTCACATTAGGAGTAGCCCTGCATTAGCATCATGTAAAACATGAGCATTTTCATATTCTGCTTTGCAGAATTTTGAATTATATATCCTAAAAACTTCATCAGAAGATAGCATTTACTTACTAAAAGGGTAAGGAATAACATACTTTGCAGCCCAAAAGGCATGCAGCTGTAAAAACAGAAGATCTTGTAAAAATAATAATTTTCTTGAAATGGTAAATGCTGCTTTAAACCTTGTGATTAGGATGTGCAGTTTAGGAAATTTCACAGAAAAAAGTTGCATATTATTTTATGTAAAATGAAAGGCACTTATTAAGTATTATTAAATATTGGTGAAGCCAAAAAAAATTAAAAGATCAAATTATTAAAGAAAACATATCTCTATCCATTCATTTTCTTAGCTCACTTAGAAAGTCGTGTAAATGAGTATTTTACTTACTGGCATTCCTAACATTTAATCAAATGCTAATAATGAAGTGAAGATTCTATAAAGAATTGCACATTTACTGCAGTAATGGTGATACTAATTACTGTATATCTAAACACTGTACAAGTATGTCGCTGAACCTCCAATCCTCTTATTCTTCTACAGTCACAGCAAACTGGAACCAACATCAGCTGCAGCACATACTGGCATTTACATGCCTATAAACACTTCCACCTAGTTAAGGCTGAGTTTCCAATCAACCTTCAAGAACGTCATTGGACTGTGCATTGGGATGTGCAACTAAGGAATCAAATATTATATATCCCACAAAACCACTTGGGCTCATTTAACGATTTTGTTTCAGTAGTCAAATTAGCAATAAAACTGAGTAGTAAGTGGAAGGTTATGATTTAATTTGGCCAACTTAGAAATTTAAAGCAAAGAAAATATGTACATATATATGTAAATAATTTGTCAAATTTGGTAATGTGAGATCTTTCTATTCACAATAATTCCTGTGAATACACTTGTTGTAATATTCTCACAAAGCGTTCTTATGTCTTTCAAATGGAACATTTTGTCTTGCTTGTTCAAATACACTTGTGTAGCCAACTTCATGTCTCCATCATTAGCACAGCATATCTCACTGAGGTACACCATCACACTGGGGAGGTAGTTGTAGTCAAAAGGGTGCAAAGCCAGGAGAAAGATGTAGATGTGACATGTGTTCAGGTGCACAGTTTCATATGGAAGCCTTTTTAACGTGTGCACTGTGAGCAGAAGCATTGTTGTGAAACACAATAAGGATGGTGGGCAGCTTGTAGTGGTGTGACATAAAAGTTCATGTTACGAATACCCCATGTTAAGATTTGTATGAAGTTCCCATAGAACAATGAATAAAGTAGATTTCCAAAAAAGAGATGGAGACTATGTTTTTAAGAAAGAAACCGTGTAATACAGTGGGGACTTTGAGGGTATTGCAGTTTGTGTTTTTTTTACCCTATATAAATTGATGGGAATGCCTGCTGAACTTTAGTTCAACTTACAACCTGTCCAGCTAAAAGTAAAAAAGAAGACATGCCAACCAGCAGAACAGTACTTCTAAATCAAAGATACAGTTTGGCAGGCAACATTGAGGAATAGTGGAATTAATTTTTACCTGTTGCCTTACCTGTTTGTCGGTGCTATTCTTATGGAGAAAATGTACCTCTCCAGTATTTACCAGGACTATTGTTTCCTTCTGAGAAAGCTGTTTTGCCAATGAGAATACAAACCACCTTCATCAACAGATATTAATTATTTATATGTGGACTGATCATCAGCTTCTACCATAATGGAATTGTTTGGGACTCTGCAAATATAGTTTTTGTGTTTATGCTTGATTATTCAGTATTTGTTTTGGGATATTGTAAATATCCTGTGGATTGAGACAATATAATCCAGATTCAAGATCCCCCCCACCCAGTTTTAGTCGATTTATTTGAACTGTTGGTGGGATAAAGGCATTCACAGTATAGTCACACACCGACTTACACCTCCATTTGGCTTATGTCACATTGGCTGTATTTCAGTCGCACAGTGCACAGGTCTTTGCCATTGAGGCTCCGTGGGTCTGGTATGAGTCACTTGCACGCATACTTTTACTGGTGGTGTGGAGTGGCACAAACCAATCCTTGAATCTTAGACAACACATCAGGTGCAAATAAGGGAAGGCAATGTGAGCCAAATGCATAAGAATTAGCCATGCTGAGATGTGTGGACCAAAACAAACCTTACTCGTCCGTTTAAGAAACAGAAAACATGAGACCCTGTGGAAATAATAATAATAATAATGAAAAACGTATTACTATTTACAAGGCATCTGTGTCTTCTACAATAAACGAAAAAAATATTTCTGTACATATCAGAAACAAAAACAATGGGCCAGGCATAGCCACTCAGTGCTCCAAAGACTGGAACTCTGATTGCAATGATTTTTTTCAACTCAGTCAGCCATAAGTCAATGCATGAGTGTTTTAGGTTAATCCTAGCCTTAGAAATCCATCTATTTTGAATAAGCATAGCCATTTACAGATTACCCAAATCTGTGGCAGCCTCAACACTCCTAGAATCTTTGGAGTCCCTAATGGACTGCTAGAAAAACCAGTCCAAATCAAAACAGTACTGACCGGTTACGTGGGCCTTTTGAGGCCTGTAATAAATATGGACTATAAGTTGAACATCATAAAAAATTTGTACATGACTTTGCCAGCTCTATTAGCATTTATGTGTTGGGTAGTAATTTGGGTAATATGAGCAATGAACTGGACGTGTAAGCTACCTCGGCCGAGTAACGAGGCTTCAGGTGCTTTTCATGGCAAGCAGTAGTGTGGCAGCAATGCCACTGGGTTATTTAAAAAAAAAAAAAAAAAAAAATCAGATGTGTGTCAACTACACACAATAATACCATAAAACACAACACGATCTGTAACCTCAGCTCTGTGTCAAGCCAAAACAGGGAGCCATGTCATTGACAACAAACGAGATGCAATAAGGCAGGACACTGACAGACATAGCAAAGCGAGAGGTCAGACTGAATACAGAGTCAGAGTCATCGAACAACGATACAGAGTGAAGAACAAGAACAGCAGCACCCTCTGCTCAGCGTAAAAAGTAACATACACAATGCAGGCTCTGATGAAACAACACATTTTAACTTCCTCAAATTTACAAAATATACATGGTATCAACAGCTGTAAGCCTCACACACATAATAGCAGTAGTTTAATACAGGATACAGAATGCAAATGACCAGTACTTGGGACATATCATAAGCACTATTTAGGAGCGCAAAAGGAAGTCGTGAGAGACAAAAGAACTCGAGGTGCAGGCTACCTTGATCACATAATCAGACTTCAGTTCCTTCATACATCATAAACTCCAAACACAAAAGACAGTCATACACACTGCTAAGGATCAAAAAATGAGACAGCATCCAGGTGAAGTGACCTGGGGTGATGTGTTTTGTAATAAGTGCATGAAATACCTTTCTTTAAGGACTGGAAGTCCAAGTGTTTCCTACTAAATAATGAATTCCATTAACTGCTATAGAGAGGCCAAGCTGGCCTCCCAGGACTGGAGTTTGAGACCCCTGCATTCAGACCACCAGCTACTACATTCTGCGTGACAGTCAATGGGCTTGAATGGGATTAGCAGATCCTCTATCATCCTTTTTTTGGCGGCGATCATTTTTTCTATTTAAAATTTATTTTATTAGGTTATAGTGTCAGTTGTATACAACATTTGTTGGAATGAATTATTATCAGACTACACAACATACGCCTTGGAATGGGCATTTTGAGATTGAGAATGACACCATTGAGCGAGCATGTTGCATTTGAAGTCCTAGGTATTAAGGACTACAGTTCTATGATTCATCATAAACTGAACCAGTTAGTTAAGCAGGATGACTCTTGTTTTAGCCAAAAAAAACAGTAACAGAATGATAAAATAAAAATAAAATTGAACATTAAGAGGATTAAACACCTACTGTACATAGCTGAGAACAGAGCATATAACTAGCCTTTAGTGCATTGCTAACTACAGCTAAATAAAACTGGAACGTCTCTACTCATGAAGCAGACAAGGTATCACAGACATGTACCCTGTTGCTGAAACAGAAAGGACGAGCCCTGCATTGTTCATACTTTAAAAGTGCAAT
The DNA here is from genome assembly GCA_026402145.1 of Polypterus bichir lapradei. Classification (NCBI taxonomy): domain Eukaryota; kingdom Metazoa; phylum Chordata; class Cladistia; order Polypteriformes; family Polypteridae; genus Polypterus; species Polypterus bichir. Next base: position 56,898,238 of record JANRMT010062840.1, on the reverse strand, counting down.
CTACACTGGTAACTATGCAGCCACTCCATCTGCTAGATGGGGTAAGGAGCCAAAATGTTATGGTATACAATATTTTCTCACAAATTGACCCACAAGTAGTTATTCCAAGGGCACCGAATTAAGAAAGTATCATGGTGGACTGACAGAACAATATGATGGCTCCCTTGGAATAGTAGAAAAATATTCCCAATGAGAAAGTGGGAACAACACTGCACTAGATGGAGAAAGACAGCTTAGGCGTTTATAAAAAAGGGCCAATCACTTTGCAGTGTGTTGTAAACAAAGAAGATATGCACGCATGACAGTAAATGTGAAATTGGGACCTTGTACACTATACTTTCACAGTAGGAAATGTTTTATTTACCTTTCAAATTTACCTGTATATTAAGGAAACATCTATGATTTTATAATAGTGAATCACAAAACTGTGCAATTATTAAATTAAGCCTATACTGTCATAATATGTATTTTAATATGCCTGTATTTTAAATACTGATGAGCTAAAAATCAATTTCTAATTAGAAATCAAAGTGCCACAAGAAATCATTCATCAGAAGTACAGAAATACAATAATCTAATCAAGAAAAAGGTTGGCTCTATTGATGAAAACATTCACTTGTTTCAGTTATGTAGAATGATCTTTAAATGATAAGTAAAAATATTGTTATGTACTTCGCTAGGCATGCTGGCTGCATTTTGTAAATGAAGAAATGACTACTTTCAACTTAATTAAGTCACTAAGTTCCCTTAAGAATATAGCCATATGACATTATATTGCTATGCACAGCTGCTCCAATAACAAATACATAAATCAGTGTTTGCAAAATCAAAAGCCAGAAGTTTCAATGAAAGACATATCTGTGACGATCATTAACCAAAGACATGTGCATGATCATCTTGGCAGATATAACTGGTCTTGAATAGACTTTTGTTTTGCTCACAAAACCTCAGACTCTGGCTTATAATGTTTCCTTTTGTGTAACAGAAGATGGCATTTCAATGTAAAACAGAAACATTAAAAATGCTTCTAGGGCTAGATGATGCGAGTTGAAATGATATAAACATCACAAACACCTTGCAGCGCATGAAACTATGTGCAGGAAAATCTAAGGAAATATTTTGCTCCTGGAATAAAACAGTTCACTGATACTTGTGCATGAAGAATCAAATTTGATCAAATCTATGATGAATGGAAAATTAATAAAAATAAACCAGGACATCAGTTTCAATATAAAACACATTTCAGTGAACCGGTCTTCAGTCTACATATATTACTAATAAAAGCCTAAACTTTATAGAATTAAAGTAAAATATGGCCCTTAAAGGAATTAATACAAATGAATCAGCAAGTCCACATCATAACCTAATACATTTAATTTAATACTTCGGGTTTCCTCAGAAACTCAAGATTTCAAGGTGCTTGCAATCTCAATGTGCAGCTTATGAAACATCACTATTGTCACAAATGCACAATTTGTTAAACTTATGATGCTTTTAAAACAGGAACACAAAGTTGCTAAAGGCAATGAATAAAATATTATTTAAACAGACATGCTGATCTTGTAAAGAATGTATTGTCCAATGAAAAGACTTTGTATTCCTGAAAAAGAAAGTCTAGTATTTCTCTGAATAAAGTGCTCAAGGGCTTTATATTAAGAACTAAACAAGACAGCAAATAAGCATAGATTTTTCAAAAGGAAGCAATAATCTACTTATGAGGTAGTTTTTGTAATTCCACTACTTAATACTAATACACAATACATATATTTGCAGATTTTGGACTCATTTCACTTCACCAAATGTTGTCAATATTACTAGATGAGAAAAATGCATCCTATAATATAGAACAGATGTGAAAAATATAAAAAAGTCTGCATTTTGTGGACATAAAGTGTACTAGAAATCCATCAAGATTTATTTAACAGATGCATCTGTCAGGAGGTTTATGAAACAAACATACTAAGGAAAAATCATTTTCAAGAATTTGTTTAAAGTGCAAACACAAAAGGGTATGTTATCATTTATATTCATTACTCAGAGGCTATGCGCCGTCTATCTTGTTCCAAAAAAAAAAAAAAAAAAAAAATTCATTATGCAGGTCGATATTTACCTTAAAACACAATAATACAGACTATAACTAGGGTATTCCATTTCTATCAACAGTCCCCCGGCATTCATGGGGACTTTCCAACAGCTCTCTTTTATATAGGACAAAGTTGAAACACCTCCCAAGAGTACTTCTGCTACATGTCTAAAGCATTTCAATGGCCTTCTCTCCGTCTGGAGTGGGAGTAATCCAGTCCAAGATCCTTGTTTATTATTGAGCTTCTTATTCTAGCAGAAGGGAGAATCAACTTACACAAATTGTGCAGAAATCTACTTTTATCTGCTTGCACAATATGGCGGTACAGACTGAACACTAAAAAAAAAAAAGCTCTGTCCAAGGACTTCTCACCAATACACAATCTCTGTAAATTTCACCTCAAAGTATTTGTACTCCTTGTTTGATGCAGTTCCCCATTAACCCATAGAGAGTAACTCACAGTTTTGTTAGAACAGACTGTGACACAAGTGCTAGATGTCTCCTAGGCCTGATCAAATTCATACATCATTTGCAAACATCAGTGAAGCAACTCTTAGAATCCCAAGCTGCATAGAATAGCTTGTGTGCTTAGTGATGCTTAGAATTGTGTTATTCGACGTCTCATGCTCCTGGCAGGGTCACGACTACAAAAGTGTTGTAAAAAGAGACGCTAAGCAAGAGAAATCTAAAACATATGGTTAACATTTCAACTGCTAATAAGTCCTCTTATGTAGATTAAATGGTACAAAATCCTGGAGTAAGACCAAAAAGTAGTCGTTACCAAGGACTGCCTTATGGCCTGCTGACCATGTGGGTTCAAAAGGCGAGACAGATATAGCCACGTCACATTGTAAACAGAAAAAAAGAATATATATTTTTAAGCAGTTTAAGTCTATTGAATAGGTAGAAATTGCACACAGGTAGGAGGTGAACTAATTTTCAGTTATACAAAAACATCTCTGTCAGTAAACAAGTAATGGGCAACTTTCAATGCTTCTGCAGTAATCAAAGTTAATGAAGCCTTGAAAGCTGATGCAAACGGTTCCTACAGGTGTCCAAACATCTGTGGATTACTTATAAACCCACTGTCTGTATAAAAGCAGCATTAGAAAAAAAAAGTATTGCTACACACTCTAAAATATTACCTGAACAATACTGCATAGTATCTCATCTTCATAATTGTGAGAAAAAAAAGCAATTAACACAAGAAGACACACATACATTTCACCCATTAAAAGTGTAGGTTTTTCTTTAAAGAAATTACAGTGAAAGTCAAGGTGTCAGTGAGTTAAGTTTCCTACACCATTAAAAACAACTTGGAAACTGAGGGGAAACTCTTCACAGAAACGGGTCTGGCAGACAGACCCACAGCCATAACAGAACCAGAAAAAGAGTTTCTGAGAGCCAACATCATAGATGAAAGGCGCCTCACAGGACAACAACCACAGCCATGCTGGAGCAGAAAAGGACCTTCCCAAAACGTCTGCCACAAAGCTGAAGGTGCATAAATTTTCTAAAATATCCTTGTATTTGTTGTATTCTGTAGCACCTTTCACTTAAACCAAAAGACCTAGCTCAAACCATATAAGAAATCCCCCCAGATATTATCCCTCCTCCAAGAAACTTTATAATAGACACTAAGTAGTCTTGAAAGTAGCATTCTCCTGGCATCCATTAAACCGCCAGATAGAGTTCATGTTTCCACTGGTCCAAAGTGCAATGGTAGCATGCTTTGCACCACTCCAGCCAAGGCCTGGCAATGCTCACAGTGATCTTCGGCTTGTATGTGGCTGCTCATCCATGGAAACCCATTTCTTGAAGTTCCTGAAGCACAGTTCATGTGTTGAAATTGCTATCTGAGGCAGTTTGGAACTCTGTTATGAATGATGCAACAGAAGAAAGGTGAATTAGCACTTACCGGCCCCACTTTGTGAATCTGTGTGGTCTACCACTTTTTGGTGAGCTCTTGCTGCACCTAGATACTCCCATCTATAATAATAAAAGGCAAAGCCCTCACTGACTGACTGACTGATCACTAATTCTCCAACTTCCCATGTAGGTAGAAAGCTGAAATTTGGCAGGCTCATTCCTTACAGCTTACTTACAAAAGTTAAGCAGGTTTCATTTCGAAATTCTACACGTAGTGGTCATAATGGTCGATAACGGTCGACAACGTCCGCCATGTTGAACTTTCTTATTTATGGCCCCATCTTCACGAAATTTGGTAGGCGGCTTCCCTGCGCTAACCGAAACCGATGTATGTACTTATTTCGATGGTATGACGCCACTGTCGGCCGCCATATTGAACTTTCCAATGTCACCAATTTTCAAACTTCCCGTGTAGGTAGAAGGCTGACCCCATCTTCACGAAATTTGGTAGGTGACTTCCCTGCGCTAACCAAAACCGATGTACGTACTTATTTCGATGGTATGACGCCACTGTCGGCCGCCATATTGAATTTTCCAAACGTCACTAATTCTCCAACTTCCCGTGTAGGTAGAAGGCTGAAATTTGGTAGGCCCATTCCTTACAGCTTACTTACAAAAGTTAAGCAGGTTTCATTTCGAAATTCTACGCGTAACGGTCATAACGATTAACAACGTCCGCCATATTGAACTTTCTTATTCATGGCCCCATCTTCACGAAATTTGGTAGGCAGCTTCCCTGCGCTAACCGAAACCAATGTGCATACTTATTTCGGTGGTATGACGCCACTGTCAGCCGCCATATTGAATTTTCCAACATCACTAATTCTCCAACTTCCCGTATAGGTAGAAGGCTGAAATTTGGCAGGCCCATTCCTTACAGCTTACTTACAAAAGTTAAGCAGGTTTCATTTCGAAATTCTACGCATAACGGTCATAACGGTCAACAACGTCCGCCATGTTGAACTTTCTTATTTACGGCCCCATCTTCACGAAATTTGGTAGGTGACTTCCCTGAGCTAACCAAAACCAATGTACGTACTTATTTCGGTGGTATGACGCCACTGTCAGCCGCCATATTGAATTTTCCAACATCACTAATTCTCCAACTTCCCGTATAGGTAGAAGGCTGAAATTTGGCAGGCTCATTCCTTACAGCTTATTTACAGAAGTTAAGCAGGTTTCATTTCGAAATTCTACGCGTAACGATCAACAACGTCCGCCATGTTGAACTTTCTTATTTATGGCCTCATCTTCTCGAAATTTGGTAGGCGGCTTCCCTGCACTAACCGAAACCAATGTACGTACTTATTTCAGTGGTATGATGCCACTGTCGGCCACCATATTGAACTTTTCAACAGTCTTTGTTACTTATGGGCCCATCTTCAAGAAATTTGGTACACGGGTTCCCAACGCTAACTGAATCCTATTTACGTACATATATACGTCCATAGCCTGCAGCTTGATCACCATGTGAGGCGGCGTTGGGTCTCCCATCCCATCACCTCCCACGTTGTTGGCTGCCTGCCTATATAAGGCCGTCCGTCACTCCAGTCTCTACATTTCCTTCCTTGCTTCGCCACGGGATTCACGTCTCCCTGCTGATAACTACAGCCTTTTTGTTTAATCCACGGCTTCTCCGCTGTTTTATTGTTTGTTTATTACAATTATAGTTATTGTATAGGTATTTTACACTTACTTTACATTACTCAGGTACCCATTTCCTTCATCATTCCAACCCCCATTACCATGTCTATCGAGGTAATCACCATCGATCAAAGAACTGTCACTTACCAAGTGTTTTCCATGCCCGGAGATGGTACCTACCTTTTCCATTCTCTGTGTTACATATTGCACGGCCATATCAGGCTCACTCTTGATATCTGGAAGAACATTGTGTCTTATGTATTGAATGACTGGGACAGGTTCAAGGTGTGGACTGATGACGGTACAGGAGATAATTATACTACACAGGAGCACTAGAAGAGTGAAATGCTTAAGCCCTTCACCTATGGTTCTGCATGTGAGTTGATGGCTGCCGCTGAATTGTTCGGTTGGTGCTTTCAAGTGTACCGAAATGGCCAAATATTTTACACCTTTCGACAACCGCCAATGCCTCTTAAACATCTTACATTCATAGGTGACAATTTCAGTAGTGGACACTTTGATGTTTATGAATGTTTAAACTCTCAAAAGCTGGATGTGAAGTTATCGATGAAACCGGTTGTAAGCTTACAATGCTTGACAGATGCCGAATGTCACTTCAACACAAGTCCTGCAAATACTGTCGTAATTGAAACAAACCATGAAACTGAAATCGATTATGACAGCAGCAATCCATGCTGTGAGATTTGAAACAAGATTACTGTTCACATGGCCAACTGTAAGTTGCATGCTCAAGAGTAAGCTCAGCGCACAGCTTGGTCATATTACAACCGGAGGGCCGAACTGACAACGTGGTATACAAAGAGATCCTTAACAAATAATTATTGCCATATTTTCCCTCACTTTAAAAAGGTTAAATTTTCTTCTTAATAAAAATTTTAATGCAGTACTTCGCCGCTGCGAAGCGCGGGTATTTTGCTAGTTTCCCAACATAGCAATCACAGCCGACCAGGGCAGATCTAGCAATGCAGAAATTTCACATACTGACTTGCAGACAAGGTGGCATTCTATAACAGTGACATGTTTGAAGTCACTGATCCCTTCAGCAAGATCCATTCTATTGCCAATGAATATTGTATGGCTATGTACTTGATTTGATGCACATGTTAATAATATGTATGGTTGAAACACCTGAACTCAGTGTTCACATAGATTTGGCCATATAGTGTGCACAGTATACTATACAGTGGCTTGCAAAAGTATTCGGCCCCCTTGAACTTTTCCACATTTTGTCACATTACAGCCACGAACATGAATCAATTTTATTGGAATTCCACGTGAAAGACCAATACAAAGTGGTGTACACGTGAGAAGTGGAACGAAAATCATACATGATTCCAAACATTTTTTACAAATAAATAACTGAAAAGTGGGGTGTGCGTAATTATTCAGCCCCCTGAGTCAATACTTTGTAGAACCACCTTTTGCTGCAATTACAGCTGCCAGTCTTTTAGGGTATGTCTCTATGTCTGACCAGCTTCCCTGTCCCTGCTGAGGAGAAGTACCCCCAGAGCATGATGCTGCCACCACCATATTTGACAGTGGGGATGGTGTGTTCAGAGTGATATGCAGTGTTAGTTTTCCGCCACACATAGCGTTTTGCATTTTGGCCAAAAAGTTCCATTTTGGTCTCATCTGACCAGAGCACCTTCTTCCACATGTTTGCTGTGTCCCCCACATGGCTAGTGGCAAACTGCAAACGGGACTTCTTATGTTTTTCTGTTAACAATGGCTTTTTTCTTGCCACTCTTCCATAAAGGCCAACTTTGTGCAGTGCACGACTAATAGTTGTTCTATGGACAGATTCCTCCACCGAGCTGTAGATCTCTGCAGCTCGTCCAGAGTCACCATGGGCCTCTT